>JAIUJO010000084.1:349396-514396 GCA_023846275.1 Vanilla planifolia | reverse complement strand
TCTTCTTTGTCGTCCTCTTCATCTTCTTCTTCTTCTTCTTTCCTTCTATGTGGTCTTCATCTTCTCACACTACTCCCTCATCATCCACTTCTTCTTCTTCCTCTTCTTCTTCTTTCACTTCTTCTTCCCCTTCTTCTTCTTCTCCTTCTTCTTCCTCTTCTCCTTCTTCTTCTTCCTCTTTCTGTTCTTCTTCTTTGTCTTCTTCTTCTTCTTCTTCTTCTTCGTCATTGTCTTCTCGTTCTTCTAGCACTTCTTCCACTCCTTCCTATACTTCTTGTTCCTCCTCATGTTCTTGTTCTTCCTTTTTCTCTTCTTCAACTTCTTTTTCATCAACATCTTTTTCTTCTTCTTTCTCATTTTCCTCCTCTTCTTCTTCTTCTTTTTCTCTTGTTCTTCTTCTTCTTCCACTTCTTATTCTTGTCCTTCTTCTACTTCATCTTCCTCTTCTTCTTCTTCTTCTTCTTCTTCTTCTTTCTTTTTCCTCTTCTTTTTCTTCCTCTTCTTTTTCTTCTTCTTCTTCTTTTCCTTCTTCTTTTTCTTCTTCTTCTTTATCTTCTTCATCTTCTTCTTCTTCCTCTTCTTCTTCTTCTTCTTCTGCTTCTTCTTCTTCCTGATCTTCTTTGTCTTCATCTTCTTCTTCTCCAACTTCTTCAACTTCCTCTTTTTCTTCTTCCTCTTCTTCTTCTTCATCATCATCTTCTTCTCTTCTTGTTCTTCTTTTTTGTCTTCTTCTTCTTCTTCTCCTTCTTCTTTCTCCTCCTCTTCTTGTTCTTCTTCATCAAAATAGTCTTCTACATTGTCTTCTTCGTCTTCTTCTACTTCTTCTTCTTGTTCTTCTTGTTCTTCTTGTTCTTAGTCTTTTCTTTTGTCCATCTACTTCTTCTTCTTCTTTTACTTCTTCACGTTCTTCTACTACTTCTTCTTCTATTACTTCTTCTACTTCTTCTTATACTTCTTCTTGTTCATCTTTAATTCCTAATCCCATATCCCTAATCCCTAATCCTTAACACATAATCCCTAATATTTAATACCTAATCTTTAAGACATTATCCCTTAACCTCTAATTTGCAATCCTTAATCCTTAATCCTTAATCTTTAATCCCTTATTATAAATAATTAATCTCTATTCTCTAATCTCTAATCCCTAATTTTTAATCTATAAACCCAAATCCATAATACTTAATTCTTAAAACTTAAAACTCTTATCCCTAATCTCAAACTCTAATCACTAATCCCTAATTCATAATCCTTATTTTTGAATCACTGATCCCTAATACTTAATCGCTACCCTAATCCTAAATCCTTAATTCCTACCCCTCTAATCCCTAACCCCTAATCCCTATTTCTTAATTCTTAATCACTAAGAACACCCTCCTGAATCCATGTTCCATCCACCCTCTTCTTCTTCCCCTTCTGCTTCTTTTTCTTCTTCTTCTTCTGAGTCTTCTTCTCCTTCTTCTTTTACTTCTTCTTCTTCTTCTTCTTCTTCCCCTTCTTCCTCTTCGTCCTTGTTCTTCTTCCTCTTCTTCTCGTTCTTTTTCTTATTCTTCTTCTTCTTCTTCTTCTTCCTCCCCTTCCTCTTCTTCTTCTTCCTCTTCTTATTTTCTTCTTGTTCTTTCTTTTCTTTCCCTTCTCCTTTTTCTTGTTTTTTGTCTTCTTCCACTTCTTCTTCCTCTTCTTCTTCTTCTTCTGCTTCTCCTTCTTCTTCCTTTTCTTCTCCTTCTTCCTCTTCATCTTCTTCTTCTTCATAATCCTCTTCTCTTCATCTTCCTCTTCTTCACCTTCTTCTTCTTATTCCTCTTCCTCTTCTTCTTCTTCTTCCTCTTCTTCTTCTTCTTCCTCTTCTTCTTCTTTCAATTCTTCAACTTCTTCTTCCTCTTCTTCTTCTTCCTTTTCTTCATCTTCTTATTATTCTTATTATTAATATTATTATTCTTCTTCTTCAAGATCTTCTTCTTTTTCTTCTTCTTCATCATCTTCTTCTTCTTCTTCTTCTTCTTCTTCTTTGTTTTCTTCTTCTTCTTCTCTACTTCTTCTTCTTCTTCTTTTACCTCCACTTCTTCTTCATTTTCCTTTTCTTCTTCTTCATCTTCCCCTCTACTACTTCTTTTTCTTCTTCTTCTTCTTATTATTATTATCCTTCTTTTTCTTCTTGTACTTCTTTTACTTCTTCTACTTCTTGCTTTTATTCTCCTACTACAATTACTACTACTACTTCTTGTTCCTCTTTTCTTCTACTTCCTGTTCTTGTTTTTCTACTTCTTCTTTTACTTCTACTTCTTTTTCTTCTTCTTCTTCTTTTTCTTTTTCTTCTTCTTCTTTAGTCCTTATCCTTATTCTTTAATCTTGAATCTTTAAGACCTAATCTCTTAATCTATTATCCCTATCACTAATCTTTAATCCATTATCTTGAATCCCTAATCCTTAATCTCTAATCTATACTCTCAAAATCTTAATCCCTAATCATTAATCCTGATTCACTAATCACTAATCCTTAGTTTTTCAATCTCTTAATCCCTTATTCATAATCCTTAATCCTTGTTGTTTAATCCCTTATCCCTTAACCCTAATTTCAAAATCCCCAATCTCCAAACGCCAGTCGTTGCTACTAATCCCTAATTCATAATCAATAATTTTTATTCCCTAAACCCTAACAACTAATCCCTAATCCATAATCTTTAGTCCTTAATTCTTAATCCTTAATTCCAATCATTATCTCCCTTATTCTTTTTCCCTAATCCTTAACACCTAATCATTAACCCTTAAGCCTACCCTTCATAATCCATAATTCTTCACTTTCTTCTTCTACTACTTTCTCTTCAAATTCTTCTTCTTCTTCTTCTTCCACTACATATTCTTCCTCGTCTTCCTCTTCCTCTTCCTCTTCTTTTTCTTCTTTTATCTCTTCTTCTTGTTCCTCTTCTTCTTTTTCTTTTTCTTCTTGTTCTTTTTCTTCTTCTTCTCCTTGTTCTTTTTTTTCTTTTTCTTCTTCTTTTTCTTTTTTTTTCTTCTTCTTCTTCTCCTATCTCTTCTTCTTCTTCTTCTTTCCATTCTTCTTTTCCTCTTCTTCTCTCTCTTCTTCTTTTTCTTGTTCTTCTTTTTCTTCTTTTCCTTCCTTTTCTTCTTCCTCTTCTTCTTCCTCTTCCTCTACTTCTTCTTTCTCTTCATCTTCTTCTTCTTCTTCATCTTCCCCTCATCTTCCTCTTCTTCTTCATCTTCTTCTTCTTCTTCTTCTTCTTCTTCTTCTTCCTCTTCTTCTTCTTCTTCTTCCTCCTCTTCTTCCTTTTCTTCTTTTCTTCTTTTTCTCCTACTCCTTCTTCTTCTTCTTCTTCTTCTTCTTCCTCTTCTTCTTCTTCTTCTTCTTCTTCTTCATCTTTTTCTTCTTCGTCTTCTTCTTCTTCTTCCCCATCTATTTCTTCTTCTACTTCTTCTCTTATTCTTCTACATCTTTTTCATATTCTTCTCCCTCTTCTACTTCTCTTTCCTCAAATTCTTCTTCTTCTTCTTATTCTTTTTCTTCTTCTTCTTCTTCTCTTTTTCTTTCTTCTCTTTTCCTTATTCTTCTTCTTCCTTTTGTTCTTCTCCTTCATCTTCTTCTTCTTCTTCTTCTTTTTCCTCTTCTTCTTACCCTCTTATTCTTCTTCTTCGTCTTACTCTTCTTATATCCTTCTTCTTTGATTACTTCTTCTTCTACTTCTTCTTCATCTCCTTTTTGTTCATCTTCTTCTTCTTTTTCTCCTTCTTCTTCCTCTTCTTCTTCTTCTTTCCCCTCTTCTTCTTCTTTTTCTTCTTCTTCTTCTTCTTCATCTTCTTCATCTTCTTCTTGTTCTTGTTCTTCTTCTTCTTCTCTTCTTCTTCTTCTGCTTCTTCTTCTTCTTCTCCATCTTTTACTTCTTTTTCATCATCATCTTCTTCTTCTTCTTATTCTTCTTCTTCTTCATCTTATTATTATTCTTCTTCTTCTTATTATTATTCTTCTTCTTCTCATTTTCTTCCTTTTTGTTTCCTTATTCTTCTTCTACCCCTCCTTCTCCTTCTTCTTCTTCTTCTTCTTCTTTTTCCTCTTCTTCTTACCCTCTTCTTCTTGTTCTTCAGCTTCTTCTCACTCTTCTTATTCTCCTCCTTCTTTGACTACTTATTATTCTTCTTCTTACCCTCTTCTTCTTCCTTGTCTTAAAGTTAATGAACCATTTCAAAAATTTACTAAATTATCAAGAAAATGACCTTTTAAAACAAGTTTATGCTAGTTATATATGAAATCATATATTCTAATATCAATTTTTTATTATCATAAAATAAATAAAAAATAGATGTAAATTATTACATTTTATAAATTAGACATAATACAACGTATTTTCTTCCATTATATTATCATTTAAAAAAATTAAATTATTCAATAGATATAAATAGTAAAATATATAAATGACATAAATATTATATATTAAAATATGTAATGTAAGAGATTTGTTAAATAATGTTCATTGATCATTTGAAAAGAAGATAATAGACATGGAGAAAATGATTATACAATATAGAGAGAAAATCATAGATTTATAAGCAAAATAAAAAGCAAAACAACAATAGAGAGATTAGAGACAATTGAAGGGAGGGAAAAAGACTATTTATATTTATTAAGTATAACCAGCTCATCATATAAAATATTTTGTTGCAACAAAATATAAAAACAATTAAAGGTTTATTATTAATTATATAATTTTGTAAATATTTAGAATATTTCCTTGACTTTTAGCTTAATTTTGTTTAATACATAAATAAAATAAAAAAGTTTTTGAAAAAGTATATAATTTAATTTTTCATATATATTATATTTGTATGATATAATATAAATATTAACTATAAATATATTTAATATTTATCATATATTTTTAAATTTGGAATATTTAATAAAAAAATATTTCAAATTATAAAAAAAATGCACTTTTTAAAAAATATATGTTTTTTATATATGTCATAATAATATGTTCTAATATAAATATTTTAACTATATATAAAAAATAAAATAATACATAAATTGTTCTTTTTTGTAATTTTGACATTAATAAATTAAATTTTTTTCTATTATATTATAAATCATATAAGAAATTATTAAATTACATAATAAATATAAATATAAAAAATATATATTTATAACAAACATTACATATTAAACCATGGAACATTAGAGATTTCTTAAATATTTTTGATTTATTGCCATAAAAAAGATAACAGAGATGGAGAAAACTTTTCTAAAAGAGAGAGAGAGAAAGTCATATATTTATAAAAACAAAATAGAGATAAAAAAATAATAAAGAGAGGTTAGAGATGATTTAATAAAAAATAAAGTAATAATGAAAAAATAAAGGTGATAATAAGAATAAATAAGTAGAAGAGAGAGAAATGATATAATAAAATGGATATAAGAGAGAGATAAGCCAAGAAGAATATAACAAGAAAGAGAATAAAGAGAAAAGCAAGAAAATGATAATCAGAGATAGACAGATATGGGAGAATATAAGATATTTAGATAAAGTGAAAAAAGAGAACTAATAAAATAAAAATAGTAAAATTAATTTAATTAAAATTGTAATATTAATTTAATATAATTAGTAAATAAAATATAATTTTTTTAATAATAATAAAATAAAAAAAAGAATTTATGATTTTTATTATATTATTTTATTATTATAAAATATTATCTTCATATGAAATAATCTACATAACAAAAATAAATAATATTCAATATTAATAATATATTTTCAAATTTTTAGTATTATATAATAATAAATTACTATATTTAAAAACTTTAACACAAACTATATATATGCTTTTATAAATATAAATTAAATATAATATGTTAAAATTGATATAAGTTTATTTTTTTCAATATTAAAATATATTAAAGGTATTATTTTATTATATTATATGATGTGCCACCCTTATTACTATATAAAATTGATAATAATATTTTAAAATTATTATTAATAGATAATTAATAAAAGAGTTATTGTAAATAATAATTTATTCAAATTTAAATTTTGAATATTGATATGTTATTAAAATAAATTATAATTTTCTTTACGAAATGGATATAAAAAAGTATGTGCCACATGAGGACTTCTTAAGTGGTCACCAATCCCAATACTATTCTCACCAAATCATGCTTAACTTTTGATTTGTAATGAAATTTAGTGTGATAATGTTGAAGTGGTCACACATGCACTATTAGATAAAAAATTATAGTTCTATGATTATTTTTTTTAAAGATAATGGAAAATTTCTAAATTATTAAATATATAAAAAATAAAAAAAATTCTTATTATATATGTCATAATATCAATATTTTATTTAAATATAATTATTAAAGAATTACATAAACAATTCCTTTTGATAACATAGATAATAATAAAAGAGATTTTTTTTCTTTATATTATCATTTATCTAAATAAAAAAATTAAATTACATAGTCAACATAAATAATAAAATACATATTTATGATAAATATTATTTATCAAACTATGAAAAATAAGAAATTTCTTCAATATTGCTAATTATTTTGCTAAAAAAGGGATAAGAGACTGAGATAACTATTTCATAAGAGAAAGAATGATAGATTAAATCGACAAACATAGAGGAAAGTTGTAATAGAGAGTGATGATAGACAATTTAGTATAGAGAAAAAGAATAGATAAAATATAGAGAAGATGGAAAGAATAAATAAAAAAGTGAAGGGGAGAGAAGAGATAAAAACTGTGGCAAATAGAGGAGTGACACAATGTCTAAAGAATATAAGAAGGAAGGAATTGAAAAGACAAATAATAGAATAATAATAAGTTAGAGAAAGAAGTGAGAATATAAGAGACATTGAGATAAAGTGAAAAACGTGAGAAATAATAAAATAGAAGCAAAATTTTAATAAGAAACTTATTAGTATTTGTTAGATAAAACAAGTTAGACATATAAAATATTTCATAATACTAAAATATAAACATTTTAATAGAATATTATAATATTAGAATATGACAAATATTTAAAATATTTTTTTACATTTAGTTTAATATTTATTTTTTCCTACTTAAATTTTAAAAAAATTTTAAATCATAAATAATATATTGTTTGTAATATATCTTTACATGGCATAATATAATTACCAATTATTATTAATATTTAGTATTACTGATAAAATTTCTAATTCATAACATTCTATAAATAATATTACTAAATCTAAATAATTTTATACATAGCATATATATTTTTTAAGAATACTGATAAATTCTAATTTATTATGATTAATATAAGTTATTTTGCTATATTTTAAATTATACTAAAGTTAGTATTCTATCATATCATATGATGTGACATATTTATGTTTATATAAAATTGGAAATAATATTATAAAATTATTAGTAATTTAGAACTAAAATTGTTATAAAAAATATCTTTTATAGTAATTTAAAATTTTAACATTAACATGTTAAAATAATTTGCCATTCATTCAAAAAAATCCTATAAAAAATTTGTGCAATACGAGGACTTCTCAAGAGATCACTCATCCCAATAACACTCTTAATGAAGCTTGCTTAATTTTTTTGTCTCATATGTTAGAATATACAAAAAACATGATTGTTGGATTATTGTCCTTAAAATAATAAATAATTACTAAAATTTTCTAAATTATCAAGAATGTCAAATTTTTTTAAAAAATATTCTCATTATATTTATCATAATATATTCTACCATAAATAATTTATTTATATAAAATTAATAAATAAGTGGAACATAAAATAGTAGAGAGATGAGAGATGATTTAATGAAGCAGAATATTAGAGACATTAAGGTAAAAAGGTGAAATGTATGAAAAATTATCAAAAAAAGGCCAAATCTAAAAAATTAAACATATAATGTTAATTGAATATAATAAGTTAATCATATATAGTAATGAATAATAATAAAATGTAAAAAATATTTGAGGTTTATTGTTATTTCAAAATATCACAACTATTAAAAAGAAAAAATTTACTATAAATATGATAATATTTTTTGTTCTTATAATTATAAAAGATTATTTAATATTAAATAATACAAATATTTTAATAAATTATCTTCATTTTTTTGTAATATGGATAAAAAATATAAATAATATTTAATAATAATGATATAATATTAGATATAAAATATTCAACAATATAGTATTATGATTTTAAAAAACATTTAGTTTTCTATTAGACACAAAATTAAATCTAATTTATAATAAATTATATAAGTTATTTTGCTAATTATTATAATATTAAAAACATTATTTTATTATATAATATGGATTTTTAGATTTATTATTATATTGCATTGATAATAATTTTATGTAGTTATTATTAAGAAAACTTTCTAAAATGGTAATCATAAATTATCAGTTATAATAATATAATTTTCAAATATTAATATGTTCTTAAAGTAAAAAATCATTTATTAGAAAAAGTAATGTTATTTAAAAAATATGTGCAACCCAAAGACTTGTAAAGGAAACAAAAATCCAATTACTACTTTTAACAAAAACATGCTTTACATTAAATTTCTAATAACCTCCAATGCTATAATGTTAGTGTGGTTTCATGTTCAAAGAGTAGTAAAAAAATCATGGTTGTGTGATTATTGACTTAAAAAAATGAATCAATTTCTAAAATTTTCTAAATAATAAAGTATATGCACTTTTAAAAAAATATGCTTGCTATATTCATCATAATATATTCTATTATTAATGTTTAATTTATATAAAAGAAAAAAATTACATAAACTATTATTTTTTTGAACATAAACTTCAATACATATGATTTTAATCGAATATGCTATAATTCCTACAAATAAAAAAATTGACTATAAGAAAATTATAAATATTAAATTATATATTTGTCATAAATAATATATGTTAAAGTATGCAAACATGAGAAATTTCTTTAATAGTTAATTAATATATAATAATGAATAATAATAAGATAGTAAAAAAAATAATATTTAACATTGGTGGTATAACTTTGTATCTAAATTATTCTATAGCATAATTATTGTTATATGAAATTGATAATAATGTTATGAAGTTATTATTAAAAAAAATTACTAAAATAATTATTATAAATAATCATTTAAAATAATTTAATTTTTAAGATTAACATGTTCTTAAGGTCAATGATCAATCATTTGGAAAAGAAATATTATTTCAAAAATATGTCTAAGACTAAGACTTATAAAAAGGTCATGCATCCTAATACTACTCTTACGAAAGACATGCCTAAATTTGATGTTCTAAGAACATCCAATAATAGGTCAGGTCACACGTTCATACAAAAGTTAAAAAATCATAGTTGTCTGATTATTGTCGTAAAAATAAAAAACCATTTTTTAAAATGTTCTAAATAACAAAGCATATGCACTTTTTAAAAAAATTATGCTCATTATATGCATCGTATTATATTCTAAAATCAATATTTAGTTTATACCATATCAATAAAAAATCATAGAAACTGTTATTTGTTATAAAAATAATAAAAACTTTTGCTTATTATATGCATCATAATACATTCTAATATCAATTATTAAACTATACAACTTAAGAAATATATAAAAACAATATACTTATTACATGTCATAATATATTCTAATAGAATATTTTATTTATGTAAAATAAATAAGAAATATATAAACTATTATTTTAGACAACATAAACAATAATACATAAGATTTCCTTCCATTATGTTATCATTCCTAGAAATAAAAAATTAAATTACATGACAAATACAAATAATAAAATGCATATTAATCAAAAATATTATATATTAAACTATATAATATTAGAGATTTCCCAAATATTATTAATTGTTGAGCTAAAAAGAGAAAGTAGAGATGGAGATAACTATTTTGTTCGAGAGAGAAAGTTTCAAATTCATAAGAGTAAAATAGTATGGAAAATAACAACAAAAAAGATGAGAAATTATTTAAGAAAAAAAAAAAGAAAAAAATAACATATGGGAGTTAGAAAGAATAAATAAATAAATGAAGGTGATAGAAATGAAAGAATAAATAAATAAATGAAGGTGATAGAAATGAGAAAATAGAGATAAATTGAGAGGGAAAGAAAGGAAAAGAAAACTATAAGAAGATAATAAATGAAGAGATAGATAAGAGAATGATAATAGGTGAGAGAACAAAAAGAGAGAAAGTAAGAGACATTAAGATGAAGAAAAAAAAGTGATATAAGTAATAAAATAAAAGTTAAATCTTAATAATAAAACATATAATATTGACTTAATGTTTAATAATATAAAACATAAAAATTATTTGAGGATTATTATTTATTTGGAATATGTCAAATACTTAAAGAATATTTTTTACTAAGAAATTAAATTTATTTTATTCATTTTTAATTTAAAAAAGTTAATTAAATGATAAATAATATAATTATTCGAAAATATTATCATTATATAATATAATATAATTAATAAATAGAAATAATATTTAACTTTAAATATATAATTTTAGATTTCTCATACTCTAAAAAATAATATTTCTTAATTTAAAAAGTTTTAGTCATAACACATGCATACTATTACCAAAAAAGTTAATTATAGTTTATTATAATTAATATAAGTTATTTTGTAATATATTAACTATGTGAATGTCATTAATTTATAATACCATATGACATGCCATATTTATTATTATATAAAATTTATATGAATGTTATACAATTACTATTAATAATAAATTTCTAAAGTGGAAATTATAAATATCGTTTACAATAAATCATTCAATAGGTAAAGGAATTCTATGAAAATGGTGCGACATGGGACCTTAGATGAGGTCAACCATTGCAATGCTCTTCTCACCCAAAGATGATTATCTTTGGAATTCTAATGTGATGTAGTGTTATAACTCTATTGTGGTCACACATGCATCTAAAAAAATAGTAGTTATGTGATTATTTTCTTAAAAATAAAGAACCATTTCTTAAAAATTCTAAATTATCAAACGTTTGCACTTTCAAAAAATATGTTTATTATTTAAGTCATAACATATTCTAATGTCTATTTTCTATTTATGTAAAATTTAACAAAAAAATTATATAAACTATTTAATTTAATAATTTACAAAGTAAAAAAAATTCTTTCATAATGTTGTTATTCTTATAATTAAAAACTTAAATTACATAATAAATATAAATGATAAAATATGTATTTGTTATAAACATTATTTTTTAGACTTATGCAACATAAGAGATTTTTTAAATATTGTTAATTAATTAGCTAACAAAGAGATAATAGAAATCAAGCCAACTATTCTACAAGAGAGAGAGAGGAAGTCATTGATTTATTAGAGTAAAATAAGAGAAAGAGAAAAGATTAATAAAGACAGATGAGAGATGATTTAATAATGAGAAAATTAAAAGAGAGAATATAGTGGAGATAGAGAGAAAGAAATATAAAGTGAAAGGGAGTTTGAAATAAAAAGTAGAGAAGCATAGACAAAGGAGAGATGCCAAGATAAAATAAGAAGATGGAGAATGGAGAGATAAAAAATATAATAAGAGAAGGAACCATTTCTATAATTTTCTATTTCTTCATGCATATTAACATTTAAATAAAATTTATCATATGCATTATAATATAATTTAATATTAAAATTTTATTTATATGAAATTAATAATAAATTATATGAATTATTATATTTGATAACATAGACATAAAAAATGATTTTATTTTATTATGTTATTAATCTTGTAAATAAAAAATGAAAGTATGGCAAAAGATTTAAATAATAAGACATACTTATCATGAGTATTACACATTAAACTATGAAACATGAGAGATTTCTTAAATATTACTAATTGATTGGTTGAAAATGAGATTATAGAGATGTAGATAACTAATCTATAAGATAAAAAACATTTTTGATTTATAAGAAAAAAATATTAATAGAGAGAAATGACAGATAACTTATTTAAGAGAAAAAGAAAAGAAAGATCATAGAAGAGATAGAGAGAGTGAATAAGTAGAAGTAAGAAAAATCTAAGAGTATAGAATGATAATAGAGAGAGGCCAAATATTTTGGAAACAATCAAATATATGAGATAGAGAATAAAAAGATAAATAAAAGAAAGATTATAAGAGAGAGAAGAAAGTGAAAGAATGTGAGAGACATTAATGTTAAGAAAAAGAAAATTTTGAAATAATTAAATAAAAGTTATATCAAGTAATTAATTTACAACATTTATTAAACATAAGATGTTGATTATAAATAATATTTACAATTAAAAAAATAGTTCAGATTTTTTGCTATTTAATAATATTTAAAATATTTAAAGAATATTTTTATGGTTAAAATTATATTTTTTATTCATAGTTAAAACTAAAAAGCTAATTAATTAATAAATAATATAACAATTGTAAGATATAATCTTTATATGACAAAATACAAATTAAAAATTTAAATATTATTCAACATTAATGATATAATCTTTATTTCAAATATTTTGTATCAAAATAATGCTATATTTAGAAAATTCCATGGTCAATGTATAGATATTATTATAAACATAGATCAATTCATATTTAATGCCACTGATATATTTTATTTCACTCAATAATAAATTATGTTGAAGTAATTATTTTATTATATCATATAATATATCATATTTATTACTATAAGAAATTAAAAATAATGTTATAACTTTATTTGAAATATTTAATAACTAAAAATAGTAATTAAAACTAATATTTAAAATAATCTTATTTTTAATTTTAGCATCTTATTAAAAACAATTGCCATTCTTTGAAAACTAGAATGTGTTGAAAAAATAGCAAAAAAATAAGGACTTTTCAAGAGGTCACCATCCTAATACAAGTCTCACCCAAGTACATTTAACTTTTGAATTCTAGTAACATCCAAAAATGATATAAAGCTAGTGTGTTTGCATTGGCATACAAAAAGATA
This sequence comes from Vanilla planifolia, assembly GCA_023846275.1. Lineage (NCBI taxonomy): Eukaryota > Viridiplantae > Streptophyta > Magnoliopsida > Asparagales > Orchidaceae > Vanilla > Vanilla planifolia. The sequence goes on along the minus strand of JAIUJO010000084.1, from coordinate 501,421 downwards.
AAAAATGTAGTTACATCATTATTGTTTTAAAGATAATGAATAATTTCTAAATTTTTCTAAATTATCAAAGATTATTCACCTTTTAAAAACAAATTACGCTTACTATGTTTGTCATACTATATTATAATTTATTATTTTTTATTTAAAATTAATTAAATAACATAAGGATTTCTTAATAGGTCATGTACCCTAACACTATTGTCACCCAAGCATGCTTAACTTTTGAATTCTAATGAGATTCAGTGCTATAATGCTTGTATGGTTGCACATGCATATAAAAGATAAAGAATGATAGTTGTGTTGCAATTGTAATGAAGATATTAAATCATTTCTAAAATTTCCTAAATTATCAAAAAAATGTTTTAGGTCACCCTTGTTTTTAATTTGACAAATATTGAAATAAAGAGAAAACATAAGTGTTTTATATAAAGAATTGTTAGATCATAATAATTATAATTATAATATTTATTAAATAAAATAAATTATCATATATAATATTTTATAATGATAAAATATAAAAAATTCTTGAGGTTTAATATTTTTTAGAATATTATAATTATTTAAAGAGTAATAAGGCAATTAATATTATTTTTATTTTTTTAACTTTAAAAAGTTGGTTAAATAGTAAATAATATAATTATTTTAATATATTATCCTTATATAATGTAATTTAGGTAATATATTAAATAGTGTTAAATATTATTGATATAAATTTAGTTTTCTAATATTTTTTATAAGAATATTACTATATTTAAACATTTTATTAAAAATATATGCACATTATAAAAAAATTATAATTTATTATAATATATTTAAGTCATTTTTCTCAATTTCAAAAAATATTGAAGTTATTATTTCATTACATCATATGATGTGCCATATTTATTATTATATAATATTAATAATAATTATATAAATTTATTATTAATAAATAATTAGTTAATCTAGTAATTATTAAATAACAATTATAATAGTTTTATTTTATAACATTGATTTGTTAATAGAATAGATTGTCCTTCATTAGAAAATAAATTTTATGAAAAATTAGGTGTAACATAAGCACTTCTAAAGTGGCCAGTAATGTCAATACTACTCTTAGCGAATCATGCATAACATTTGAATTGTAATAAAAACCAGTGCTATAATGTTTGTGTGGTTGCACATGCATACAAACAACAAAAAATCATGATTAAGTGATTATATTCCTTAAAATAACAAGTAATTTTAAAATGTTTCTAAATTTTCAAGCATATCAATTTTTAAAGAAATTGTTCTTATTATATATCATGATATATGTTATTATTACTATATTATTAATCTAAAATGAATTAAAATTTTTATAAATAATTATTTTTAATAAGATATATTGTAATACACAAGATTCTCTTTTATTATGTTAACATTCTTATAACTAAAAACTTAAATTATGTAACAAATATAAATAATAAAATATATTTGTATCATAATATAATATACTAAACTTTACAACATGAGAGATGTTTTAAATATTATTAGTTGATGCGCTAAATTAAGAAATGGAGATGGAGAAAAAATTATGTAAGAGAGGAAGAGACTCATGGATTGAAAAGAGTAAAAGAATAAAGAAAATCGTAATAAAGTGGTGAGAGATTATTTAGTGAATAAAAATGGAAAAGAGAGAATATAAAGAAGATAGAGTAAATAAGTAAATAAATCAAAGATATAAAAATTTGAAAGTAGATAAGGATAAAAGAGAGAGATAGACTACAAAATTTATACATGATAAAGAATGAAAGGAAAATAACATAATGATAATAGGGAAAAAGGAAGTGAGAAAAAATGAGACACTTTATAAAGAGAAAAAATGTGTTATAATTAAATAAAATTAAAAAATTAAGAATTCAAATTATAATATTTATTAAATATAATAAATAAAATCTATATAATATGTCATAATAATAAAAATTAAAATATTTATGGATTTCTTTTATTTAAGAGTTTACAAATATTTAAAGAATTCTTTGACAACTAATTTTATATTATTATATTCATATTTCAATTTATAAAAAATTAATTAAATAATAAGTAATATAATTATTCTAACATATCGTCTTTATATGATGTAATTTGCATGCTAAAAAATAGTCATTATGTGATTATAGTCTTAAAAATAATGAATAATTTATAAACATTCTAAAATATCAATCATATGCAAATTTCAAAAAAATTAAGCATATTATATGTCACAAAATATTATAGTATTTGTATTTTATTTATATAAAATTAATAAAAAAATTACATAAACAATTATTTTTGAAAACATAGATATTAATATATAAGTTTTCTTCCATTATTTTGTAATAGTTATAAATAAAAATTAGTATATGTAACAAATATAGATAATAAAGTATATATTTATCTTAATTATTATACATTTGATAATTCAACAAGAGAGACTTGTCAAATATTTTTAAATATTTTGCATAAAATGAGATAATGGCGATGTACATGACTATTATGCAAGGGAGAGAGAAAGTGATGGATATATAAGATAAAAATAAAAAACAAAATAGTAATAGAGAGAGGTGAGAGATAATTTAATGAAGGAAAAATAAAAAAGAGAATATAAAAGAAAGAGAATAGATAAATAAGTGATTTAGAGAGTGAAAAAAGAAAATAGAAATGGATAAAGTAGAGAGAGTTCTATAAGAATATATAGAGAGTTAGGGAATAAAGAGATAAATAAGAAATGAAAATAAAAATAATATTAAAGTTATTTTAAATAATATTAAACTATATTCATGTGATTATTTTATTTTATCACATCATATGAAATTTTTATTTGTATATGAAAAAGATAATAATATTATAAACTAATTATAAAACATTAATTACTAAAATGTAATTATAAAGTAAAATTCATAATAATTTTTTTTCAACATTAACATTTTATTAAAATCAACTATCCTTCATTAGAAAAAGGATTATTATGTAAAAATATGTGTGACACAAAAACAACGAAGAGGCAACCCATCCCAATCCAATTTTCTTTGTGGAATGCATAACTTTGGAATTCTAATAAAATCTAGTGCCATAATGTTGGTGTTGTTGCATGAATATATAAATAAATAAAATCATTTTTTTGTGAATTTTACCTTCAATTAAATTAACTATTTTCTAAAATTTTCGAAATTATTAAGCATGTGCACTTTTAAAAAAATTATTCTTAACATATATGTATAAACTTAATAAAAACATTAGATAAACTATTAGTTTTGATAAAGTAAACATAATGCATAAGATTTTCTTTCATTATTTTATCATTCCTATAAATAAAAACTTAAATTACATGATAAATATAAATAATAATTTATTTATCATAAATAATACATATTAAACTCTACAATGTGTGAGATTACTTAAATATTATTAATTAATAGGTTGAAAAAGAGATATTAGAGATAGGGATAACTATAATACTAAAGAGAAAGGAAATAATTGATTAATAAGATAAAAAAGGAGAGAAAAACAATACAAAGATACATAAGAGATGATTTAGTAAAGAGGAAAATAAAAGAGAGAAGATAGAGGAGATTGGGAGAATAATATGTGAAAGAGAGAGAAATGGTAATGCAAAGAACCATAGAGAGTGGGAGAGAAGCCAAAAAGAATATAAGAAATTATGCAATGAAGAGAAAAATATAAAAATGATCATCAGAAAGAAAAATGGTGAGAGACATTAAGATAAAGTAAAATTATTTAATGAAATAATTCAATAAAATTTAAATCATAACAATTAAGTTTATAATATTTATGAAAAATTATAAGTCATTCATATATGATATTTAATAATAAAAATATGAAAACATTTAATGTTTATTATTATTTTAAAATATTGTAAAATTTAAAGAATTTTATTGTTATTAAATTAATATATTTTATTCACACATTAAATAACAAAATTTAATTCATTTTAAATAATATTATTATTCTAATATATTATCCTTTACATTAATGATATAATTTTACATTTTTAATAATATATAATATAATATTCTCTTATTTAAAAGCTTTTATAGATCACATATATTTACTATTATAAACATGAATTAACTTTAATTTATTACAATTTATATAAGTCAATTTACTAAACATTAAACTATATTAAATTTACTTTTTATTTATCACATGATGTGTCATATTAATTATTATTTTAAATGTATAATAGTGTTATAAATTTATTATTAATAATTAATTACCCAAAAGATAATTATAAATTATGATTTATAATAATTTAAAATTTTAATACAAATATGTTTTAAAAATAAATTATCATTGCTTGGAAAAATAAATGCTTTTAAAAAATATGGGCAACATAAAGACTTCTAAAGAGGTCATGCATCCAAGTACTACTCTTACCCAAGCATGCTTAACTTTTGATTTTTAATGAGAGACAATGCTATAATGTTGCTGTGGTCACAAATGCATACGAAGGATACAAAGTCTTAGCAGTGTGATTATTATCTTGAAGATAATGGACAATTTATAAACTTTTTCTTAATTTTGAAACATGTGTTGCGTCACCCTTATGTTTCATGAGTCAAGGTTTTAACATAAAAAATTTAATTCTGATGGGCTTATTGAGTAAGAAACAAGATTACATATAAAGAACAACTATGCACATTAAGCATGGTGAATTAGTGCTCTCCAAACCACGTTGGAGTGTTCAACAAACTTCAAAATTAAAGACATGCTTTTTCAACTTTGATATTATTTTATTTTATTATAAAATAAAATATTAGTTTATTGATTTTAAGGTGCTCTCCCTTTATATAAATTATTTGTCTTAATTTTATAATTTTATAATCTCTTAATTTTCAATTTTATAATCTCTTAATTTGGTCATTTTTTTCAAATCCTACTTGAACTATTCATTGATTTTAGTAACATAATTCTTTTTTTGAGTTGTTCTTTTCTTGGTTAAATAACTTTTTTGTATTTTTTTTCCAAATTATATGTTAAGTTAATAAATATAAATTATACTTAGTATTAACTGTATTAATTTTGTTTTCTAATTTTCTATAACATAATATTAATATTCCTAAAATATTTTATACATGACATATGAGTACTATTATGAATACAAATTAATTTAAATTTATTATAATGTATATAAGCTATTTTACTTAATATTAACAAATGTAAAATTTATTATTTTATTATATCATATGATGTGCCATATTTATTATTATACGACATTAATAATAAAGTTATAAATTTACTATTCAAAATTAATTACTATAACGATAATTATAAACCATCATTTATAATAGTTTAATTTTTTAATCATTAACATTTTATTAAAATAAATTATCATCTATTAGAAGAAAGAATACAAAAAGTATTTGTAGTATAAGAACATCTCTAGAGGTCACCCTTCCTAATACCACTGGAGCCCAGGCATGTTTAACTTTGGAATTCTAATGAGATCTAGTGTTATAAAGTTAGTGTGGTCACACAGAATATAAAATAAAAATATCATTGTTTAGCGATTACTCTCTTGAGATAAAGAACAATTTCTAAACTTTTCAAAATTATTAACAATATACACTTTTAAAAAACATTATGCTTATTATATGTGTCATAATATATTGCAATATTAATATTTATTTTATAAAAAATTAATAAGGTATTGTTTTTAATTACATTGGCATTAATACACAACATTTTCAACCTTTATGCAATCGTCCTTATAAATTTAAAAAAACCTTATGGAAAAAATATAAATGATAAGATATGTATTAATAAAAAATATTATATATTAAATTAAGTAATATGATAAAATTTTTAAATATATTTAATTGATTGGTTAAAAAAGAGATAAGGGAGATGTAGATAATCATTTTATAGGAAAGAGAAAGTAACTAATTAATAAGATAAATATAAGGAGAAAAATAATAATATAGAGAGCTATGAGTTGATTTAATGAAAATAAAAAATAAATGAGAGATTGAAAAGGAGATAGAGAGAATAAATAAATGAGAGAGTGAAAGAAATAAGAAAGTAGAGCATGTTAAAAAAGACAGAGAGGCCAACAAAAAATTAGAAAGATAGAGAATGTTGTGTGAGAACATAAGAGATATTGAGATAAAGAGAAAAGAATTAGAGAAATAGTGAAATAAAAGTTAAAACATATTTGATATGATAATATAAACACTTTATTATAAATGACATTAAATTATAATAAAATATAGAGCATATTTATGGTTTATTATTATTTTAGGATATTAAAAATATTGTAAAATTAATTTTAATATTAGTATTAATTTTTTAATCTATACTTAAAATAAAGAAATAATTAAATAATCAATGATATAATTATTTTAAAATATTATCTTTAAATGATGTAATATAGATAATAAATGTAAAAAATAATTATAAGAGTAATATAATTTTAACTTTTTAATATTTTATAACAAAATATTACTATATTTACAAAATAAAGATAATCTATATAACATGAGAGATTTATTAAATATTATTATTTGATGGGCTAAAAAGGAGATAATAGATATAAATATATAGCTTGTAATAGAGAGAAAATTAGGGATTAATAAAAGTAAAATAGAGATGAAAATGGTAGTAGAGATAAATTTGGAATTATTTAATAAAATAGAAGAGATTAGAGAGAACATAAGAGAGATAAAGAGAATAGATTAATAAAAGAAAGAGAGAAAAATAAGAATATAAAGAATGATAAAGAAGAGTTAGAATATAAAGAAGAATAGAGAAGAGAGAAATATGTAATCATGAATATAAGAACAGAAAGAGTGACAAGATAAATAAGAGAATCATAATAGGAGAGAGGAAGAAGCAAAAGGAAGTGAGACATTTTAATAAATCGAAAAAAGTCAGAAAGATAAACTAAAGTTAAACCTTAATAATTAAAAATATCATATTTATTAAATATAATAAGTTAATTGTATATATTACTTAATAATAATAAAATATTAAAAATTTTAAAATTTTTTAATAATTTAAAACATTTTTAATTATAAATTTAATATTACTTTATTCATATTTAAATTAAATTATAAATTATATAGTTGTTCTAAAATAATATCTTTATATGATGTAATATAAATAATAAATCTAAATAACGTATAACATTAATAACTTTATTTTATATTTCAAATATTCTATATTATAATATTATTACATTTAAAAAAGTCTTTACATAGTATGCAAATAATATTATAAAACTAAATTAATTATAGTTTATTACAATTGATATATGTTATTTGGCTTAATATTAAAATTTATTTAATTTATTATTATATTAAATTTTTTGATGTGTTATATTGATTATCTTATTAAATTGATAATAATATTATAAAATTTTAATTAATAACTAATTACTAAAATGCTTATTATTAATTATTATTTATAATAATTTAATTTTTTATCATTAACATGTTTGTAAAATTAATTATCCTTATTAGAAAATGAAATATTATGAAAAAAATAAGTGTAACACATGGTCTTTTATAGAGCCCACCCATTCCAGTAGTACTCATGCTCAAAATGCTTAACTTTGGACTTCTAATGAGATAGAAAAGAGTGAGAGAGAATAGAGAATATAGAAGAGAAAGAGAATAGTTAAATAAATGAAAGAGTAAGAAAACCAAACATAAAGGAGTATAGGGAGAGAGAGACTCCACGAAAAAATAATCGAGTTAGTGAAGAAAGAGACAAATAAAAGAATAATAATAGGGGAGACAAAGAATTGAATGAATGTGAGAGACATTAAGATAAAGGGAAAAACTTTCATTCACAATATATATACCCTATTATAAAAATAAATTTGTTCTAGTATAATAACAATTTACTATAAAATGCTAATTATAAACTAATGTTTATAATTATTTATTATTTTAATATGAATATTTCATTAAAATAAGTTATCATTAATTAGAGAAATAAACGTTACGCAAAAATAAGTGCAATGCAAAGACTTCTTAAGAGGGTAGAAATCACAATACTTCTTTCACCATAGCATGGTTAATTTTTGAGTTCAAATTAGCTCAAGTGTTATAATGTTGGTCTTGTCGCACATGCATAGAAATATCAAAAATCATAATTTTTTGATGGTTGACCTGAAGATAATGAACAATTTTTAAAATTTCCTAAATTATCAAGCATATACACTTCTAATAAGATTTTATTTTAATATATTATTATTTTGTTAAATAAAAACGTAAATTACGTAATAATTATAAATACTTATGATATTTATTTATCATTAATATTATACATTAAATCATAAAACAAGAGAGATCCCTAAAATATTATTAATTGATGGGCTTAAAAGTAATACTAAAGCTGCAGATAATCATTCTATAAGAGAGAGACAATTTCATTGAAAGAAAAGAATAAAATTGAGGGGAAAATAATAATAAAGAGAGGATTTAATATATGAGAAAAGAAAAGAGAGAAGATAGGATAGATAATTAAAATAAGCAAATAAGTGAAAGAGAAAAATTTGAAAGTATTGAAGGATTATTGAGATAGAAAGAGCCCACAAATAATTTTAGGAAATAATGAATGAGGAGAAAAACAAGAGAATGACAATAAGTGAGAGAAAAAAGTGAGAATAAGTTAGAGATAATTTTATAATGAGAAAAAAGTTGGAGAAATAATTAAAAAAATTTAATTCTTAGTAATTAAAATTATTATATATTTTTTAAATATAATAAGTTGATGATATAAAATATTTAATAATAATAAAAATAAAAACTATTCAAAAGTTATTACTATTTTAAAAAAAATATTATTTTTTATTTCTAATACTCTATAACAAAATATTATTATTTTTAAAAAAGTTTGTCATAATATATATAGATATTATTAAAAGTATACATCAATTATAATTTATTATAATTGATACAAGTCATTTTTCACACTATTAATTCAAATTAAAATTTTTATTTTATTATATCATGTTATTTGAAATATTTATTATTATAAAAAATTAACAATAACTTTATAAATTTATTGTTAATAATTATTATCTAAAATAATAATAATAAACTACTCTTTTTAATAATTTTATTTTGTTAATATTAATATGTTGTTAAAAACAATCATTGCAAAAGGAAATTCTATTAAAAAAATAGGTTTGACATATGAACTTCTCAAGAGGTCCCCCATCCAATTAGTATTGTCTCCCAAAAATTCTTAACTTTGAAGTTTCAATAAGGTCCAATTTTAAAATGTTAGTGTCGTTGCACATGTATATAAATGAAAAACATTAGTGGTGTTGTGATTATTATGTTAAAGTTAATGAATCATTTCAAAAAATCTCTTGACTATGTAACAATATTTTCTAATATCATTATCTTATTTATATGTAATTAAAAAAAAAATTATATAAACTACACCATTTGAAAGCATAGACATTGCTACATATGTTTTTCTTCCTTTATGTTATAATTCTTATAAATAAAAAATTAATATATGCAACTAATATGAATAATAAAATACATTTTTATCATAAATATTACATATTTGATTATACAATGCAAAAGATAATGGAGATGAGGACAATTATTCTACAAGATAAAGAAAATTATTGGTTCATAAGAGAAAAATATTGAACGAAATGGTGATATAATGATGAGAGATAATTTAATGAAGAGCGAATGAAAAAAGAGAACATAGAAGAGAGAGAGAGAGATTAGATGATTGAGTGAATTAGAGAGACCAATGAGATAATTGAGAATGATAGAGAACAAAAAAGAGGCCATGAAAAAAATGAGTTAGAGAATGAAAAGAGAAATAAAAAATGAAAATAATAAAGAGAAGGCAATGAGAGATTATAAGAAATCTTGAGATAATGAAAATAATTAAAAAAATAACAAAATAAAAGTTAAATATTATTAATTAAAATTATAATATTTAATAAATAAAAGATGTTAATTATTTATGATATTTTAAATAATAAAATATAAAAAATATGAGATTGATCTGTATTATAGAATACTAGAAACATTTAAATTTTTTTGACTATCATTATTATGTTATTTTAATAATTCTAAATTTAAAAAGTTAATTAAATGATGAATAATATAATTATTCTAATATATTATATTTATATGATGTAATAAACATAATAAATATAGATAATATAAAATATTAATGTTATAATTAAGGATTTATATTTTTTAAATTATAACATTACTAAATTTATAAAATTAAGTAGATAGTATTTATATTTTTGTAAACATAAATTATTTCTAATTTATTATAAATGATATATATTATTTTGCACAATAATAGATCATGTTGAAGTCATATGTCATATTTATTAGAATATAAAATGAATTGAAATATTATAAAATTAAAATTAATAATTAATTTCTAAAATGGTAAATTCAAAATAAAATTTATAATAATTTTATTTTTTATCAATAATAATTTATTAGCTTCAATTTTCATTCATTAAAAAAATGATTATTACAAAAAAATATGAGCAACATGAAGACATCTAAAGAGGCAACCTATCTTAATACTAGTCTCAGCCAAGAATGCATAATATTAGAGTTTGAATAAGATCAAGTTCTATAATATTGGTGTGGGGCATAAGTACACAAAAGAAACTAATCATTGTTGTGTGAATATTGCCTTAAAAAAAATTTACCATTCACTAAACTTTTCTTAATTACCAAGCATATGAGCTTTAAAAAAATTATGCTTACTATATATATCATAATATATTCTAATATCAATATTTTATTTATATAAAATTTAGAACAAAAATTATATAAATTATTTTTTTTATAAAGTTGACATTAATACAGAATTTTTCATTCATTATTTTACCGTTCTTATAAATAAAAACTTAAATTATGTGATATATATAAATAATAAAGTATTAATTTGTCAGTAGTGGTGATTTGTTAAACACTATTAATTGATGGCTTAAAAATTTGATATATGAGATGGAGATAACTATAATGTATGAGACAATGAAAATCATGGATTGATAACAGCTAAATAAGAAGAAAAATAGAAATAAAGAGATATAAGATGTGATTTATTAAAGAGAAAAATAAAACAGAGAACATAAAGGAGATTGAGAGAATAAATAAACAAGTAAAAGAGAAAAAGAAATGATAGAGTAGAAAATGAGGAGAGAGAGAAGCTCAAAACAATATAAAAAATAAAGAATGATGAAAAAAATAAGAGAGTGATAATAAGATATATAAAAAAGTGAGAGAATGTGATAGATATTGAGATAAAGTAAAAATAATTAAGATAAATAGAAAATTAAAAGTTTAATTTTAATAGTTAAAGATATAATATTGATTAAATATAATAATTTATTTATATATATCATTTAATAATAAAAAATTAAAAATATTTGAGATTTATTATAATTTAGAATATTATAAATTTTAAAACATTATGACAATTAATTTAATATTATTTTATTCAAAATTAGAATTTTAAAAGTTAATTAATTATAAATAATATAATTATTCTAATATATTATCTTTATATGATATAAAGTAGACAACTAAAATAAAAAATATTTAACATAATAATATAATTTTTGATTTCTACTATTCTATAATATAATATTATTATATTCAAAAAATTTATAAATAATGTATATGTAATAATAAGAACAAAAAATTAATTTTAATTTGTTACAATTGATGTACATTATTTGACTCAATATTAAATCTATCAAAGTTATTATTTTATTATATCATAAGATGTGTCATATTTATTACTACATGGAATTAATAATATTATTATGAAGTTATTAATAATAATTAATTATAAAATGATAATTATAAAATATCATTTATAATAATTTAAATTTTTAAAATAAAAATGTTATAAACATAAATTATTAATCATTAAAAAAACAATTGCTATGAAAAATAGTTTCAACACAAAGACTTCTTAAGAGAATAATCATTCTTATACAACACTATCCCAAGCCTACTAAACCTTCAAGTTCTAATGAAATCCAATGCTACAGTGTTACTGTGGTCACACATGCATCTAAAAGTCATAGAATCTTAATTTTGTAATTATTGGTGCAAAGATAATTAACCATTTCTAAAAGCTTTTAAATTATCAAACATATGTGTTCAATCACCCTTTTGTTTGATAAGGCAAGCCTTAAAAGTTTAGCCTTTTACTCTAATGAGCTTGTTAAATTAAATACAGGTTTACAAGTAAAAATAAGAGTTGAGCTACGAACATGGTGAATTCATGTTGTCAAAGCAGCTTGGAGTGTTCAACAATCTTACATGATTGAAGAGTTGTGCATTAGCTTAGACAAGGTCATATTTTACTATAAAATAAAATATTATTTTATATATTATAAGGCATTCCCCTTTCATATAAATTTCAAATCTTATTAACGCATCTAATTTGTTTAATCACCTCTTTGATTGAATAAATGAATACAATTCGATTATTTAATCACTTAATTCTTTTTTATCTTTCTTAAACTATTCATTTATTTTAGTAAGATAATTTTATTTTCAAATCATTCTTTAATTGCTTAAATCATAGTTTTGTATTTTTGTCAAATTCTACATTAAGTTGATTATTAAATCTTGATTACATAAAGAAATTAATTCTATTAAAGTTTTCATACAAAATAAATAAAACATTTTATGCCATATCTAAGGGTATGACTAAATGCAAATGTATGACTGGGCATTCACTCAAGAAAAATAGACAGAACTATGTTAAAATGTTCAATATCATGGCTAATTCTTGAATTAGATTAGATAAGGCATTAGATCGAATCGACTAATATTCGAAGCAAATATTGTTATGGACTAGATCTGACCCTCATAAAACTGTGTGTTGAGTATGCTCATGTTATTAAATCCCATGTAAATAAAGGGAAGCTAGCCGCAATTAGGCTTTCAAGTTATATCTGAGCGAATGCTTATAAAGGTCGAACAAGCTTCTTTTCGTACAATGTGGGATTATGTCACATGAGACTGTCTCCATCCAAAACTAGTAATGCTCAGCGCCATCTAATAGTACGTATTTTTAATAGCATGATGGAGATTGCATCTTCCTTTAAATAGTGATCTTAATCGATCAAACCTCCCACTTCATAAGTCAATCAGATAGTTGCTGCTTCATTTGTTGTATCTGACTGATCCATCCAAGGGCCATGATCTTGTCCAACTTCGTCAAACTATTATTTTTATTTCTACATTTTTAAATAATTTATTCTTGATATGATAACCTAGATCTCTCATCTTTGAATCATACATTCTATATATAATCCTAATTTTATATTGAGTAAGCAAATGATCGAAACCTCATTTAACTTGATCAAATGGTGCCAATCTAATCCAGCTTTATCTAATCATGCAGAACACGTCAGTTTTTAAGGTGTTTGATCGTATGATCAGGATCTACACTATGCTGATCTAGTTGACTTAGTTAATCATGTCTAATAACTGAAGAAATAGCTATTAACATGCCATTATAGTAGCCATTTTGGAAGAATATTTTAGGATCTTTTTAAGATATTTGGTAGCTACTTTTGTAATAGTTTTTCAGTCACTTTTTAATGGTTGTGAGAAAAAGTCTTCTATAAATATCAAATCTTTGTGAAAAGAATGACTAATTGACTTCAAAAAGATTTTAACATCTCAAAAAAGGCTACATCATATTCTACTGGCATAAATTTTATATGAAAGCATCTATAGCTTAACAATATATGAAATTTTAAATTCTTCCAACTAAGCCTAATTCTTTTAAGCCTTCATTTTCTTAATTCTCTTCGTAATTTTAATCTCTTTTGTACCATTTTAAATTATTAAACAAGAAATAAATATTAGTACATTTTTTTCAAAACTTTTTTCATTTTTTTATCAGATGCCTTCAAATTTGTCAATGATTTTATTCCACTTGAACTTGTAAAAAATTATGTTAAGGTTAAGTTTGTAAAAGCTTGGGTTATAGGTAAGCTTAAAAAAGCTAGCATGTTGTAGATAACCTGTAAGGAAAAACCTTAAGATGTAATTGTTTTACTAGTGGAATGCTTGTTAACTTCAGATGGGGGCGAACATAGGTTCTAGTCTGAATAAAATAACCTAAAAACTTCTTTTATCATTTAAATTTTTAGTTTCATTAAAAAAAATTTAAACTTATATAATTATAAATCAAAGTTTTTTATAAAAAAAAATTATTTTTATGATGAATTTTTGTGAAGAAACTACAACACAAAAATTACCAAAAATTGTTTACAAAACTTCACCCAACTCTTATAGGAATTACAAGCTCATTATCTTTTGGAAATGAACTTTTGAATAAGTTTTGTTCCCGTTATATATGTCATAATATATTCTAATATATATATATATATATATATATATATATATTGTAAAATTAATAAAAAATTACATAACCAATTATTTTAAATAACATAAACAATAATATATAACATTTTCTTATGTTATGTTATTATTATTATGAATAAAAAATTTAGTTACTTAAAAAATAAAATTAACATAATATATATTTATCATAAACATTATATATTAAACAACATAACATAAGATATTTTCTAAATATTATTAATTAATTTGCTAAAAGATAGGTAACAAAGATGGAGATAACTATTCTACAAAAGTGAGAGAAAGACAAGGATTGATCAGAACAAAATAAAGAAAGAAATAATAAAAGATAGAGGTTAGAGAAGATTTAATGTAGAGAAATATAAATGAGAGAATGCAAAGGAGAGAATAAATTAATAAATAAAAGAGAAGGAAATTGGAAATTAGAGAAGGATAATACAGAGGGAAAGGCTAGGAAGAATACATGAGGATAGAAAATAAAAAAGCAAATAAGAAATATTATAGAAGAGAGAATGAAGTGAGAGAATATGAGAGACATTGAAATTAAGAGAAAAATTAATAGAAATAGTTAAAGAAATGTTAAATGTTAATAATTAAACTTATAATATTTATTAAATATTATAAATATAATAAATATAATAAATGTATTGTATAAAAATTTCGATAGTTAAAAAAATATATTATTGGTTTATCATTATTTTACAAAGAAAAAAGATTTAAAGAATATTTTTACTATTAATTTCATATTATTTTATTTAAAATTAAAATTTTAAAAGTTATTTAAATAAAAAGTTAATTACTTATTTGAATATGTTACGTTTATATGATGTAATATAAAAAAATAAAAATAATATTTAACATCAATGATATAATTTTAAATTTCTAATATTCCATAATATTATATTAATATATTTAAAAACTTTTATACACATTATATATATAATTATAAGCATAAATTAATTCTTATTTTTTATGTTGCTTCACTAAATATTAAAGTATATCAAAATAATCGTTTTATTATGACATATCACAAGTCATATTTGTTATTGTATGAATTTAATTATTGCATTATAAATTTATTAATAATAATTAATTACAAAAAATGATAAATATAAACTATTTTTTTAAAAAATGTAATTATTTAAAATAAATAAGTTATTAAAATTAATTATCATTCATTAATAAACTGAAACTATGAAAAAATAGGTAGAACATAATAATTTCTCAAAAGGTCAACCATCCTAATACTACTCTCACCTAAGCTTGCTTAACTTTGGTGTTCAAATGAGATCAAGTGCTATATTACTAGTGTGGTTGCACATGCATACAAAAAAATAAATTCATAATTGAGTATTATTATTTTTAAGGTTATAAATTATTTCTAAATTTTTCTAAATTATAAACCATATGCACTTTTGAAAAAACTTTATGCTTATTGTAATTATCATAATTATATAATATCAATTTTGTATTTATATAAAATTGATAAATAATTGCATGAACTTTTTGATTCAAAATCATAGATATTAATGTATAAGATTCTCTTAGATTTTGTTGTGTTTCTTCTAAAAAAATTTAATTACATAACAAATATAAAAATTAGAATATATATATATATATATATATATATATATATATTATCAATATTAATTATTAAACTATATAATACGCAAGATTTCTTAAAAAATAATAATTGTTGTTTCAAAAAAGAGATAATCGTGATGGAGAAAACTATTCTACAAGATATTCATTCCTATAAATAAAAAATTAAATTATATAATAATTATAAATAACAAAATATATATTCATCATTAATATTATACTTTAAAATATGTAAGATAAGATATTTTTTAGTTATTTTTATTTGATGGGATGAAAAAACTTAATGGACATCAAGATAACTATAATGCAAAAGAAACAAAGAAACACAAGAATTGATAACAAAAAAATAAAGAAGAAAATAATAATAGAGAGATAAGATCCAATTTATTGAAGAGGAGAAAAAAGTGAACATAAATGGGATAAGGACAACAAATGAACAAGTAAAAGAGAAAAAATAAATAAAGAAGGAAAGGATAGAGGAGGGAGGTGCCAAAAAGAATATTAGAAGATAAAGAATAAAACAACAAATAAAAAGATAACAATAGGGGAGCATAAAGTGAGGGAACATGAGAGTCATTAAGATTTAGAGAAAAAACTTATAAAAGTAATTAAATAAAAGTTATATCTTAATAATTATTAGACATGTAATAATTGTTAAATATAATAAGTTAATCATATATAATATCTAATAATTATGAAACATAAAAACAATTTTTGGCTTATTATTTATTAAGAATATTATAAATATTTAAAGAATATTTTAACTACTAATTTTATATTACTTTATACATACATTAAATTTAAAAAATTATTAAATTATAAATTTTTTAATATTAAAATATATTAAATTTATATGAAGTAATATTGATAACAAATATGAATAATAATGAACATTAATGATATAATTTAATATTTTTTAATATTCTGCAATATAACATTAATAAATGTCAAAAATTATATGCATCATTTATATCTATATAAATATTACTATTGACCTAAATTAATTCTAAATTATTATGATTGATACAAGATTTTCTACTTAATATTAAATTATATTAAAGTTGTTATTTTAATATATTAAATTATATTAAAGTTGTTATTTTAATATATTAATGATAGGTTATATTTATGATTACATAAAATAAAAAATAATATTATCAAGTTATTACTAAAAATTGGTTACTAAAATTGAAATTACAAACTATTATTTAAGGCAATTTAATTTTTTAACATTAATATCATAATAAAAAACTTTATCATCTATTAGAAGAGAGAATGCTATGAAAACCATATGTGCAACATGAGGACTTCAAAGAACATCACCCTTCCTAAATCATTATCATTTGAATTTTTTCTTGAAGATGATAAACCTTTTTTAAAATTTTTTAAAATATCTAGTTTATGTACTTTTAATGAAAAAATTGTTGTTATATTTATCGAAAGATATTCTAACATAAATATTTTTTATATAAAATTAATAAAAATATTACACAAATTATTATATTTTATAGTGTAGATATTAATACATGTGATTTTCTTTCCAAGGTTTATCATTCTTATAAATAAAAAAATAATTAAGTTAAAAATATAAGTTGTAAAACATTTATTTATCATAAATCTTATAGATTAAACTGTGCAACATAAGAAATTTTCTAATATTATTATTTTTTTGACTAAAAAAGAGATACAAAAGATAAATATTCATGATGTGAGAAAGAAAGTAATGGATTGATATGAAAAAAAATAAAATAGAAAATAAATATAGAGGGCAGTTAGAGATGATTTAATGAAGAGAAAAAAAAAGAAAGAACATAGAGGAAGTAGAGAGTAAATAAATAAGTAAAGAGAGAGAGAAATGAGAAAGTAATGAAGCATGGAGGAGGGAGATGCCAAGAGCCTTTTTAGGGAAAAGAATCAAAAATCCAAAGGTTGTGACACTTAGATAAAGAATGAGGAGACAAATAATAGAATGATTATAAGAAAGAGGAAAAGTGAGAATTTCAAAAAAATTGAGATAAAAGCAAAAAGTGAGAGAAATAACTAAAGAACATTTTGACTATTATTATGTTATTTTCTGCAAACTAAAAAAATAAAACAATTTAATTAAATAATAAATTGCAAATTATTCGAGTATATTATCTTCTAGTTATATAATATCAATAATAATATGTTAATAATATTCTATATTAATGTTATAATTTTAAAATTTTAATATCATGTAATATAATATTATAATATTTCTAAATTTTATACATAATCTAGATCATGTTATAAGCATAAATTAATTTTAGTTTATTATAATTGATATAATTGTTCTAATACATTATCTTTATATGATGTAATGTAGATAATAAATGGAAGTAAAATTCAATATTTATTATATAAATTAAGATTTTTATTATTCTATAATATAATATTACTATATTTAAAAAATTCTATACAAAGTATATACCAACCATTATAAAAATAAATTAATTCTATTATATTGTAATTAACATAGTTTTTTACTCAACATTAAATGGTAATAAAGTAATTATTTTATAATACCACGATATGTGCCATATTTATTATTATATTATGTTAATGTAATATGGTCGTTATTAACAATTAATTTTTAAAATATCATTTGTAATAAAATTTTTTTAACATTAACTTGTTAAAACAAATTATCATTTGTTAGAAAAAGAAATGCTATGAAGAAATATATGCAACATGAGGACTTTTAAAGAGGTCAAACATCTCGATACTACTCTCACCCAAGCATGCTTTACTTTGGACTCCTAACAAAATCCATTGCTTAAGTAGTTGTGTCGTCACACTTGCATAAAATAGAAAAAAATATTGTTGTGTTATTAATTTCGTGAAGATATTAAACCATTTCTAAAATTTTCTATGCTTTAAAGCATATGTAATCTTAAAATTAAAATAATGCTGATGATATATATTTTATATATTCTAATATCTTTATTCTATTTATATAAAATTAATAAAAAATTACATAAACTATTTTTTTAATAACATTAACATTAAAACATAAAATATTGTTCTATTATGTTGTTATTTTTTAAATTAAAAAATAAATTATGTTATAAAAATTATAAAATACATATTTCTCATGATTATCAAACCTTAAACCTTGTAATATGAGAGATCTATTAAATATTTATATTTGTTGTTCTAAAAAGAGTTAATTGAGATGAAAATAACAATTCTATAAGAGAGATAGAAAGTCATTGACTAATAAATGAAATTAGAGAAGAAAATAGTAATATAGAGAGATTAGAGGCCATTTAATGAAGATAAAATGAAAAAAAGAGTTCAAAAGAGATAGAGTGAATAAATAAATTAGTGAAAGAGTGAGAGGAATGAGAAAATAAAAAAGGATAGAGGAGAGAGAAAGGCTTAGAATAATATAAGAAGATAAAAAATAAGGCGACAAATAAAAGAAAGATAACAAAAGAGTGGAGGAATTGACAAAATATGAGACATATTGAGATAAAGAGAAAGAGTGAGAGAAGTAATTAAATAGAAGTTATACCTTAATAATTAAACTTATAACATTTGTTAAACATCACAAGTTAATACATAAAATTTAGTAATAATAAAATATAAAAAATATTTAAGTTATATTATTATTTTTTGAATAATATAAAAATTTAAAGAATATTTTGACTTATAATATTACATTTTTTAGTCATATTCAAAATAAGAAAAATTAATAAAATAATAATAAATGTAATTATTCTAATATATTATATTTATTTTAAACTATATAAATTATAAATATAAATAATAAATAACATTAGTGATATAATTTTATATTTATAATATTTTTTAATATAACATTAATTTATTAAAAAACTTCTAGACATTATATAGATATATGTATTTATTATTATAAATAAAAATTAATTCTAAATTATTATAACTCATATAATTTTAGTTACTAAATATTAAACTATATTAAAATTTTTTAGTTATATCATATGATTTGCCATATTTATTATCATATAAAATTTAAAAATAATATTATTAAATTATTAAAAAAATTTAATTACTAAAATAAAAATTATAAACTATCATTTATTATAACTTATATTTTTAAAATTAAAATGTTATTAAACTCAATGTTTCATTATTAGAAAAAAGAATGATATAAAAACATTTGAGAAATAAAAGGGCCTCTCAAGAGTTAAGCTTGAATGAGATTCAATGCTATATTTCATATGTGGTTGCACTTGTATATAAATGAAAAAAATTGTTAAGTTGTTATTCTCTTAAGGATAATTAATAACTTCTAAAATTTTCTAAATTATCAAGATTATTCACCATATTATATATGTTACAATCTATTCTATATCAATATTGTATTTACATAAAATTAATAAAACATTTGTATAAATTATTATTTTTGATAATGTACATATTAATACATATGATTTTTTTAATATCTTATCATTTTTATTAAAAAAACTTAAATTTTAAAGTAAGTAAAAAAGATAAAATATATATTTATCTTAAATATTATATATATATTAAAAATATGTATTTTAAGAGATTTATTAAACTTTATTAATTGGTGGTGTGGAAAATAGATAATAGTGATGAAGATAGCAATTTTGTGAGATAGGAAGAAAGTCATTCATTGATAAGTGCAAAAAAAGGAAGAAATAGTAATAGAGAGATAATTGATGATATAATGAAGAGAAAAAGAAAAAAGATAATATAAATGATATAGAGTATATAAATAAACAAGCAAGAATGAGAGAGAAATAAGAAATTAAGAAAGATAAAGAAGGGATAGAGGCAGGGAATAATATTGAGAGATAGAGAATGATTAGACAAACAAGAGAGTGATAGTAAGAGTGAAATAAGTAAGAGATTAAAATATAAAGAGAAAAAAGAGAAATAATTGAAAAGTTAAATCTTAAAAATTAAATTGATAATATTTATTAAATTTAATTATTTACAACATTATAAATTTTTATGGAATATATTTAATTAATTAAAAATTTTATTTAAATAAGAAATAAAATAATTATTCTAATGTATTATATTTATAAAATGTAATATTGATAATAAATATATATAATATTTACTATTAATGATATAATTTTATATTTTTAATATTTTTTAACATAATAATAATATATTTAAAAAAATTATACATAGAACATATATTTTAAACATAAAATATTTCTAATTTATTATAATTGATATAAGTTATTTTGCCTAATATTAAACTACATTAAACTTATAATTGATTATATATATGATATTTTATAATTATTATTATATGAATTAAGAATAATATTAAAAATTTATTATTAACAATTAAATAATAAATTTGTATCATAAACATGACCTAATATATATTCAAATATTTTTATTTTCTTTAAGTAAAATTAATAAAGAAATTAGATAAATTATTATTTTTAATAAAAAAAATTTAGTAAATAAGATTTTCTTCCATCATTTTGTCTTTCTTATTAACAAAAACTCAAATTACATAATAAAAATATGTAATAAGATCAATTTTTATCAATAATATTACATATTAAATAATTAAAAATAGAAGATTTTATAAATATTACTAATTGAAGTGCTAAAATTAGTTAATAGTGATGGAGATAATTATTGTATAAGAGAGATAAAGTTACAAATTCTTAAGAACAAAATAGAGAGAAAATAGTAATAAAAAGAGATGAGAGATGATTTAAAGAAGAAGAAAATAAAATAGAAAACTTTAAGGAGATAGAGAGAATAAATAAATTCGTGAAAGATAGAAATAAGAAAGTATAGAGCAATCGAGGGAGGGTAAGCTAAGAAAAATGCAAAGTGATAATGAACAAAGATGCAAACAAGAGAATGATAGTAAGAGAGATAAGAAACTCAAGAAAAATGAAGCATTGAAATAAAGATAAAAAAGTGAGAAATAATTAAAGAAAGGCTAAATCTTAAAAATTGAACTTATAATATTTATTAAATATAATAGGTTAATCATATATGATATTTTGTAATAATAAATTTAAAAAAACTTTTTATATTTAATAATTTTTTAGAATATTAAAAAAATTAAAATATTTTTTTACTTTTGCATTATGTCATATTTTCTATTCAAAATTAATAATTAAAAAAATTAAAATATATATAATGAATAATATAATTATTCTTACAACTTATACTCATATGACATAATATAGATAACAAATAAAAATATTATTTAATATTTATTATAACATTTTGGAATTCTAAAATTCTTTATTATAATGTTATTATGTTCAAAAAATTACGTCCATAATATATTCATTACATTATAAATAGTAATTAATTTTTTTATTTAAATTCATATAAGTTATTTTTCCCAATATTAAACTTTATTAAAGTTAATATTATATTATATCTTATGACGCATAATATTTATTATTATATGAAATTAATATTTATATTATAAAGTTGTTATTTATAGTTATTTACTAAAATGGTACTTATTGACTATCACACATAAAACTTTTACTTTTGAAAGTTAACCTGGTACCAAAATTTATTTTTGTTGATTAGAAAAAGGACTGGTGTGAAAAAATATATGCAACAGAAGGACTTCTACATAGGTCACTCATCCTAATATTTCTCTTAATGAAGACTATTATAAATTTTTAAGGAGAAGTTTGACTATTAATTTAGTATTATTTTATTAAAAAATAAAAAATTAAAAAAATATTAAATAATAGCTAATATATTAATTTAATATATTACCTTTATATGATGTAATATAGATAATTAAAAAAATAATATTTAGCACTAGTGAAAGAATTTAAGATTTTTAATATTTTATAATATAATATCTATATATTTTTGAAATTCTATACATAACATATACATACAATTACAAACATAAAATAAGTCTAATTTATTATGAGTTATATATTTTGTTTTACTAAATATTAAACTATTTATCTAGCATATTCTCTTTTAAAAAAATTATGTTTATTATATATTTTATAATATATTCTAATATTAATAGCTAATTTATGTAAAATTAATGAAAACATTACATACAATATTATTTTAAATAGTGTAGGTAGTAATACAATATTTTTTTAATTATGTTATCATTCTTATAAATTTAAAACTGGATTACAAGTAAAATATAAATGATAAAATATGTAGATTATCGTAAGTATTACATATTAACTATGCAAAATTAGAGATTTCTTAAATATGGTTAATTGATGAGGTGAGAAAATGACAAAGGAGATGGAGTTAACTATTCTATAGGAGAAAATAAGTCATGTATTGATAAAAGTAAAATGAGAAGAAAATAGTAATATGTAGAGACGAGAGACGATTTATTGAAGAGAAAAAGTAAAGGAGAGAACATAGAAGAGATAGTGAGAATAATTATGTGAAATAGAGGAGAAAGACCAAGAATAATACAAGATAGAGGGAGAAAAGAATGGTTAAAAAAGAGAATGATATTAAGAGAGAGGATAAAGTGAGAGAATATAAGAGACTTAAGATAAAGAGAAACAATGCTAAGAAATAATTAAATAAAATTTAAATCTTAATATATAAGTTTATAATATTTATAAAATATAATAATTTAATAATTTTAAATATTTAGAAATAGAAAAATAATTTAGTTTCGTTATTATTTTAGTATATTACAAATTTTTAAATAATATTTTTACAATTTATACTATTTTATTTATTTCATATTAAAATTAAAAAAAAATTTAATTAAATATTAGATGATATAATTATTCTAATATATTATCTTAAAATGACATAATATTAATGATAAATATAAATAATATTTAATATTAATGATGTAACTTTAGATTTCCAATAACTTATATGATAATATAATTATATGAAAAATAATCTATACATAGTTTATATATTATAATAGACATAAATTAATTATGTTTTATTATAATTGATATATGTTATTATTCTGTTATTTTAGTTGAGTGATATATTAATTATTATATGAAGTTAATGATAATATTATAAATTTAATAATAATAATCAATTTCTAAATTAGAAATTATAAACTATCATTTCTGATAACTTAATTTTGTAATACTAAAATGTTATTAAAATAAATTTTCATTCACCAAGAAAAGCAATGTTATGAAATAATGTGTAACAAGAGGAGCTCACAACAGGCCACCTATCGCAAATTTTACTCTCACCCAAGTAAGAGAATAAAGAGAGAAATAAAAGAATTATAGCGAGAAAGAGTAAGGAGTGATAGAATATGAGAGACATTGAGATTACCTGTAAAAAGTTAAAACATAATTAAATAAAAGACATTTAATTGTTAAATTTTTAATTATAATAAGTATTAATAATACTTGAAGTTTATTTTTTTTACAACAATAAAAATATTTAAGGGATATTTGGAATATTAATTTAAATATTATTTCGTACATATATTAAATTAAAATATTAATTTAATAGCAAATAGTATATTTATCTTATGAAATTTTGTTTTATATGATATAATATAGATAATAAATATAAATAATATTTAATATTAATGGTACGATTATAGACTTTTAATATTTTATTATATAAAAGGTAAACAAAATATTATTTTTGATAACACAGAGTCCAATACATATGATTTTCTTTCATTATGTTTTTAATCATATAAATTAGAAATAAAACTATGTAAGAAATATTAATAGTAAAATTTATTTTTATGATAAATATTAAATTTTAACCTATGCAACATGAGAGATTTCTTAAATATTTTTAATTTATAGTTGAAAAAGAGATAACTAAGATAAGGATCACTATTCTACAAAAGAGAGAAACTTACACATTAATAAGAGAAAAATAGAGAAACAAAGTTATGAAGAGATATGAGAGATCATTTAATTAAAAGATAAAATGAGAATAAAAAGAGGTAGTGAAAATAAATAAATAATTGAAAACGAGATACAAATGAGAAAGTAAAAAATTATAGAGTGGAGAGAACGGCTAAGAAGTTTATAAGGTGATCTACAATGATGAGACAAATAAAAAAAATTATAATAAGAGGGAGAAGGAAGAGATAGAATGTGAGACATTAAGATAAAAGAAAAAAATGAAAGAAAAAATTTCATAAAAATTAAATCTTAATAAGTGAAATTATAATATTTATTAAATATAACAATTTAATCATATATAATAATAAATAATAAGTAGAAATATTCAAAGTTAATTACTATTTCAAAATGTTAAAGTTATTTAAAGAACATTTTTACTATTCATACTATATTATTTTATTCATACATAAAATTTAAAAAGTTTTTTAACAAGAAAAAATATAATTTCTCTCATATATTATCTTTATATGATGTAATATAAATAGTAAATATAAATATTATATAACATTAATGATGTAATCATAAATTTTTAATACTCTATAATATAAAATATATATTTTTAAAATATTTTATAAGAGATAAATATATATTATTATAAACGTGATTTAATTCTAATTTATTATAATTATTTTTTATTTTACTCAATATTAAATTATATTAAAGTTATTACTTTTTTTTAAAACATGATATGCCATATTTGTTCTATATAAAATTAACAATAATATCATAAAGTTATTATAACAAATTAATTTCTAAAATGTTAATTATAAATTATAATTTATAATATATTTATTTCTTAACTTTAATATGTTTAAATCAATTATTATTCATTAGAAAATGGATTAACATGAAATAATATGTGTAACATGAAGACTTCTAAGGAGGTCACACATGATAATAAAAGTCTAATATCAATATTTTTGTAACATAAAAGTACTAAAATATTACATAAACTATTATATTTGATAAAATAAATATAAATTAGCAAAATTTTCTTTCATTATTTTATCATTCATATTAATAAAAAACTAAATTTTTTAATAAAGACAAATTATATAATATTTATTTAACAAAAATATTATATATTAAATAATTCAACACAAGGAATATCTTAAATATTGTTAATTAAGAGGCTAAAAATGAGTTAGTGGAGATGGAAGTAAATACTCTATTAGAGAGAAAATCATAGATTTATATGTGTAAAATAGAGAGAAAAATAATATTAGAGAGCTAGTTGAGAAGATTTTAACAAAGAGGAAAAGAAAAGAGTAAACATAAAAGAGATAGAGAGAATAAATTAATTAATTAAAGAAAAAGAAAATAATCAAATTATAAAAAAAGATAGCGGGAGAAGGAGATGACAACAAAAATATAAGACACAAAATGAAAGACAAATAAGTGAACAATAGTACAGAGAAGTGAGAGAATCTTAGAGACATTAAGATAAGAAGAAAAATGAGTGACAAATAGTAATATAAAAAAAAATGTTATAATTTCACTTTATAATATTGATTAAAAATAATAAATTAATTATATAAAATATTTAATAACATTAAAATATTGAATATATTTTAGATTTATTATTAACTTAAAATATTAAAAAAATATTTTAATGATTTTTTGATAGTTAATTTAACATTATTTTATTTATATGTTAAAGTTAAAAAGTTCATTAAATAATAAATAATATGTTTATTCTTATCTATTATCTTTATTTGATACAATATAAATAATAAAATAAATAATATTTAATATTAATGATATAATTTTAGATTTTTAATATTTTATAACATAAAAAAGTAAATCAAATGTAATTTTTGATAACATAAACTCCAATATACAAGATTTTTTTCATTATATTATCATTCATATAAATTTAAAATAAAATTATGAAACAAAATTTAATAAAAATAATATTTTTATAGTAAGTATTATATTTTAACTGATGCAATATAAGAGATTTCTTAAATAGTTTTTAATTTATAGTTTAAAAAAGAGATAATTAAGATAGGGATAACTATTGCATCAAAAAGAGAAACTCGCACGTTAATAAGAGAAAATAATAGTTATAGAGAGAGATGAGGGATAATTTAATAAGAGAAATAATAAAATATAGGGGAGATAACGAGAATAAATAAATAAGTGAAAAGGAGATATAAATGAGAAAGGAAGGATAGAGTAGAGAGATAGACTAAGAAGTTTATAATGTGTGCATGAATAAACAGATAAGTAGAAAAAACATAATAAAAGGGAGAAGGAAGAGAGAGAATGTAAGAGACATTAAGATAAAGAGAAAAAAGTAAAAGAAACAATTATATAAAAGTTAAATCTTAGTAGTTAAACTGATATTAAGAACAAATGTTAAGTTTAATTATTATTTTAAAATATTAGAGGTATTTAAAAAATATTTCACTACTAAAACTATATTTTTTTTCTTACATAAGATTAAAAAAGTTTTTAAAACAATAAAAAATATAATTTCTACTATATATAATCTTTATATCATTTAATATAAATAATAAATACAAATATTAATTAACATTAATAATATAATTTTAAATTTCAATACTTTATAAAATGAAATATATATTATTAAAACTTTTATAAATAAAAAAATATATTATTATAAACATAAATTAATTCTAATTTATTATAATAGATATATGTTATTTTACACAACATTAAATTATATTAAAATTATTCTTTATTTTATCATATGTTGTGCTATATTTATTTTTAAAAAAAATTAATAATAATAATATAAAGGAATAATAGAAAATTAATTTCCAAAATGACAATTATAAATTATCATTTATAATAATTTTATTTGTTAGCTTTAATAAGTTAAAAGAAATTATCAATCATAAAGAAAATGTATTAATATAAAAAAATTATTTTTAACATAAGGACTTCGAAGGTCTTTCATGACAATACTATTCTAGCTAAAGCAAGCTTAACTTTTGTGTTGAAATAAGGTCAAGTGCAAAATTACTAATGTTGTTGCACATGCATACAAAATAAAAGAAATTGTTATTGTGTGATTATTGCCATTATGGTAATAAACAATTTTTTGAAAGTTTCAAAATTTCCAAGCATAAGTACTTTTAAAAAACATATACATTTATAATCTAATGTCAATATTTTCATTATATAAAGTACTAAAATATTACATTAACTATTATAGTTGATAAAATAGATGTAAATAAATAAGATTTTTTTACATTATTTTATTATACTTGTAATTAAAGTAGTTAATTTTGCAATAAATATCAAATATTAAAAAAAAGTAATATCTTCAATATTATTAATAAAGTGGCTAAAATAGTATTAAAGAGTAAAATAGAGACAAAAATAACATTAAAGAGAGATGTGAGAAGATTTGACAAAGAGAAAAAGAAAGAATGAACATAAAGGAGATAGATAGAATAAATAAATAAATTAAAGAGTGAAAAAGATATCAAAATATAGAGAAAGATAGAGAGACAAAGAGAAGACAACAAAAATATAAGGAGACACAAAATTAAAGACAAATAAGAGAAAGATAATCAAAGAGAGAAGTAAGATAATGTTAGAGACATTGAGATAAGAAGAAAAAATTGATACAAATAAGAAAATAAAAAAATTATTAATTAACCTTATAATATTGATTGAAAATAGTATGTTAATTATATATAATAATTATTAATGAAAAATATTAAAGTTATTTCGGATTTATTATTATTTGAAAATATTAAAAATATTTTAAAGATCTTTTGATAGTTAATTTAGCATTATTTTATGATTAAATACTAAATAACATATTTGTTAGAATATATTACCTTTATTTTATTTAATGCAAATTATAAATATAAATAATATTTAATATTAGTCATATAATTTTAAAGTTCTAATTTTTTATAATATAATATTAAAAAATTTAAAACATATTATAAAAATTATATATAAAACATTAGAAACATAAATCTATTATAATTTCCTATAACTCAAAATATTTATTTCTCTCAATATTAAACTATACTATAATTCTATTATAGAATATTTTTAAATAGTAATTATAAACTATCATTTAAACTAATTTCCTTTTTTATAATTAATATTATATTAAAATAAATTTTCTTTCATTAGAGAATAAAATGCTTTGAAAAAATAGATAGAATGTATGGATGTCTCTAGAGGTCACTTGTGTGAACACTACTTTCAACTAAGCATGCATAACTTGTCAGTTTTAACAAGATCTTTTGCTATATTACTAATGTGGTCACACATGCATACAAAAGAAGAAAAAATATTAGTTGTGTGATTATTATCTTGAAAATAATTAAGTATTTTTTTATATTTTGTAATTTATCAAACGTATGCACTTTTAAAAAAACCATTATGCCTATTGTACATGTCATAATATATTAAAGTATCAATGTTTAATTTATGTAAAATAAACTACACA
This sequence comes from Vanilla planifolia, assembly GCA_023846275.1. Classification (NCBI taxonomy): domain Eukaryota; kingdom Viridiplantae; phylum Streptophyta; class Magnoliopsida; order Asparagales; family Orchidaceae; genus Vanilla; species Vanilla planifolia. Next base: position 472,109 of record JAIUJO010000084.1, on the reverse strand, counting down.
ATACTACTAATTGATAGGCTGAGAATGAGATATTAGATATGGAGATAACTATTCTAATAGAGAGAAACTTTAGGATTGAAGAGTTCCAAATTCATAGTAAAATCATAATAAGGAGACATGGTAAATTACTTAATAAATAGCCAAAAAAAGAGAATATAAAAGAGATATAGAGAATAAACAAATTAGTAAATTTGAGAGAGAAATTAGAGATTAAAAAAGAAAGAGACAACAGAGCCTAATAACAATATAAAGTGATAAAGAATGAAGAAATAAATAAGAGAATGATATTAAAATAGAGAATAAAGTCAGCAAATGTGAGTGACATTGAGATAAATAGAAAAAAGTGAATGAAATAATTAAATAAAAATTAAATCTTTAAATACTATTAATTAAATATAATAAGTTAATTATATAAAATATTTACTAATAATTAAATATTATTAATGTTTGAGGTTCATTATTGTTCTAGTTTATTACAAATATTTAAAGGATACTTTCTCTATTAATTCAATATTATTTCATTCATATATAAAATTAAATAATTAATTAAATAATATATAATATATTTATTCTAATATATTATCTTTATGTATTATAATATAAATAACTATTATAAGTAATATTTAACATTAATGATATAATTTTATATTTGTAATATTCAATAACATAATATTACTATATTTAATGTAATTTTATACATATCATATATATATATATTATTATAAATATTAATTAATTGTAATTTATTAGAAATTATACAAGTTATTTTGCTCAATGTTAAACTTTACAAAAATGTTTTTATTAAATCATATGATTTCCAATATTTATTATTTTATGAAATTAAAAATAATAGTATAAAGTTATTACTAACACGTACTTAGAGAAATGGTAATTATAACTTATAATTTATAATAATTTCTTTTTTAAACTTTAATCTATTGTTAAAATACGTTATAATTCTTTAGAAAAAGGATTCTTAATGAATAATAAGTGCAATAAAAAGACTTCTCAAGGTGTCACATATCCTAAAGCTTATCTAGCCCAAGATTACTTAACTTTGAAGCTCTAATAGGATCAAATGTTATAATATTAGTGGGCCACACATGCAAATGATACAAAAAAAATCGCAATTGTTTGATTATTATCCTAAAGATAATAAAACGATTTCAAAAGTTTTCTTAATGATAAAGCAAATGCAAAATTAAAAAAGACTATACTTATTATATATGTCATAATATTTTCTATGATCAATATTTCATTTCTATTAAATTAATAAATGAATAGACTAATATTTTTGATGACATAGACCATATTATTGCTTTTGTTTATTATTAACTTAGAATATTACCATTGCTAAAATAATATGTTTATTATAATAAAATATTATTTTATTTATACTTAAAATTAAAAAAAACTCTAATTAAATTGTCAATAATATAATTATTCTATTGTATTATATTTATATGATCTATATAGATAATAAATAAAAATGATATCAAAAATTAATTATATTATTTTAGATTCATAATATTCTATAATATGACATTACTTTATTTTAAAAATTTTGTACACAATATATATGCTCTTTGCAAAAATAAATTATTTCTTATTTGTTATAATAGATGTAACTTTCTTTTCTTACTAATAAAATATATTAAAGTTATTATTTTATTATATCATAAAATGTGACATACTTATTATTTTAATAACTTGACACAAATTTTATAAAATTATTATTAATAATTAATTACTAAAATTGTAATTATAAACTATTATTTATAATAATTTGAATTTTTATTAATATTAATGAATTTTAAAATTAATTATTGTTTTTTAAAAAACTTTGGAAAATCTTATTTTTAAGCATAAGTAAAATAATATAAATTTAATAGATAAAATAAGTTCTTCAAATACTCTTAATATTATGCAATAATAAAAATCTCAAATATTTGTTATTTTTTATTATTATTAAATATTATATATGATTAACTTGTAATATTTAATAAATATTATAAGTTTTGTTATAAAGATTTAACATTTATTTAATTAGTACTCTCGCTTTTTATTTATTCTCCAACTAATTATCTCTCTTATTATTATTCTCTTATTTGTCTTTTCATTCTCTAACTCATTATATTTTTTTTGAAATTATCACTCATTTATCCTTCACCACTTTCTCATTTGTCTCTCTCTTTCACATTTCGTTTATTCTCCATATCATCTTTGTTTTCTCTTTTTCTTTCCTCTTCATTAAATCATCACTTATCTCTCCCTTTTACTATTTTTCTCCCTATTTTTCTATTACCAATTAATAACTCTATCCTATGGAATTGTTATCTTTATGTCTATTATCTTTTTTTAACACATCAAAAAAACAATATTTAAGAAATCTCTCATGTTTCATGACTTAATTTATATTTATTATGTAATTTATTTTTTGATTTATAACAATTATAATATAAGGGAAGAAAATCCTTTATAGTCATGTATATGTTAATTAAAATAATTATTTATGTAATGTTTAACTAATTTTACTTGATAAAACTTTTATATTAGAATATATTATGAAATATAAAATGAAAATTAATTTTTTTAAAAGTTCATATGCTTAATAATTTAGTATGATTTAAAAGTGTTCATTACCTTCAAGACAAACATCAAACTATGAATTTTTGTGTTATGTATGCTTGTGCAGCTTCACCAACATTACGAAACATCATTTTAATAAAACTCCAAAAGTAAAGCATTATTGGGTGACAGTACTACTAAAATGAGTGACATCTTTAGAAGTCCTTATGTTGCAGAAATTTATTTATATCAATCCTTTTTCTCGTAAATTACAATTGAATCTAATATGTTACTATTAAGAAATTAAACTATTACAAATTTTGTATAATAATAAATATGTGAAATAATATGGTATAATAAAATAATAACATTTTATATAATATTATATTAAATAAAATAAATTTTTTAGTTATTATAAATAAGAATTAAAATCATTTATATGTGTGTATATATCTTATGTATAAAGTTTTATGAATATATTAATATTTTATTATAAATATTAGAAATGTAAAGCTATATCGTTAATGTTAAATATTATTTTTTTTATATTTTCAAAATTACATCATATAAAAATCTTATTCTAATATAATTATAAAATTCATTATTTAATTTTTTTTTTAATTTTAATTATAAATAAAATAATATCGAATTAATAATGAAAATTATATTTAAGAAGTATTATAAATGTAATTATTAATATTTAAATTTTATTTAATTTCTTCCTCTTGTTTCTACTTATCTAAATGTCCCTCATATTTTCTCTCTTTCTTTTCTCTTATTACCATTCTCTTATTTGTCCCTTCGTTCTCTATCTACTTGTATATTCTTCTTGGCTTCTCTCTTTTTTATCATTTTCTACTTTTTTTTTACTTCTCTCTCTTTCTCTTATTTATTTATTCTCCCTATCTCTTCCTTATTTTCATTTTTATTTTCCTTTTTGTTCCACTTATTTTTTTTCATGTTCATTATCTCTTTCTCAACTCATCAAATAATGATATTTAAAAATATCATATATTGCATAGTTTAATATGTAATATTTATGATAAATATATGTTTTATTATTTAAATTTATTACAAAATATCTTTATTATATCGAAGGCGGATAACTAAATGAAGAAAAATCATATATTTTAATGTTTACATTATCTAACATAATAGTTCATGAAGCCTTTACTAGTTTTATATAAATAAAATATTTATATTAGAATATATTATAATATATAATTTTTTTAAATAGTGTATATGCTTTGTAGTTCAAAAATTTTTAAATAGTTCATTATGTTCAAGATAATGATCACATAATTATGACTTTTTATATTTTATAAGCATGTGTGACTACACAAATTATTCAACAACATCTCATTAGAACTCCAGAGTTATGTATGCATTGGTTAGGGTAGGTTTGGATGGCAAACATGTTGAGTGGTCCTCATGTTACTTATACTGATAGCGTTCTTTTTTTTTTCTAATGAATGACAATTTTTTTAATAATATCTTAAAATTGAGAAATTAAATTATTATAAATGAAAGTTTATAAGTATCATTTTGGACATTAATTTTAATAATAATTTTATAATATAGTTATCAATTTCACATAATAATAAATATGATGCATCATATAATAAAATAAAATAATTAATTTAATATAGTTTAATATTAAGAAAAATTACTTATATCGATTAGAATATATTAGAATTAATTTAAGTTGTATTAAAAATCTATAATTTTATTATTAACATTAAATAATGTTTATTTTTATTATCTACATTATGTTATACAAAAGAACAACAATAGTTTCATTATATTAATCATTATTTAGTTAAATATTTTAAAATTAAGAATGAAAAAAAAATATTAAATTAATAGTTAAAATATTTTTTTAATTTTAGTAATATTATAAAATAATAATAAACTTGAAATATTATTTGTATTTTATTATAATTAAATATTATGTATTATTAACTTATTATATTTAAAAAATATTATAAGTTTAATTATTAAAATTTAATATTTTCCAATAATTTCTTTCTATTTTCTCTTTATGTAAATGTTTGACATTTTCTCACTTTTATCTCTGTTATTATCATTCTTTTATTTGTCTCTTTATTCTTTAATACACATTCTCCATGGCTTCTCATTCTCCTTTATCCTTCTCTAGTTTCTTATTTCTTTATCTCATTTATGTATTTATTTATTTTCTGTATCTCCACTATGTTCTCTTTTTTTTATCTTCATAAAATCTTCTCACATCTCCTTCTCTTATTATTTTTCTCCCTACTTTAATGTTATAAAGAATTGTTTATCCTCCCTCCATTATTGAATAATTATCTTTGTTGCCATTATCTTTTTTTAACCCATTAATTAACAAAATTTAATAAATCACTTATAATGCATAGTATAATATATTATTTATAATAATTATATACTTTATTATTTTTATTTATTATGTGATTTATTTTTTTTATTATTAAAAATGATATTATTATAAAATAAAATTTTTTATATTAAAATACTTTTATAAAGAAATAGTTTACGAGAATTTTCTTTTAATTTAATAAAAAAATTTATTATTGTGATATATTTTGTTATATATAATAAGGATAATTTTATTAAAAGGTGTATATACTTGATAATTTAAAAAATTCTTAAAATGGTTCATTATCTTTAAGAATATAATCACACAACTATGATCTTTTATCTTATATATACATCTATGAAAACATCAATATTATAGCACTGGATTTCGCTAGAACTCAAAAGTTTAGCATGCTTTCTTGAGAAAAGTATTTTGATGGGTGACCACTTAAGAACTTTTTATGTTGCACATATTATTTTCAAAGAATTTCTTTCTCTAATGAACTACAACTGGTTTTATTAACATGTTTTATGTAAACAAGTTTTATTATTATAAATGATAGTTTATCAATAAAATTTTAGTAATTAATTATTATTAATAACTTTGTAAGAACATTTTGAATTTTATATAATAAATTAGGATTAACTTATGTTTAGAACTATTTATATATATTGTGTATTGATCTTTTTGAATATACTAATGTTTATTTAAAATAACTATTTACTTAATATTTATTTAAAATTTCCTGTTTTATTCATAAATAAAAGAATAATAAATTAACAATAAAAATATTCTTTTAATTTTTGTAATATTCCGAAATAATAATGAACTTTAAATTTTTTTATTATTTTTTATTATTAAATATTATATGTTATAAACTTATTATTTTTAATAAATATTATTAGTTTCATTAATAAGATAAAAATTTTGTTTAATTATTTCTCTTAAATCTTGCTCTCTATCTAAATATTTCACAAGTTTGCTCACTCTTTCTTTGTATATTTACATTTTTGTTGTCCTCACTCTCCTCTATGAATAAATATCTATACTACTAAAAAGAATATTATATTTCATTGTTCTATTAATTTTATGTAATTAAAATATTGATATTAGAATATATTATGAATATATTTTGCAAAAATATTTTAAAAAACATATGTTTTATAATTTAGAAAGGTTTAAAAATGGTTCACTAAAATCGAGATAATAATTACAAAACTATGATTTTTTGTTTTTTGTATGCACGTGTGACCACACAAACGTTATAACTCAAGATATTATTAGTTCTCAAATGTTAAGCTTGCTTGGGTGAGACTAATATTAGGAAGGGTGATCCCTTGAGAAGACCTATCATTCCATATTTTTGTTTCATAGTATTCCTTTTTAAAAAAAAATAATACTTTATTTTAATAACATTTTTCTAATAACATTTTTTTAGCTATTATAATATTTTTTATCATTTTCATAAAATAATAAATATTGTAAGTCATGTAATGAAAAAAAATAATAACTTTAATAAAGCTTAATATTTGTGGAAATAACTTGTATTTTTTTATAACATATTAGTGCAATTATATTATTTATTATTTAGTTAACTTTTTAAATTTAATGTTTGATTAAATTAATATTAAATTAAAAGTTAAAATATTTTTCAATGATTTGTAATATACTATAATAATAACAAATGTCAAATTTGTTTTATATTTTATTATTATTTAGTTTTATACATGATTCACTTGTTATATTTAATAAATATTAAATTTTAGTATTTATGGTTGAACATTTTTTTTATTATTTTGCTAATTTTTTTCTCTATATCTTATGTCTCTTACATTTTCTCACTCTCCTTTTTCTCATTATCTTCAAGGTAGTAATCACATAACTATGATTTTATCTTTTTTGTGCTTGTGGGATCACAGGGACATTATAGAAGTAGACCTCATTAGAATTTAGAAGTTAAGATTTCTTGGATTAGAGTAGCATTGGGATGGTGGCTTCCTTAGAAGTCCTCGTGTTCTATTTATTATTTCTTAGCAATATTATTTCAAATAATTGATAATTGGTTCTAATAATATGTTATTATAAAAAAAATTGAATTATTAAAAATGATAGTATAAAATTACAATTTTAATAATTAATTATTATTAATGATTATACAAAAATATTGTCTATTTTAAAAAAATACCAAATATAACACATCATATGTTTTAATAAAGTAAAAAATAAATAATGTTTAATATTGAGTAAAATGACTTACATCAAATTTAATAAAATAACATTAATTTATATTTATAATTATATATATAATATGAATAAAATTTTTATAATAAAGTAATATTATATTATAAGATATAAGAAATCATAGATTTGGTCATAAATTTTAAATGTTATGCATATTTATTATTTATATTACATTATAAAAATATAATATATTAAAAAAGTTATATTATTCAGTATTTCATTAATTTTTAAAATTTTAATTATAAAAAAATAATATTAAATTAATAGCAAAATATTTTTCAAAATTTGTAACATTCTTAAATAATAATAAACCATGATATTGTTTATATTATATTATTCATAAATATTATGTATGATTAACTTGATGAATTTAATAGATATTCCTTAATTTTTTTTATTTAAGTTTTATTGAAGTATTTCTCTTATTTTTTCCTCTTTATCTCAATCTCTCTCAAATTTTCTCACTTCCATCGCTTTGCTACTATGATTCTTTAGTTTCTCATTACATTCATTATTGTCCTATATCTCTATTAGTCTCTCTCTCCTCTATCCTTTTTTATTTTCATATTTATTGTTGTCTTTCACTTATTTATTTATTCTCTTTATCTCATCTATGTTCTCTCTATGCATTTCTATTTCATTAAATCATCTCTCATCTCTCTTTATTATGATTTTTTTCTCTATTTTCCCTTATTAATCAATCAGTTGCTTTTTGTTTTATGGAATAGTTTTTTTTATGTTTATCCCATTGACTAGTAATATTTATGAAATCTTTCACATTGCATAGCATATTATATTATAATAACGATTAATGTATTTTTATTTTTATATATATAACATAATTTATTTTTTATATATAAGAATAAATAGCTTGGGTAATTTTTTAAAAATTTTATATGAACAAGATATTCATAATAATGCTTATATATGTTATATAATAAGCACAACTTTTTTTAAAAGTGGATATGCTTAATAGTTTGGAACGTTTTTGAAATGGTTCATTGTCTTCAGTACAATAATCACATAACTTTGATTTTTTGCCATTTGTATGCATGTGTGATGACACCAGTGTTATCGCAATAGATCTCAATACAATTAATAGTTAAGCATGATTAGATGACAGTCATATTGTGATTGTTGGGCCTTTAAGAAGTTTCGTGTTGGACATATTTTTTTGTTGAAAAAGTTTTTCTAAAGAATGATACTTGATTTTAGAAACATTGCAATGTTAAAATATTAAATTTTTTTAAATAATTATCCACAATTAACATTTTAGTAATTAAGTGTTATAAGGACTTTTTAACATTATTGCTATTTTCATATTATAATTAATATTGCACATCATATGATATGTTAAAATAATAGCTTTAAAATAATTTAATATGGAGAAAAATAACCTACATTTCGTATAAACAATCATAATTAATTTATGCTTATATTAAAAATATAAAATTATTCCATTAATTTTAAATATTATTTATAAGGATATCTTTATTAAATCATATGAGGAATATTTATTTGCAGAATTATATTATTTTTTACTAAATTAACTTTTATTTTTATGTATGAATAAAATATTTATAATTAATAGTCTAAATAATAATAAAATATTTATAATATTCTAACATATTAATAAATCTAAAAGATGTTTTATATTTTTATTATTACTAAATATTATATTTGATTAGATTTTAATATTTAACAAATATTATATTTTTAATTTTTAAAATTTAACATTTATTTAATTACTTTTTTAACTTTTTCTCTTTTTATGAATATCTTTCTGATTCTATCTTCTTTCTCTCTCCTATTATCACTCTCTTGTTTATGAACTCATTACAAATCTCATAATATATTAGTTAACATTTCCCTCTTTTGTCATTGTCTAAATTCTTTTTTATCTCACTCGTTCAATTATTTATTCAATCTCTTTATTTCTTCCCTTTTCTTTTCCTTTTCATTAAGTTATCTACCCTTTCCTAATATTACTATTTTTTATCTATTTTTCTTTTCTATGGTGAAGTGACTTTCACACTTTTGTAGGAAAATTATCTCCATCTCTATTATCTTTTTTTACCCCATGAATTAAAAATTTTTAATTAATCTCTTATGTTGCATTTTTTAATATATAGTATTTAAGATAAATATGTACTTTATGTTTTATATTTATTACATAATTAAATTTTTTATTTATAAGAATGATATAAATTGAAATCTCGTATATTAATTTGTATTTTACAAAATTAATAAATTATGGAACTTTTTTAATTGTTTTACAAAAATAATATATTGATATTAGAATATATTATAACATAGATGATAATTAGAATTTTTTTAAAATAACATAAGCTTGATAATTTAGAAAATTTTATAAATGATTCATTATCTTTAAAATAATCATAATATAACTTTGATTTGTTTATCTTTTGTATACTTATGTGACCACTCCAACATCAAAGCACTCGACAATCTAGATAATGTTCTTTTAAAAAATATTTATTATTATCTATGTTATGTAATTTTTAGATAACATATTAGAAAAATTATATAATTTTTTATTTAAAAATAATTTTTTATTTTTGAATATGACAAAATTATATATCAAATTAATAATAAGAATATTTTAAAAAATTGGTAATTTATATAAAATAATATTAAAACTTAAAAATTTTAATATTTTATTTTTATTAAATATTATATATTCTAGTTTTCTATATTTAATAAATATTATAATTTTAATTATTAATATTTAATGTTCATTTAATTATATCTCTCTTTTTTCTCTTTAAACTAATGTCTCTCAAATACTCTCACTTCATTCTCTCCAAAAAACATTCCTTTATTTGTCTATTAATCCTTATCTCCTTATGTACTTATTAGGCTCACTTTTCTCTATCTTTTTATACTTTCTTATTATTCTCCCTCTTTCATTTTTTTATATATTAGGCTCACTTTTCTCTATCTTTTTATACTTTCTTATTATTCCCCCTCTTTCATTTTTTTTATATATTCTATCTATCTGCTCTATATTCTATATTTTATTTCCACTTCATTAAATCATCTCTCATCCCTTTCTACTATTATTTTCCTCTTTATTTTGCTTATGTCAATCTGTGATTTTTTGTCACTTATATACTTATTATCCCCTTCTCAATTAACTTTTTTTCCCAATAATTAGTAATATTTATGAAATTTCTCATGTTGCAAAATTGAATATATAATTTTTGGAAAAAATATATCTTATTACTTATTTTTATTATGTCATTTAATTTTTTATTTATAAAAATTATTTCATAATTAAAGAAAATCTTACTTATTAATGTCTAAGTTATTGAAAATAATTATTTGTGTCGTTTTTTTATTAATTTTATATAAAAAAATTTACATAAGAATATATTATGATAAATACAACAAATCCTCATTTTTTTAAAAGTGCATATGCTTGGTAATGTAGAAAATTTGTAATATAATTTATTTTCTTCAACATAATATTAACACAACTATAATATTTTATTTTTTGTTTTCTTATGCGAACACACTTTCATTATAACATTGGATGTCATCAAAACTCTAAAGTTAAATATTCTATACCAAGTGTACTATTAAGATAGGTGACCTCTTGCAATGCCTTCATGTTTGACGCATTTTTTCATAGCATTCATTTTTTAAATGGATGATAATTTATTTTAAAAACTTGTTAATATGAAAAATTAAATTGTAATTAGTGATAACATATAATTTCCTTTTCAACGATTAATTATTTATAATAAATTTGATATATTATTATAAATTTCATATAATAAGAACTATGACATATCATCAATAATAATAAATATCATACTTTTAATAAACATTAACATTGAGCAAAATAACTTATATCGATTGTAAAAAATTAGAATTAGTTTATCTTTCTAATTGTATAGATATTAACTTTATTAAATTTTGTAAATGTAATAATATCATATTATAAAATATTAAAAATCTAAATTTAAATAATTAATGTTTAAAAATTTTTATATTTATTATCTATATCAAAGCATATAGATATAATATATTATAAAAATTGTATTATTTATTACTTAATTAACATTTTAAATTTTTAGAATGTCTAAAATAAAACAAATCAAAGAATCAAAATATATTTTAAATATTTATAATAATCTAAAATAATAATAAAACTGAAATTAAGTTTAATCTTTTTTAGTATTCAATATTATATATGTTTAACATGTTATATTTAGTATATATTATAACTTTTAATTGACATTGTTTAAGTTTTATTTAAATATTTCACTTACTATGTTCTCATTCTCTCAATGTCTCTTACGAGCTTACTTTTTTCTCTCTCCCATTATCATTCAGTTATTTTCTCTTTATTTCATCTCCTTATATGTTTTCTTTGCCTCTTTTTAACCTTCATTACTTTCTTATTTCTCTCACATTAACTTTTTGATTTATTTTCTATATCTTCTTTATGTTCTCCCATTTGTTTCCCATTTAATTAAAACATCTTTCACCTCTGTATTATAATTTTCTTTGTTGTTCTTTGATTATTGATTCATGACTTTCTTTCTCGTATAAATCAGTCATCTCTATGTCCATTATCTCATTTTATCACATCAAATAATAATTTTTTAAATCTCTTTCAAATATTTAATATCTAATATTATGATAAATAAATATTTTATTATTTATATTGATTATGTAATTAATTTTTTTTATAAGAATGAGAACAAAACAATAGATAGTTTCATGTATCTATGTCAATGTTATAAAAAATAATAATTTTTCTTAATTTGTATTAATTTTACATAAATTAAATATTTATTTTACAAGTTAATATGACAAGTATAATAAGAAAGTTATATTATATTATAATATATTATGTCCAATATACTTGATAATTTAAAAAATTTTAGAAAGTTTGCATTATCTTTAAGATAATAATCACATAATTATAATTTTTGTCATTTCTATGCATGTGTGCCAATCCACAATTATAGCATTGGATCTCATTAGAACTTAAAAGTTATGCATGCTTGAGTGAGAGTGGTATTTGGATGGTCGACCTCCTAAAAGTCCTTGTGTTGCACATATTTTTGATAACACTAATTTTTTTAATGAATGACAATTGATTTCAATGTCATGTTAATGTTAAATAATTCAATTATTATAAATGGTAGTCTATAACTACAATGTTTGTAAGTAATTGTTAAAAAGAACTTTATGATGACATTGCCATTTTTATTTAATAATTAAAATAACAAATCATATGATATAATAAAATAATAACTTTAATATAGTTTGATATTGATAAAAATAACTTCTATCAAATATAATAAATTGGAATAATTTATGTTTATAATAATAAATATATTACTTATAGTGTTTTTTAAACATAGTTATATTTTATTATACTATAGAAAATTAGTAATCTAAAATTATATCATTAATTTTCAATATTATTTATATTTATTAGTAATATTATGTCATATAAAGATTATCAATTAGAATAACTATACTAATAATTATTTAGTTAACTTTTTTTAACTTTTGGAAAGAACAAAATAATATTAAATTAATAGTCAAGATATGCTTTAAATATTTATAATATTCTAAGAAAATAATAAAAATTAAATTATTTTTATATTTTATAATTATTAAATATCATATGTGATTAACTTATTATATTTAAAAAATATTATAAGTTTAATTATTAAGATTTAACTTTTATTTCATCATTTCTGTTTACCTAAATGTCCTTTATATTCACTCACTCCCTTCCTTCTCTTATTTAGCTCTTCATTGTTGGATATTTATATTCTTTTTGGCAAGTTTCCTCTATTTTTCAGGATTTTCTTATTTCTCTCTAGTTTACTTCTTATTTATTCTCTATATCTTGTATATGTTCTTTATTTTTTTGTCTTCATTAAATCATCTCATATCTCTCCCTATTATAATTTTTCTCTCTATTTTACTTTATTAATCAGTGACTCTTTCTCTTATAGAATAGTTATCTTTGTCTAAATTATCTCTTTTTTAGTCAAACAATTAACAATATTTGAGAAATCATTCTTTTGAATAGCTTAATATATATATATATATTATGATGAATACGTATTTTATCATTTTATTTACCACATAATTTAAATTTTTATTTCTAAGAATGATAACATAATAGAAGAAAATTTTATGTTTTAATATCTATTTTATTGAAAATAATATTTTAACTTGTTCTTTATCAATATTTATTTAAATATAGTTTTGAGATTTAAATATCATATGAGATATACAATGAGAATTATTTTTTTATGAGTAGGTATGCCAAATAATTTAGAAAGTTTTTGAAATGGTTCAATATCTTATAGACAACAATCACACAACTATGATTTTTTTCTTTTGCATGCTTCTCCAACCAAACCAGCATGGCAACATTGGATCTCATTATAACTCCAAAGTTATGCATGATTGGTTGAGAGTAGTTTTGGATGGGGGACCTCCTAATAAGTCTTTGTGTTGTACAAATTTTTTTTATAAGATTGCCTTCTTTAATGAATAACAATTTATTTTAGTAATATTTCATTGTTTAAAAACTAAATTATTATAAATTATAATTTTCAATTTTTGAAATTAATTATTAACAATAAGTTTAAAACATTATTATAAATTTAATATAATAATAAATATGACAAATCATATGTTATGATACAATAATAACTTTAATATAATTTGATTTTTCATCAAATAACTTTTTTAACTAAATTAAATTAGAATTAATTTATATCTACAAAAATTTATATATGCTCCATATAGAATTTTAGTATATTCTAAATATTAGAAATAAAAAATTATATAATTATTGTTAAATTTTTTTTATAAATATCACATAAACATAACATTTTAGAATTATAATATTTAGTATTAAATAAACATTTTTAATTTTGAATGTGAACAAAATTCTATTAAATATATAATAAAAATATTCTTTAAATATTTTTAATATTATTTTCATTATGTTTTTAATAGCATTTCTTTTCTAATGAATCAAAATTAATTAGAGTAACTTGTAGCATTTAAAAACTAAATTAATTTAAATTATAGTTTATAATTATCATTTTAGTGATTAATTTTTTTAAAAAATATTATAACATTACTATTAATTTATATAATAATGAATATAACATATCATATGATATTGGAAAATAATAACTTTAATATAATTTAATATTGTACAAAATAATGCATATCAACAATAATAGATTTTAGTCAATTTATGTTTATAAAAGTATAAATATGTTGTGCATAGAATTTATTAGGTGTAATTAAATTATATTATAGAACGCATATTTAATATTTATATTATGTCATATAAAGATATTTTATTGTTAAAATCTTATTATTTATTGTTTAATTAACTTCTTGAAATTTTAATGTGAATAAAATAATATTAATTTAATAATCAAAATATTCTTCAAATATTAAGAGTAATATAAAATAATAACAAACCTCAAATATTTTATTTAGTTTTTTATAATTAATTACTTTATATGATTAACATGTTATATTTAACAAATATTCTATGTGTATTACTAAGATTTAGCTTTTATTTAATTATTTACTCAATGTTTTCAATTCACCTCAATGTCTTTAACATTCTCTCACTTTAATTGCTTCTTGTTATAATTCTCTAAGTTACCTATGGACTCTCTATCTCCTTATATTTTTCTTGTGCTCTCTCTACTTTATCCTTCTCAATTTTCACATTTGTCTCTCTGTCACTTATTTATTTATTTTCTCTATTTCCTTATATTCTTTTTTTTTCCTTTTTTTCAAATTATCTCTCATCTACCAATATTACTATTTTTGTCTTTATCTTGCTATTATCAATTTGTGACTTTCTTTTCCGTTTTGTAGAATATTTATCTCAGTCATAATTAAATCTTTTTCTACACATTAATTAAAAATAAAATAAAAATCTTCTATGATGTATTTCTTAATATATATTATTTTTGATAAATATGTATTTCATTATTTATATTTATTGTATAAATTAATTTTTAATTAAAACTCAATAATGTAATTGCATAAAATCTTGCCTGTTAATGTCTCTTATAAAAAATAATAGTTTTTATAATTAGTAATTATTTCTTTAAAAATATAATATAAATATTAATATATATTGTGAGAAATATAATAAGCTTAAGTCTTTTTAGAAGTACATATTCTTGATAATTTTGAAAATTTTAAAAAGGATCATTATTTTTATTACTATAATAACAAAACTATGATATTTTTACTACATGAATGTGCGACCACACTGTTAATATGAAACTAAATATTATTTGAACTCAAAAGTTACTCATGCTTCGCTGAGTGGTGTTTGGAGGAGTGAATCCTTGACATGTTTATAAATTTTTAACATATTCACTTTTCCTAATTAGTGATAATTTATTTGAAGAACATGTTAATATTAAAAAATTAAATTATATAAAGGATAGTTTATAACTACAAATTTTGCAATTAAGTGTTGATGATTTTATTAATTTCAAAAAATAATAAATATAGTACATCAAAAGATATAATAAAATAATTATTATAATATAAATTAATATTGAGAAAAAATAAATAATCTAAATTACAATAAATTAGAATTAATTTATATTTAAAATAAAATTTATATGGTTTGTATAAAATTTTTTAAATATAGTAATATTATATAGTAGAATATTATAGATCTAAAATTATATCATAAATGTTAAATTTTATTTTTATTTATTACATATATTACAATGCATAAAAATAATATAATAATTTTTTTTACTTATTATTTATAAAATATTATTTATTTTAAATTTAAATAAAATAATATGTTATTAATAGTAATAATATTTTTAATGTAATAATAATATTCTTAAATAATAATTAACTTCAAATAGTTTTTATATTTTATTTTTTAATACATTATATATGATTAAATTATTATATTTGATCAATTATTTAATTTTAATTATTAGGATTTAACTTTTATTTAATTATTTTTCTTATTTTTTTAATCTCGAAGCCTCTTACATTCTCTTATTTCCTCCTTTCTCGTATTATTATTATATTATTTATCTTCTCATTCTCTTCCCCATTATATTATCCTAGCCTTTTCTCTCTTTTATTCTTCTCTACTTTCTCATTTTTCTTTTTTTTCCACTTTTTTATTTATTCTCACTATCTCGTATATGTTTTCTTTATTATTTTCCTCATTATTACATCATTTCTCATCTCTCTCTATCATTATTTTCTTCTCATTTTCCTCTTATTGATTTGAGACTTTTCTCTCTTCTACATTGGTTATCTTTATCTCCATTATCTCTTTTATAGGAAATTAATTAGGAATATCTAAAAAATGTGATATGTTTTATTGTTTAATATAAAATATTTAAGATAATTATTTTTTGTTATTCGTATTTATTACATAATTTAATTTTTTAATTTTTAAAAATGATAACATAATGGAAAAATATATTGTGTATTAATATCTAAATTTTTAAAAATGGTAGTTTACGTAATTATTTATTTATTTTATATAAATAAAATTTAAATATTAGAATGTATTACAACATATATAATATGCATAATATTTTTTAGGATACATATGCCTAATAATTCAAAAAATTTTAGAAATAGTTTTTTGAAAACAATAATTAGACCATTACAAGTTCATTCTTTGTTATGCAAGTGTGACCACATTAACATTATAGCATTCAATCTCTCTAGAATTGCAAACTTAAACATGGTTGGGCCAGAGTGTTATTACGATGGGTGATTTCTTGATAAGTTCTCTAATTCCCAAAAAATTTCATAGTATAGTTTTTTCTAATGAATGATAGTTTACAGCTGCCATTTTAGTAATTAATTATTAATAATTGTAAAATTATTATTAACTTCATAAATTAATAAATATTGTAGATCATATGATATAATGAAATAATATTGTTAAAATAATTTAATATTAAGTAAAATAACTTATATCAATTATCGTAAATCAAAATTAATTTATTTTTATATAGTATATATTTGTTGTGAATAAAATGTTTTAAATACAATGATAATATTTTATAGAATATTAGGAATAAAAAATTATGTCCATAATGTTATATATTATTTATATTTATTATGTATATTATGTCATATATAAATAATAAATTAAAAAATATATTATTTACTACTTAATGATTTTTTTAATTATATGTATGATTAAAATTAAATTAAAATTATTTTTTCAAATTAAAAAACAATAAACATTTAAATCTTTTAATAAATTTATTATTTAAAATATTACCTATATTTTTGCTCACTTTTTTATCTTAATGACCCTCAAATTCATTAACTTTCGTTTCTCTTTTATTATCATTCTCCTTTTTCTCTCTTCTTTCTTTATCCTCTTCTTGGCGACACTTTCCTAAATCCTTCCCTTATTTTGTATTTCACTAAATTTGACTTATTTATTTATTCTCCTTGTCTTTTTTGTTTTCTTATTTTTTTTCCTTTTCATTTAATCATCTCTAGCACTTTCCATTATTATTTTCCATATTATTTTTCTCTCGTCAATGTCTTTGTCAGATAATGTTTAACAATATTTAAGAAATCTCTCTTATTGCAAAGCTTAATATATAATATTTAAGATAAATATATACTGTGTCTTTTACATTTATTATGTAATTAAATTTTTTATTTATTAGAATGATGATGTAATTTAAGAAAATCTTATGTATCAACGTCCACGCATTCAAAAATATTAACTTATATTAATTATAATCAATTTGAATTAATACATTTTTATAATATTAAATATAATAATATAATAATATTAATTAAATGAAATAAAAAATAATATAATTACCTTTAAATATTTTTTATATTTATTATCTATATTTCATCATATGAAATTAATATATTATAATAATTATATTATTACAATTTTGTCAACTTTTTAATGATGATTATGAATAAAATTATATTAAATTAATAGAAAGAATATAAAATACTTTCAAATCTCAAATATTTCTTAAACTTTATTATGATTAAATATTATATAACATTAACTTATTATATTAAAAAAATTTCATTTGTTTAATTATTAAAATTTTACTTTTAATCAATTATTTCTCTCACTTTTTTCTCTGTCTTTATTTCTCGCAAATCGGCTTACTTCTATTTCTGTCCTATTATAATTCTCCTATTTTTCTCTTCATTCGCTATCTCATTGTATTTTTCTTTCACTTTCTTTGCTCCCTTTCTTTCACTGCTTTCTTATTTCTCTCTATTTCACATATTTTCTCTGTCTAGTAACTCAATATTCTTTTGTCAAATTTTCTTCTTTATTAAATCATGTATCATCTCTTTCTGTTAATATTTTTCTCTCTCATTCACTCATATTAATCTTTTACTTTCTCTCTATTGCATAAAAATTATCTCGATCTCCATTATCTCTTATATAATAGATTAATTAATAATTTTTAAGAAACCTCTCATATTGCAAAGTTTAATATCTAATATTTGTGATAAATAAACCATTTATTATTATTATTATTATTATTTTATAATTTAATTCTTGATTTATAAGAATGTTAATATAATAAAAAAAACACTTATGTATTATTTTCTATTTTGTAGAAAACAAACTTTATGTAATTTTTTATTACTTTCATATTAAAAAAATATTAATATTAGAGTATATTATGACACATATAATGACATATTTCTTTAAAAGTGTATATGATAGATAATTTAGAAAAGTTTATAAAATCTTCTTAATCATCATGACATCGATCACATGATTTTTTTTCCTTTGTATGCATGTGCGACCACACAAATATTGTAGCACTGTGTCTTATTAGAACTCAAACTTTGTGCATTCTTTAGGAACTATAGTATTAGGATGTTTCACCTCTTGAGAAGTTTTAGCATTAAACTTTTTTTTTCATAGCTATATTTTTTCAAGTGGATGATAATTGATTTTAATTAAGCGTTAATAATAAAAGATTAAATAAGTATAAATGATAGGTTATATACACAATTTTAATAATTTATAACATTATTATTAATTTCATATAACAATAAACATGACACATCATATGATATAATAAAATAGTAATTTCAACATATTTTAGGATTGAGTAAAATAACTTTTAATCTTTTTTAAAAAAATAGAATAAACTCATTGTTATACAATTATATATTTACCATATATAGAATTTTTTAAATATTTAGTTTATATATTATCTATATACTAATTCACTTTAAGGTTGTATTTTAGAAAAATTATATTATTTATAATTTAAATAATGTTTTTTAAATTTATATGAATAAATTAATGTAAATTTATTTTGTTAAAATATTCTTTAAATATTTTGCAATATTCGAAGGTAATAATAAAAATTAAAACATTTTTTAATTTTTTTATTATTAAATATTATATATGATTAACTTATTATATTTAATGTGTATTATAATTTTACTCATTAAACTTTAACTTTTATTTAATTCTTTATCTTAAATATTTCTATTTAATTCAATATGTCTCACATTCTCTCACTTCCTTCTATCTCTTATTACCTTTCTATCATTTACAACTTAATTCTCTATCCCTTTATATTCTTCTTGGCCTCTTCTTCTACTCTATCCCTGTTAACTTTCACATCTCTATTTCACGTATTTATTTATTCTCTTTATCATTTCTATGTTCTTTCTTTTCCTTATTTTTATTAATTTTCTCTCATGTCTATTTATTACTATTTTCCACTACATTTTTCAATTATCAATCAATGAATTTCTTTCTCTCTTGTAAAATTATTATCTCTATCTCAATTATCATTTTCTTAGTTCATCAATTAATAATATTTAAGAAATTTCTCATGATCTATAATTTAATTTCTAATATTTATGGTAAATATTAATTTAATTATTTACTTATAAGAATGGTAATGTTGAGGAAGAAGACCTTATGTATTAATGTCTTAATTTAAAAAGATAATAATTCATTTAATTTTTTATTTATTTTATATAAATAAAATATTGATATTAGAATAAATTATGAAATATATAATTACCATTTTGATTCAAAAGTATAATTAATTGATAATTTCGAAACTTTTATAAATTATCATTTATCTTAATTACAATAATCACATTACTACAATTTTGGCTTTTATTCAAAAGTCTTCATGTTGTACCTTTTTTCTCATAGTATTTCTTTTTTATTAAAAACCATAATTTATTTTAATAATATTTTAATAATATTTTAATAATAAAAACTTAAATTATTATAAATCACTATTTATAATTATAATTTTACTAATTAATTATTAAAAATAACTGTATAATATTATTATCAATTTTATGTAATAAAATAATAACTTTAATATAGTCTATTATTTGGGAAAATAACACATATCAATTATAATCAATTAGAATTATTTATTTTTATAATATTTAATAAATGTTATGTATATAATTTCTTAAATATATTATAAACTATTAGAAATATTAAATTATATAATTAATATTAAATATTATTTACATTTATTATGTGTGTTCTAACATATAAAGATAACATTTAGAATAGTTATATAACTTATCATTCAATTAACTTTTTAAATAATAAGAATGAATAAAATAAAGTTTAATTGATAAATTAAAGTTATTTATGTATTTCTAATGTGCTAAAATAATAATAGTTTGTAATTATTTTAAAATTTAATTATTATTAAACATTATATATGATTAGCATGTCATATTTAATAAATATTATAAGTTCAATTATTATTTTTTAACTTTTGTTTAATTATTTCGCTCACTTTTTTCTTTATCATAATGTCTCATATTCTCTCACTTTCTCAATTATTATTCTCTTATTTCTTTGTTTATTTTCTATCTCTTTATATTATTCTGGCCTTCTCTCTCCTCTAGTATTATTATTTTCTCATTTCTCACTCTTTCACTTATTTATTTATTCTCTTCATGTGATCTATGTTCTCTATTTTCTTTTTCTCTCCATTAAATTGTTCGACATCTCTCTCTATTACTATTTTCTACCAATGTTCATCTAATCTTATCAACCTATCACTTTCACTCTCTCTTTTAGAGTAGTAATCTTCATCTTCATTATCTCTTTCTCTAGCAATAATTAGCTATTTTTAGATGTATTATATTTTGCATAGTTTAATGTAAAATTTTTATGACACAAAATATATTTTATTTTTTTTATTATTTTTTACATAATTTAAAATTTTAATTTATATAATTAATAAAATAATGGAAAAAAAATCTTATGTATTAATCTCTAAATTATTAAGAGTAATAGTTTGATAAATTTTTCATATTTTAACATAAACAAAATATTCATATTTTAATACATTATTACATTTACAATGAACAACATTTTTTTTTAAAAGTGCAAGATAATAATCTTCAAGATAATAATCGCATATGTATGATTTTTTAGAAATAATTCATTACCTTGAAGACAATAATCATATAACAATGATTTTTAGTCTTTTATATAAATAGAAGGCCACACAAGAATTATTGCATTAGACTTCTTTAGAACTCAGATGTTAAGCATGTTTGGGTTGGAGTAGTATTATGGTAGGTGACGAGAAGTCTTCATGTTGCATCTATTTTTTTTATTAGTATTTCTTTTTATAAGGAATGATAATTGCTTTTAATAACATGTTAATGTTAAAAAATTTAAATTATTATAAATGAAAGTTAATATTTATAATTTTATTCATGAACTAATATTAATAAATTGATTACATAATAATTAAATTATTATAATACAAATTTTTGTACTTCACTGGATATAATAGAATAACAACTCTAATATATTTTAATATTGATTAGAATAGCAAATATATATTATAATAAATTAGATTCAACTTAGGTTTATATTATTATATAAATTTTATTTGTAAAATGTTTTTAATATTTAGTAATATTATATTATAGAATATTAGTAATCTAAGATAATATAATTAGTAGTCATAAAATTTTTTAAACATTTTTTAATATTACAAATTATTAATAAATATCAAATATTTTTTAATGTTTATTATTACTAATTATTCGATATGATAAACCTATTATATCAAATAAATATTATTAGATTAATTTTTTAGATTTATTTTATATTTAATTATTTTTAGCACTTTCTTCTTTTTATATTAATGTCTCTCATATTCTATCATTTCCTTCTCTTCACTTATAATTCTCTTATTTCTCTCTTTTTTCTCTATCTCATTATATTTTTCTTTGCCTCTCTTTTCTTTCTTTCCTTACATTCTTTTTTCTCTCTATTTCAAATATTTATTTCCTCTAACAATTATATGAATTATAAATTATTTCTTAGTAAATAAGAGTTTATAATAAACATAAAATTAGTTTTATAATATATTTTTTAACATAAATTCATTCAAAAAATTTTGAAAATTTTTTTAAAGTAAGAATTCGCCAATTTTTATGGGATTTGCACAATCATTTCCACTTTAATATGCACTTTTTACAAAATTTATGTTTATTATATATGTCATAATATAATCAAATACAAAATTTTTTTTAATATAAAATAATATAAAAATTAAATTAAAAACTATTTCTAATAAACTAATCATTAATATTTAAGATTTTCTTCCAATATATTATTATTGTTATAAATAAAAATAGGTAAAATAGGTATATAAAATAAATTATATAATTATCATAAATATTATATAATAAAAAACATAGCATGTGAGACTTTATAAATATTATTAATTGATATACCAAAAAGGTTTAATTTAGATGAGGACAATTATTTTAAAAGAGAGAAAGTCTTTGATTAATAAAAATAAAATAAAAAAAGAAATTATAATAGACAAGATGAGAGAATATTTCATGATTAGAAAAAAATAGATAACATAAGAGAGATAGGGAGAATAAATTAATAAATAATGGAGAAGGAAATTAAAAAGTAAAGAAGGATAAAGGAGAGAAGAGGATCAAGAAAATAATAAAGAAATAAAGAATGAGGAGATAAATAGAGAATAATAGTAGGATAAAGAAGGAAGTGAGAGAATGTAAGAGATATGAGGATACAAAATATTTAAAATAATTAAATTTAAATTAAATATTAGTAGTTAAACCTTAAACATTTATTTGAGGTTTATAATTATATTAGAATATTTTACATATTTAAAGAATATTTTGACATTTAATTTAACTTAATTTTATTCAAATATATAATTAAGTTTTTTAAATAATGAGTAATTTAATTACTCTAGTATGTTATCTTTATATGATAAAATATAGATAGTAAAGATAACTAACTTTTATTATTAATTATATAATTTGAAATTTCTTGTATTCTATAATATAATATTACTATATTGAAAAAATAATATTATTTTTTAACTATAAATTAATTCTATTTTTTATAATATATATGAGTTATGTTTCCTTAATATTAAGTTATATTAAAATCTTTATTTCATATAATGTATTATATTTATAGTTATATTAAATTTATAATAATTTTATTGAATTTATATTTATAATTAAATACCAAAAGTTTACTTGAAAAGTATAATTTATAATAATTTAATTTTCAGAAATTAAATTTCTATTAAAACAAATTATCATTCATTCGAAAAATGAATATTAAAAAATATTTAAAACAAGACCACTTCTCAGGTGATTACCCATTCCAATACATAACTTGCCTAACAAAGCTTAACTTTGGAGTTCTAATGAGATATACAGTCATGATGATTATGCAGTTGCACATGTATATAATGGATAAAAAATAATAATTATGTGATTGTTATGTTAAAGATCATCAACCTTTTTTAAGATCTTCAAATTTATTAAGCATATGCACATTTAAAAAAATGATGCCTGTTATATATGTCATAGTATATTTTAATTAATATATTTTTTTAAATAAAATTAGCAAAGGTTTATTGTGACTATTGTTTTAAATAATGTATATATTAATAAATGTGACTTTGTTCCTTTATATTAAAATTTCTACTAATTAAAAAATTAAATACATAACAAATATAAATAATTAGATATATATGTGTCATAAAATTTATATATTAAACTATACAATATTTGAAACTTTTTAAATATTATTATTTGCCATTCTAAAAAAGAGATTAGTGATAGAGATAACTATTTTATTAAAAAGAGAAATTCATAGATTGATAGAATAGAGATATTGTAATAAAGAGGAAAACAAAAGAGTGAATTTAGAAGAGGCAAACGGAATAAATAAATAATGAAGAGAGAGAAATGAGAAAGTTGAGAAGGAAAGTGGAGAGAGATAGGCCAAGAAAAACATAAAAAAATATAGAATGAATAGTCAAATACACAATAATAATAAGAGAGAAATAAGTTAGAGAATCTATGAGATAAAAAAACTAAGATAAAAATGTGAAAGAATATTATATAAAATTAAATTATTAATAATTAAATTTGTAATATATATTAAATATAATAAGTTAATAAGAAATAATATTTTATAATAATAAAATTTATAAAACTATTTAAGTTTGATTATTATTTTAGAACTTTTAAAATTTTTTATTATTATTTTAGAACTTTTAAAATTTTAAAATAATATTCTATTTATTAATTTAATTTAATTTTATCAAACATAAAATTAAAATTTTTTTTGAAAAAATAAATTACATAATTATTCTAATGTATTATCTATATTTAAAAAATAATTGATTATAAATATAAATTATATTTATTATTAATTATATTTTATTAAATTTCCAATATTTTATAATAAAATATTAGTTCATAATTTAATTTCTTAATTTTTTTATTAACTAAATTAATATATTATATTAATTCGAAAAAATATAGATTATAAATATAAATAGTATTTAATATTAATACATAATTTTAAATTTAAAATATTTTACAATATACTATTACTATATCTAAAAATTTTGTACATATCATATGCATATAATTGTAAATAAAAATTAATTATAACTTATTATAAATGATATAAATTATTTATTTTAATATTAAACTTAATTAAGATTATTATATTGTGATATCTTATCTACTATGTGAAACTAATAATAATGTGACAAAGTTTGTATTAATAATTAATCACTAAATTTATAATTATAATATATCAATTGGTTTAATTGAATTTTTTAACATTAATATATTGTTAAATAAAATTTTCATTCATTAGGAAACAAAATATGAAAAATTATGTGCAACATGAGAAGATCTAAAGTTCTAATGACATTTTTTGCCATATTTCTTGTGTGGACATATATGTATACAATGGATAGAAAATCATTGTTCTGTGATTATTATGTTGAAGAAAATAAAACAGTTCTAAAATTTACAAAATTATCAAGCATTTGTACTTTTAAAAAAATTTATGCATATTATATATGTCATAATATATTATAATATCAAGATCTTATTTATCTAAAATTAATAAAAAATTACATAATATATTTTTATAATGTGGACATTAGGACATAGTATTTTCTTCTATTATGCCTCAATTTTTGTAATTTAAAAAATAAATTATTTAATAAATATAAAAAATTATATATTTATCATAAATATTATTTATTAAACTATTCAACATGGTAGATATCTTAAATATTATTTATTTATGGGTTATAGAAAAGAAAATGAAGATGAATATAACTTTTTATATGAGAGAAAGTCACATGTTTGTAGGGGCAAAATAAAGAGAGAAATAGTAATAAAGGTTATTAAGAGAAAATTTAATGAACAACAAAAGAAAACAAAAAACATAGAGGAGATATGAAGAACAAACAAGTGAAAGAGATGGGAAAAAGAGAATGTAATGAACAATAAAGAACAATTAGAGGACAAGAAAAGTATAAGGTATAGAAAGACGAGACAATTTAGTGAATGATGATATGATAGAGTAAGAAGTTGGAGATTATTAGAGATATTGAGTTAAAAAAAGAGAAGTCAGAGAAATAATTAAATAAAATTTAAATCTTAATAATTTAACTGAGTATTTATTGAAAATAATAAGTTGATCATATATAATACTTTTTAATAAATATTTATGAAAAATATGTTAGGTTTATTATTTTTTTAAAATATTACAAATATTTCAAAATTATTTTTACTATTATATAAGTATTATATTATTCATACAAAAATTATAATAATAAATTAAAACATCAATAAATTAATTATTCTAACAAATTATCTTTATCTATTGTTATATAAATAATAAATATAAATAATTTTTAACATTAATGGTATTGTTATAGATTTTTAATATTTTATAACATAATGTTACTATATCTAATAAATTCTTTATACAATATATATATACTATAATAAACCTAAATAAAATTTCTTTTTATTATAATTGATATAAGTTATTTTGCTCAATATTAAATGATTTTAAAGTTATTACGTTATTATGTCATATCACTTTTTATATTTACTATTGTGTAAATTTATAAAAAATGTTATAAATTTATTTGTAAAATTTAATTACAAAAGTGATAATTATAAGCTATCATTTATAATAACTTCTACTTTTGACATTAATATGTTATTAAAATCAATTATCATTCATTAGAAGAATGAATGTCAAGACACAATAGTTTTAACACAAGGGCTTCTCAAGACGTCACCCATCCCAATACTAATCTCACCGAAGAAAGCAAAATGTACGAGTTCTAATGCGATCCAATGCTATAATTATTGTGTTGTCACACATGCATAAAAATGACAAAAAATCATAGCTGTTTGGTTATTATCTTTAAGATAATGAACCATTTCTAAAATTTTCTAAATTATCAAACAGATGTGTTGGCCACTTTTGTAGTTGTTGAGTCAAGCCTTAATTGTTTAGCCTTTTATTTTAATGGGCATTAATGTGAAATTACTTTACATATAAAGACCATGCTGTGTAATTCCAACATGGTGAACAAGAAGTAGTCAAAGAAGCTTGGCATGTTTAGCAAGCTTCAGGAATAGATGATACATATTCAGGCATCTAATCTTGATTTAGCAAATAAAAAAGATTCAATTTTTTATTCTCTTAATTTATTTTTTGGTTCAAATCCTACTTAAATAGTTCATTAATTTAATGTAACTCTATTTTTGAGTCGTTCTTTCTTTTGGTTAAATCACACTTTTGTTTTTTTTTCAAATTTTATGTCATGTTTATCATTAAATGTTGTTTAAATAAAAAAAATGATTATATTAAAATTTTAATAATAAAGTAAATGATAACATTTTATGCGACATGTCGAGCGTTACCAGAATGCAAAATCATGGGCGTTACTCAAGCCTGAGCATCAGATCAGGGAAAAAAGTGGGATGAAGACAATTTTGACCCCTTATTGCTCACGATGAATTATTGAAAAAGTCGATTGGGATAAAAAAGTTTTTATAACTATTTGAAAGTTGCTTTAGTAAAAGATATTCACTCCTTTCTAACTACTAGGCCAAAAAAAATTTTATAAATAGCTAACAATTATGAATTAAAGGACCATTAAATGTGAACAAAATTTTAACAACACAAGAAAGGTCTACCACAAATACTTTTAGTGTGAATTTGCTTGTTAGCACGTACAACTTATGACTATTTGAAATTCCAAATTCTTGCAACTAAATTTAATTCTTGTAAGCATTAATTTAACCAATTGTTTTCATAATTTTTAGCATTTCATACATTTTAACAATCATGAACAAGTGTAAAATTTTTTTGACATTATTATTAGATAATTGTTTCAAGCTATATTTATTCGTTTTGGTTTAGTGGGATGGCATTTACAAAAGCCTAAGTTTGCTTTGATCTATTGAAAATTGAGTTATGGTTGAGCTCATTAAAGCCAAGATTATAATGAGCTAGTAAAAGCTTGTATTTAGAGGTGAAGTGTAGGAAAATAGCTCATGTTGTGATTATTTAATTAATGGAATTTTTTTATCTATGTGGTGGGGTGCACTTAGGTTTTAGATTGAAACAAACAACCCTAAAATTTTAGCATCCCTTTTCATCTTTTATTTTCATCATAAAAAGTATAACTTACTCTTTTTTAGATAAAAGATTTTAATGAACATAAGATTATTTTTATAAAGAGTTTTTTTAAATAACACAATGAGAAAATTTCAAAGTAATTTTTAAAATAATTATTTTGCCACTACTTTAGGATTTACACCCTCATTTTCACTTCAACATGCACATTTAGTAAAAATTATACTTGTTATATATTTCACAGTATAATCTAATTTAAATATTATTTTATATAAAACTAATAAAAATGGCGTAAACTTTTTTCATAAACTAAACTTTATCATATAATATTTTCCTCTAATTTATTATTATTCTTGCAAAAAAACTTTTAGATATGATGAATAAGATATATAATTATTATAAAAATTTTATATTAAATTATGTAATATAAGAGATTTTATAAATAAAATTTATTGATATACTAAAAAAGGTTTAATTGAGATGAAGACAATTATTCTATAAGAGAGGGAGAGAAACACATGTATTAATAAAAGGAAAATAAAGAAGAAAATCATAATAAATAGGATGAGAGAAGTTTTAATAAATGCGAAAATAAAATTGGTAATATAAGGGATATATAGAAAATAAATAAATAAGTGAGAAATAAGAAAGTAGAGAAAGATAGAAGAGGGAGAGAGATCAAGAAAAATTTGAAGTGATTGAGAATGAGGAAACAAATTGAGATTGATAGAAGGAGATAGAAGCAAGTGAGAGAATGTGAAAGATATTGAGATAAAAAGTAAGATAAATAATTAAATAAATATTAAATCATAATAACTAAACTTATATTTTTTATTTTATATAATAAAGCATTCATATATGATATATAATAATAAACAATTTAATAATATTTTTATATGTTGAGGTTTACTATTATATTAGAATATTTTAAATATTTTAAGAATATTACGAATTTTAATTTAATAATATTTTATTCAAATGTAAAATTTTAAAAAATTATCAAATAATGAATAATATAATTATTCTAATATATCATCTTTATGCGGTATAGCATGAATAATAGACATAAATAATATTTACCATTATTTTTATAACTCTAAATTTCAAATATTCTAGAATATAATTTTACTATATTTAAAAAAGCAACATATTCATCCTATATACTATTTTAGATATAGACCAACTCTAATTTTTTATAATATACATGAGTTGCTTTCATTAATATTAAACTATAAATTTTTTATATAATATGCTGTATTACATTTATTA
Organism: Vanilla planifolia; assembly: GCA_023846275.1. Taxonomy (NCBI): domain Eukaryota; kingdom Viridiplantae; phylum Streptophyta; class Magnoliopsida; order Asparagales; family Orchidaceae; genus Vanilla; species Vanilla planifolia. The sequence goes on along the minus strand of JAIUJO010000084.1, from coordinate 442,629 downwards.
TTATACTAAATTTACAATAGTGGTATAAAATTATTATTTATAATTAAATTGTAAAATGGTAATAACAAACTATAATTTTCAATAATGTCATTTTTCAACATTAAAATTTTAATAAAAGAAATCATCGTTCATTAGAAAAATGAATTTGAAAAAATATTTGCAATCCTACATCCATATAATAGATAAAAAATTATAATTATATGATTATTATGTTAAAAATAATGAAATATTTCAAAAATGTTGAAATAGATCAAGTATTTGAACTTTTAAAAAAATTATGTTTACTGTAATTTTCATAACATATTCTAAAAATAATGTATTTCTAAATAAAATTAGTAAGACTTTACATAAGCTATTATTTTTTATAGCATTTATATTAGCACAAAAAAAAAATTCCATTATGTTAGCAATTTTATTTAAAAATAGTAAATTAAATAACAAATAAAAATAAATAAAACATAAATTTATCTTAAAACTAATATATTGAACTATGCAACATGTGAGACTTCTTAAATATTTTTAATTGATGGAATGAAATAGAGATAATAGTGACAAAGATAACTATTTTATAAACGGGAGAACTTAGAGGAGATAGATACCGTAAATATAAATGGAGAGAGAGAAATGAGAAAATTAAAGAAAGAGGAGAGAGATAGGTAAAGAAAAATATAAAAAGATATGAAAGGATGAGAAAAATAGAGAATTATAATAGAATAGAGAAGTAAGTGAGAGAATATAAGAAACAATAAGTTAAAGAGAAAAAAGTCAGCAAAAAAATTGAATAAAGGTAAAATACTTGAACTTTTGATGTGGTCTCCAATCCAAATACCACTCTTGCCCAAGCAAACTTGACTTTGGAGTTCTAATGGGATCTAATGCCATAATGATCGTGTTGATGCATAGATATGCAATAGTAAAAAAGTAGTAATTTTGTTATTTTGTGTTGAAGAAAATGACACTTTTCTAAATGTTTCAAAATTATCAGGCATATGTGCATTTAAAAAAATTATGCATATTACATGTGTCATAATATATTCTAGTATCATGATTTTATTTATATAAAAATAATAAAAATAAACTGCATAAAATATTTTTTTGATAATATGGACATTAATACAAAATTGTTTCCTCTATTATGTAATAATTTTTATAAATATAAATTAAATTATGTGATAAATATATATAATAATGTATATTTCTATCATAAACCCTATATATTAAAAAATTGAACAAGAGAGTTATCTTAAATATTGGTAATAGTTGTGTTAAAAAAGAGATAATAGAGGCACAGATAAAATTTTTGTAAGATAAAGAAAAGTCACATATGAATGATAGAGTAAAAGAGAGGGAAGTAGTAGTGGAGGATGAAGAGTAATGATTTCATAAAAAGGAAAATAAAAGATGGAACATAAAGGGGATAAAGAGAATAAAATAAGAAAAATGATAGAGAACTAGAAATAAGAAGTTAAAGAATGATAGATGAGAGATTGAGGTCAAGAAAAATATAAAGATATAACAAATAAATATAAAAATAAGAGAATAATAACAAGAGAGAGCATGAAGTGAGAGAATGTGAGAAACATTAAGATAAAGATAAAAAAGTGAAATAAATAATTAAATATAAGTTGAAACTTAACAATTAAAATTGTAATATTTATTAAGTATAATAAGATAATCATATACAATATTTTATAATAATAAAAATATATAATATTTGAAAACTATTATTATTTTTTAAAATTTAATAATATATAAAGAAAATTTTGATGATAGTGTGGTCAATAATAAAAAGGATTTTCTTCTATTATGTTATCATTCTTAGAAATAAAAAAATAAATTATAAAAGAAATATATATTATTAAATATATATTTATCAAAACTACTATATATTAAAGAATGGAATAATAAACATTTCTTAATTTTATTAAATGATAAATTAAGGAAAAGATAATAGAAAGGAAGATAAGTATTTTGTGAGAGAGAAAAAGCCATGAATTACTAAGAGCAAAATAGTGAGAAAAAATATCAAAAAAGAGTGTTGAGAGATTATTTTATGAAGAAAAAAAAAGAAAAAAAACAAAGAGGACATTGAGAGAAAAAATAAAAAAGAGAAACAGAGAAAGAAAAATAAGATAATAACGAAGTATAAATGAGAGATAAATACTAAGAAAAATATAGGAAGATAAACAATATAGAGACAAATAAGATAATGATAATTAGAGGGACAGAAGTGAGAGAATATGAGACATTGAGATAAAGAGAAAACATTGAGAAAAATAATTAAATAAATATTTAATCTTAAAAGAGAAAACTTATAATAATTCTTAAATAAAATGTGTTTAACTTATATTATATTTAATAATAATATATCAATATTTAAAATATTTATATTTATTATTTATTTTTAAAATTATAAATATATAAAGAATTTTTTTATCTTTTTATTTAATAATATTTTTTTCATGCTCAAAACTAAATAATGTTAATTTACTACTACATAACATAATTATTCCATTATATTTTTTATATAATGTAATATAAACAACAAATATAAATAATATTTAACATTAAAGATGTAATTTGAGATTTTTAATATACTATAATAGAATGTTATAATATTTAAAAAATTTCTACAAACATTACATATATATAATTATAAATATTAATTAATTCTAATTAATTATAATTAGAATAACTTAATTTGGCCAATGGTTAACTATATTATAATTAATATTTTATCATTTCATTTGATGTGTTGCATTATTTGTTATACTAAATTAATAATAATAATATAAAGTTATTAATAATAATTAATTACAAAAATGCAATACACTATGAACATGGTGAACTATTGTTTTCAAACAATTATAGAATGTTTAATAAGTGTTAAAGATTGAAGACATGCATCAACTTTGATAAAGTTGTATTTTACTATAAAAAAGAATGTTTGCATGTTGATTTTATGGAATTCTTCTTTTGAATAAATTTCAAATCATAATTATTCATCTTAATTATTTTATCTCCTTTTTGATTTAGTAAGTGAATATGATCCAATTTTATAATCTATCAACATTTTTCTTGATTCAAATCCTACTTAAACAATTTATTGATTTAAAATAATTCTATTTTTGAATCATTTTTTTTGTTAAATATTACTATTATATTTTTACCAAATTAAATTTTAGTTTGATTATTGGATCTCGATCACGTTAGAAAATATTTTTTATACATGTTCCACAATTAAAAAAATTAATAAATTTTATAATGCATACTATGCTCTGGTCAAATGCAACAGTTTAGGCTAAGCTTAAGCTCAAGCAGTTGGTCAAGAAAAGAAGTTAGATCCAAATTAGGTCAAACAATCAGGGTTCGTCATGAATTCCTGTACCAAATAAGGCAGGGCATTTGATCAAATAAGGAAGGATTTGAATGAAATATAAGTATTAGATGGGTCAAACCTAGATAAACCCTTACATTATGAGTCTATCCAAGTCATTAAATGTCCAACACACAAAGCAAGAGCTACCCAATCTTTTTTTTTAAGTCATACCCAAGCAAATGACAAACATATTTCCTCTCTTACAAAGTGCAACTACGTTTCTTATGACTATCTCCATGCAAATCGATAATGCTTAGAATAGTTTGATGGTACATTTTCCCAATCACTTGGTTGGGATCACCTCCTCTCTTATAAAGTGATCTTAATTAAACCAATTATCCATTTGGTAAGTCCATCAAACATATATTACTTCATTTATTGTAACAGGTTCACCCATCTGATGGTCATGAAATGGTTTGACTTCATCAAATGATAAATTTAATTTCTACTTCTTGCAATAATCTATCATTGATTTGATGACCTAAATCTCTCTTTTTTAAATCTAGTGGTCCAAATTTAATCAAGATTTTACCAGTGGTTATTCAATCAATCAAAATCTCTTCTTACTTGAACTAATGGCCTTCACATCTAGCTTTACCTGACCATCAACAACTCATCCACCTTTACAACATTTGATTAGATGGTTGAGATCTCTTTTATTTTCATCCAATGTCTCAAGATAATACCAATTAATGGCTAAAAAATAACAATTATTTAGCCATTACAACATCCATTTTAGAAGAAGATTTTAAAAACATCTTAGGGTATTTGGAATATACCTTTGTACTAACACCTACCTCATTTTCTAATGGCTATGTCTAACTTTTTTTTAAATACCTAACCATTATCAATTTCCTTCGAACACAGCTACGGTTTACCACTATCTAAAATTTCAATTTCTTACATATAAGCCTAATTCATATAAGTCTTAATTTTCTTAAATCTTTTCATACTTTTAAGCTTTTCGTATCTTTTTACATTAATGAAAATGCATAAGAAAAAATTTACTGTTTTATCGGAATGCTTTTCTTTGAATATTTTTAATTCTTTTTTATTACATGGCTCAACATTTCAGAAACCTTAAGTTTTGTTTGATCTTGTAAAAAAATTGAGTTTGGATTGAGCTCATAAATATTTTGGTTATAGATCAACCTATAAAGCTAGTAGGTTAGAGGTCAAATTCATTAAAAACTTAAGCTATAATTCTTTTACTAGTGGAGTTTTTTATCTCGATTAAAGTTGGACATTAGTGCTTGTTCGAACTGAACCACCTAAAAATTTTTGTGCATAATTTAAACTTGTATTTTCATAAGAAAAAAATTATCTATTGTATTTTTAAGTCAATATTTTTCGTAGACATAAAATTTTTTATAAGGAATTTATGAAAATAAGTACAATTTTTAAGTTAGAAAAAATAGTTAACAACAAAAATTTAGCCTCCTTGGTGGGATTCACACAATTATTTTTATTTCAATATAAACTTTTAAAAAACATTATGCTTCTTTTATTAGTAATAATGAATTCTAATATTTATTTTTTATTTATATATAACTAATAAAAAATTACATGAACTATTATTTTTAATAAAATAGACATTAATATAAAAGATTTTCTTCCCATGTTTTATCATTTTATAGATAAAAAATTATATTATGTTACGATTATAAATAGTTAAATATATATTGATCATAAAAAATTACATATTAAACTATGCGTTATGAAAGATATTTTAAATATTATCAATTGATATATTGAAAATTATATAATAGAAAAGGCGATAATTAATCTATAAAATAGAAAAAAAATACACATTTATCTTAAGAAAATAGAGAGAAAAATAGTAATAGATAGAGATGAGAAAAGATTTAAAGAAGAAGAAAAGAAAGATATATCGTATAACAGATAAAGAGAATAAATAAATATATAAAAGAGAGAGAAATAAGATTGTAAAGAAAGATAAATGGATCGATCAGATGTTTTTTATTGAAGAGAAAATGATAAAGGGGAATAAAGAGATATAGAAATTATATGACAGAAAATGATAGATGGGAGAGAAAGGCTAAGAAGAATATAAGAAGATTAAGAATGAAGATAAAAAAGAAAAAATAGAAGAGAGGACGTGAGAGCATGTCACACATTGAGATAGAGAAAAAAGTGAGAAAAAAATAAAATGAAAATAAAATCTTAAAATATAAACATATAATATCTATTAAATATAATAAGTTAATCATATATATTTTTTAATAATAATAAAATGTTAGAATTATTTAAGGTTTATTATTATTTTGAAACATTAGAAAAATTTAAACAATATTTATAACATTAATTTAATATTAATTTATTGATATTTTAATTAAAATTATTAATTTAGTAAAATAAAGTAATTTTTATAATATATTAAATTAAGATGGTTTAATGTAGATAATAAATGCAAAAAATTTTTAACATTATTGATGAAGTTATTTATTTCTAATGTTTTATTACATAATATTACAATGATTCAAAAGTTCTATACACAATATGTACATGATTGTAAATTTTAATTAATATTAATTCATTATAATTGATATATGTTATTTTAATAATATTGAACTATATTAAACTTATCATTGTTTTATGTCATATGACATACCATATTTATTTTTTTATAAATTTCTTAATAATATTATAAATTTATTATTAATAATTAACTACTAAAATTATTATTATAAAATATCCTTTATAATAATTAAATTTTTGAAGATTAAAATTTTATTAAAATCAAATGTCATTCGTTAGGAAAATGATTTCTATGAAAAACTAGTTACAACACAAAAACTTATTAAGAGATGACATCTAATTCCTACTCTCACCCAGCGTGCTTAAATTTTGAGTTCTAACAAGATCTAATGTAATAATACTGCTATGGTTAGACAAGCATTAAAAAAACCATAGTTATGTGGTTAATGTCTTGAACATAAAGAACCATCACCCAATGGTTTCTAAATTATCGATGATTAGAACTTTTAAAAAAATTATCCTTTTGTATACATCATAGTTTAATCCAAAATCAATAGTTTGTTTATATACAATTAAGAAACAATTTTGTAAACTATTATTTTTTATAACATAGACATTAACACATAAATTTTTTCTATATTAAATTATTATTCTTATAAATAAAAAATTAAATAATGTAACAAATATAAAAAATAAAATATATATTTATTTTAAATATTATACATTAAAATATCAAACATGAGAAATTCCCTTAATTTTACTAATTCATGGGTAGAAAAATAGATAATAAAAAAGGAGATAACTATTCTATTAGAAAGACAACGGCATGAATTGATAAGAGAAAAATAAAAAAATAGCAATAGAGCGAGAGAGAGATTATTTACTGAAGACAAAAAATAATAGAACAAAGAGAAGATAGAAAGAACAAAATAAATAAATAAGAGAGAGTGAGAAATAAGAATGTAGAGAAGGATAAAGAAGATAGATGAAAGATTATTTAGTGAAGAGAAAAAGATAAAGTGGAATAACGAAGAGCTAGATGGAATAATAAAGCAAGTGGAAGAGAGAAAAATGATAGTGTAAAAAATGATAAAGAGGGAGAAAGGTTGAGAAGAATATAAAAGGATTAAGAATGAAAATAAAAAATAAAAAAATTATAATAAGAGAGAGAAGGAGGTGAGAAAATGTGAGACATTGAGATAAAAAAGTGAAAGAAATAATAAATTAAAATTAAAATTTTAATATAAAAACTTATAATATTTATTAAATATAATAAGTTAATCATATATATTATTTAACAATAATAAAATATTAAAATTATTTAAGGTTTATTATTATTATAAAACATTACAAATATTTAAACAATATTTATAACATTAATTTAATGTTACTTACTGCATATATTAATTAAAAAAGTTAATTAAATAAAATAATGTAATGTTTGTAAAAAATTATATTAATATTATTTAAGATAGATAATAAAGTTAAAAAATTTAACATTATTGACAAAATTTTTTATTTCTAATATTGATGATCATAATATTATAATGATTAAAAACTTCTACAAACAATATATACAAGATGATAAAAATGAATTATTATTAATTTATTATAATTGATATTAGTTATTTTGGTAATATTAAACTATATTAAAGTATATGCTTTTAATATCATATGATATATCATATTATTATTATTTAAATTTAACAATAGTACTATAAATTTATTATACATAATTAATTACTAAAATTGATATTATAGAACACTATTTATAATAATTAAATTTTTTAACATTAGCATTTTATTAAAATCAAATGTCATTCATTAGAAAAATGATTTTTATGGAAAACTACTTACAACATAAGAGCTTACTATGTGATGACATCTCAATCCTACTCTCACCCAAGTGTGGTTAAATTTGGTGTTCTAGCAAGATCTAATGCTATAATACTGATATAGCTAGACATGCACAAAAAATTATATCTATGTGGTTATTGTCTTGAAGATAAAGAGCCATCACCTAGTAGTTTCAAAATTATTGATAATATAAACTTTTAAAAAAAATTATCTTTGCACATATATAATAGTTTAATCTAAAATAAATAGTTTGTTTATATATAATTAAGAAACAATTATGTAAACTTTTACTTTTTTATAACATAAATATTAATAAATAAATTTTTTCTATGTTAAGATATTATTCTTATAAATAAAAAATGAAATTATGTAATAAATATAAAACATAAAATATATATTTATTTTAAACATTAAATTATCTAACATGAGAAATTTCTTTGATATTGCTATTTCATGGGCTAAAAGTTAGATAATAGAAATGGAGATAATTATTCTTATAGAGACAGAATGGAATGAATTGATAATAGAAAAATAAAAAAGAATAGTAGTATAACGACACAAAAGATGATTTATCGAAGAAAAAAAGAGACAACATAACATAAAGAAGATAGAATGAATAAATAATTAAGTAAAAGATAGAAATTAGAAAGTAGATATAGATAGAGAAAATAAGAGGCTAAAAATACATATGGAGATAGAGAATTAAGTGACAAATAAAAAATTGTAATAGGAGATAGAAATAAAAGTACTTTGAAATAATATATGCAACACAGAAACTTCTTAAGCGGTCAACCTTACCAATATTACTTATTCCCATGCATGCTTAACATTGACTTCTGAGAAGATCGAGTGCTACAATACTGATATGGTCACATAAGTATACAAAAGTCAAAATCCTTCTTGTGTGATTATTTTCATTAAAATCTTTAGACCATTTACTAAAAGTTTCTAAATTATCAACCTTATGCACATTTCAAAAACGTTATACATATGTATATGCCATAATATAATCTAACATTATTAGTTTTTTATATATAATTAAGAGAACTTTACATAAATTATTAATTTTTATAATATAAACATGAATATATAAGGTTTTGTTATAATATTTCATAATTTTTATAAATAAATAATTAAATTTAGTAATAATTGCAAATAATAAAAAAAAATTTATATATAATAAGTATTATATAATAAACTTTGCAACATGTGAGATTTCTTTAATATTATTAATTGATGAGCTATAAAAAGATGATGAAGATAGAGATAATTATTATGTAAAAGAGAGAATCACACAAACTGATGAAAGAAACATAAGAAAATAGTAATAGAAAGAGATATGAGGTAAAAGATTATTTGATATAGAGAAAAAGAAAGAGAGAATATAAAGGAGATAGATAGAATAACTAAAAAAGTGAAAGTGAGAGAAATGAGAAAGTGAAGAATAATAGAAGGGTGACAATGGCTAAGAAAAAGTAAGATAAAGAATGAAGAGACAAATAAATAAATAAATGATAATAAGAGAGAAAGAAGTGAAAGAATTTTATTGGCATTGAAATAAAGGGAAAAAAGGAAGAGAAATAATAAAATAAAAGTGAAATCTTAACAATTAAATTTATAATATTCGTTAAAGAAAAAAAATTAATCATATATAGTAATTGTTAATAATAAAATATTAATAAATAATTTAAGGTTTATTATTATTTTAGAATATTACAAATATTAGAAGAATATCTATAATATTAATTTAATATTATCTTTTTCATACATGAAATAAAAAATTAATTTAAAAATGATATACGTTTTATAATATGATATACTTTTATGATTTAACATAGATAATAAATACAAAAGATATCTAACATTAATGACACAATTTTTTATTTCCAATATTCCATAATACAACATTATTATGTTTCAAAACTTCTATACATAATATATATACATACTATTATAAACATAAATTAATACTAATTTATTATACTTAATTAATGTGAGTTATTTTGATGAATATTAAAATATTTTAAAGTTAATATTTTATCAGAACTATGATGTACCATTTTACTTTTATATAAATTTTATAATAATATCATAAATTTATTATTAATAATTAATTACTAAAATTGTGATTATAATGTATAATTTATAATAATTAAATTTTTTAACATAACAATTTATTAAAATCAAATGTCATTCATTAGAAAAAGGATTTTTAATGAAAAATATTTGCAACACAAGAACTACTCAGGGGGTCACCCTTCTTAATCATGCTCTTGCCCAAATTTGCTTAACTTTAGAGTTCTAATAAGATCTAATGCTATAATACTTCTATAGCTTAGAGTTGCCTACAAAAGAAAAGATCATAGTTATGTGTGTTTTGAAGCTAGAGAACCATTCTCCAATAGTCTTTAAATAATCAATCATATGCACCTTTAAGAAAATTTATAATTTTATATATGTCATACTATAATCTAACATTAATGGTTTATTTATATAAAATTAAGAAAAAATTACCTAAACTACTATTTTATAAATCATAAACATTAATACATAAAAGTTTTTTATTATTTTACCACTCATATATATGCAAATTTTAATTATGTAACAAATATAAATAATAAAATATGGATTTATCATAAATATTATACATTAAATTATGTTGCTTGAGAGTTTTTTTAGTATTATTAATTGATGGGATAAAAACTAGATAATAGAAATATAGATAATTATTCTATTAAAGAGAGAAAGGCCCAAATTGGTAAGGGAAAAATAAAAAAATAGTAGTAGAGTAAGGTGACACATGATTTATGGAAGTCAAAAAGAGAAAATAAAATATAATTAAGATAGAGAAAAGAAGTAATTTAGTAAAAGAGAGAAATAACTCTAAGGATAGATAAAGAAGAGGAGAGGTTAAGAAGATATATGAAGATAAAGAATGAAGTGACAAATAAAAGAATGATAATAGGGGAGAGAGAGAGGACATGAGAGAATATAATTAATATTAAGATAAAAGGAAAAATAAAATTTAAATCATAAAAATTAAACTATAATATTTATTAATTGTAATAAGCTGAACTTGTACAATTTTTAGTAATTATAAAATAAGAATTTTTCTTAGAGTTATAATTATTATTGAATATTAGAACTATATAAACAATATTTCTATTATTAATATTTTATTATTTTATCAATAACTAAAACTAAAAATTAATTAAGTAATAAATAATATAATTATTCTAATATATTACCTTAGTGTGATGTAATATAGATAACAAAAATTAACAATATTTGACATTAATGACATAATTTTTTATTTTTAGTAACATATAATATAATATTACTATATTAAAAATCATTTATACCAACTACATAAAAACTATCATAAAGATAAATTAATTTTAATTTATTACAGTTTGATATATGTTATTTTACTTAATATTAAATTATATTAGAGTTACTATTTTATTGTATGATAGGATGTGTCATATTTGTTATTATATGAAATTGATGAAAATATTATTAAGTGATTATTAACAATTAATTTATGAAGTGATAATTATGAACTATTGTTTGTAATAATTTCATTATTTAGCGACAACTTTTTGTTAAAATCTATTGTCATTGACTACAAATTGAATTGTTATGAAATAATATGGGCAACATAAGGACTTTTGAAGTTGTCGCACTTCCTAATATTACTCTAACCCTTGTACACTTAACTTCTATGTTCTAGTAAGATCTAGTGCCACAATGCTAATGTGGTAATATAGGAATATAAAAGATGAAATTATATATGTGTGAATATTGTCTTGAAGATAATTATACAATTTTTTAAAATTTTTTAAATTATCAAGCATATGCAATTTTACAAATATTTGTGCTTATATATGTCATAATATAAGCTAATATACATATTTTATTTATATATAACTCAAAAAAAATTTCTTGAACTAAAACATTTTATAGTATAGACATTAATATATATAAGATTTTATTCTACTATGTTATCCTTCTTATAAATAGAACATTAAAATATGTAACAAATATGAATAAAAAAATACTTATTTATCAAAATATTATACATTAAACTATGTAATATGAGTGATTTTTTAAATATTTTTAATTGAAGGGTTTCAAAAGATATAAAAAAAGATGAAAAACTATCCTATAAAAGAGGGAAACACATAGATTGATAAGACCGAAATAAATAAGAAAATAGTAATAAAGAGATAAGAGATGATTTAATGAATAGAATAAAAAGAGAGAAAATAGAGGACATAGTGGAGATAAAGTGAATAAATGAATAAGAGAGATAGTGAAATAAGATAGTTAAGAAAATAAAGGAGAGAGATTAATGTTATGAAGTATATAAAGAGACACAAAATGAAGAGACAAAAAAATAGATAATTAGAGAGAGAGAGAGAGAACGAACTAAAAAATATAAGTAATTTTCAGATGAAAAGAAAAAATGAGAGAAATAACTAAATAAAAGCAAAATTAAATAACAAAAATTGACATATTTATTAAATATTTCAAGGTAATCATATATAAAATTTAATAGTATTAAATTTCTATAAATATTTGAGGTTTATTATTATTTTTGTAATATTAAAAATATTTAAAGAATAGTTTTCCATATATTTAATATTGTTTTAATCGAACATCAATATAAAAAGTTAATTAAATAATAAATACTAAAATTATTATATTGTATTATCTTTATAAGGTTTCATATAAATAATAAAAACTAAAAATATTTAAATTTATTGATATAATTTTATTTTTCTAATATTTAATAATATAACATTACTATATTTCAAAACATTTATATGAAACAAAAACATACCATTATAAAAATAGTTTAGCTTTGATTTGTTATAATTTATATAAGCTAGTTTTCTTAGTACTAAATTATATTAAATTTATTATTTTATTATATTATATGATGTACCATGATTCTTATTATATAAAATTAGCAAAAAAATATACAAAATTATTATTAATAATTAATCTCTACAATTTTATTTATAAACTATTATTTATAATAATTTTATTTTTTAATATTAACATGTTATTAAAATAAATTAACATACATTAGAAAAATGATATCTATGAAGTAATATATGCAAGACGTAGACTTCTTAGGATTTCACCAATCTCAATACTAGTCTTGCCCAAGTATGCTTAACTTTGAAGTTCTGATAGATTTAGTAAGATAATACCCTGATGTGGTCACACATGTATACAAAAGATAAAACTATTATTATATGATTATTATCTTGAAGATAACAAACTATTTTCTAAAATTTTCCAAACTATCAAGCTTATCTATAGTTAAAAGCATTCCTACTTATTTGTTATAATATAATCTAAGATCAATATTTAGTTTATATAATTAAGAAAATATTATGTAAAATATTATTTTTTATATCATAAACATTAATATGTAAACTATCTTCCATTATGTTATCATTCTTATAAATACAAAACTAAATTATGTAGCAAATTTAAATAAACAAACATATATTTATCATAAATATTGTATATTAAACTACATAGTAGGAGAGTTCTTATTTAATATTATTAATTGAGGGGTTAAAAAAGTATAATAATGATGGAGATAAATATTTGACTATAGAGAGAAAAAGGTATGAATTAATAAGAAAAAAATAAAGAAGAAAATAGTACTAGAGAATGATGAGAGACAATTTAATGAAGAGAAAAAGAAATGATAGAACATAATGGAGAGAGGGAGAATAAATACGTAAGTGAATAAGAGAGAAATATGAAAGTAAAGAATAATAATGGGAAAAAATATGCTAAGAAAAATATATAAAGATAGAGAATGATGGGACAAATGAAAAATGAAACATCAAAAAAGAATAAAGTGAGAGAATGTGAGCAATATTAAAATAAAGAGAAAAGGTGATAGAATTAATTAAATAAAATTTAAATTTTTTAAATTAAAATTATAATATTTATTAAATATAACATGATAGAAATATATAATTTATAATAATAATAAAATATAAAAAAATATTTTGGAATAACTATTTTTTGGAATATTTTAAATTTTTTTAATTTTTTTAAAATTAATTATTTTATTTGAAACAAACATTAATTAATAAAGCTTATTAAATTAAAAATAAAATAATTATTCTAATATATTATCTTTATATGGTTTGCTATAGTAAATAAATATAAATAACATTTAACATTAATGAAATAAATTATAATTTTTAGTATTTTATAATGTAATATGACAACATTTAAATATTTTTTGACCCAATCTATATCTGCTATTATAAAGATAAATTAATTGTAATATATTATATATGATATAACTTATCTTACTAATTTTTAAACTAAAATAAGATTATTATTTTATTATATGAGATGATGTGTCATATTTGTTATTATATGAAATTGACAATAATATTAAAATGTTATTATTAAAAATTGATTTCTAAAACACTAATTATAAGGCATTATTTATAATCTTTTAAATTTATTAAATATTCAAATATTAATAAAGTTAATTATCATTCATTAGAAAAAGAAATTCTACGAAAAAATAGATAGTACAAGGATTTCACTAGAGCTCACCCATCTCGATACTACTATCATCTAAGCAAGGTTAACTTTTGAGTTCTAATGACATCTAATGCTTCAATTGTGGTGTGCCACATATGCATATAAATAACAAAGAATCTTAGTTATTTGATTATTCGCTTGAAGATGTTGAACCATTTTTAGATTTTTCTAAATCAACAAACATATCTGTTCGGTCACTTTTTTTTATTAGCCAAAACATAAATATTTAGCCTTTTATTCTAATGGGCTTATTTAGTATGAAAAAGTTTTATATGTAAAGAACATACTACACACTTTTAACAGGGCAACATGTGGTGTTCAAAACACATTGGAGTTCTCTGTAAGCTTTGAAGATTGAAGACAAGCACATCAACATTGGCAGGCTTTTATTTTACAATAAAAAGAATTTAGCTTGTTGATTTTAAGGTGCTCTCCTATCATCTCAATTTCGAATCATATTTTTGCATTTAAATTATTTAATCATATCTATGATTTAGTAAATGAATAGAATTCAATTTTTTAATCTCTCGATTCTTTTCTTGATTCAAATTTGACTTAAGGTATTCATTGATTTAAAATAATTCTACTTTTGAATAAATCTTTCTTTTCTTTAACCATAATTTTGTATTCTTAAAAAATTCTATGTTAGGTCAATCCAACCCAGTTCATAGTGAATTCCTATACCTAATGGCGTAAGGTGTTGAATCAAACTAGGAAGCGTTAGAAACAATTATAAGTATAAGACATGTTGAACCTTAGTAAATCGAAAGATACAAGTCCGACCAGTTGATTAAATTCTGACAACACAAATAAGAAGATTGCACATATAGGTTAGCAAGTTATACTTAGGTAGATGCATATAAAGGCCAAATAAATTTACTTTTTTGTCGAGCAGGACTACATCGCTTTTGGCTATCTCCATCCAAAATAGATAGCTCTAAGTAATGTATGATCTCATTAATTTGCGATTGATCATTAGAGGTTGGCTCCACTTTTAAACAGTGTTCCTAATCGATCCGACCATCCATTTGACAAGCCGATCAAAATGTGCTACTTCATCCACTGTAGACATTTGTTTAATCTGATGGTCATGATCTTCTTTGACTTCACTGAATGGCCTTTTTTCTACCTATTGAAATAATATATTGATTAGTTGGATAATCCATATCTCAACTAACTTGATGAAATGGCCATGAACAAATAAAGCTTTATCCAATAGTTTAGAAATCATCTGCCTTTAAAGCATTTCATTTGGAGGGTAAGATCTCCTTTTTGTCGATCATATGGATCTTTTCAATATAGTTTAATGGCTAAATTACAAGTTGTTGTTATGCCATTGCAGCAACCACTTTGGAAAAATATTTTAAGATATTTTTAAGCTGTTTTGAAGTTGCCTTTGTAAGTGATTTTTTCACTAACTTTCTACTGGTTGTGACAAAAGTTTTTTATGAAAAGCTAGCCATATTGAATAAAATGACCAATGAATGTGAATGGGATTTTAACATTTTAAAGAATGGTTACATAAATTTTACTAGCATACATTTTATTTGACTGCATCTATGGTTTTTAATTACTTGAAATCATAAATTTTTTAGCTAAGCATAATTCTTCAAAGCTTTCATTTTCTTAGTTCTATTCATAATTTTGAGCTCTTCATGCCTTTTTTTCATTTGGGTTGGGTGTCCTAACATTTGCAAAAATTTGGGTAAGATTTCTTCTCATTAAATATAATGTCTGGTTTTGACTCATAATTTCTCAAGTTATAGTTCAACATATAATTGATAGTAGGATAGAGATAAATCGTAAAAAAAGCTCATGATATAATTCTTTTACAAGTGGATTTTTTTCCTTACTTGGGGGTCAAAATAGGTTCTAGATTGAACAATAAAATAAAAAGTCTTATTAAACATTTCAACATTTTTTTCATGATAAAAATATAAATTATTATGTTTGTAAAATGAAGTTTTTATAAAATTAAATTCCTTTTTACAAATTTTTATTAAAATAATTAAAATCGAAAAATTACTAAAAATATATTAAAATAATAATTTATTAACTTTTGTGACATTCACACCCTCATTTTTTCTTTAAAATTCACTTTTAAAAAACTTTTACTGTATTATATGTCATAGTGTATTTTAATATCAATATTTCAAATTTGTAAAATTAATACAAAAAATTACATAAAATATTATGTTTTATAATATAGAGATTAATACTTATACATTTAAAATTTAATTATGTAACAATATATATAATAAAATATACATATAGCATAAATATTATATATTGAACTATACAATATAAGAAACTTTTTATATATTTTTAATTGATGAAATAAAAAGAGATAACGAAGATGCAAGTATTTATTCCAAAAAAGTTAATAAGACACATATTGATAAAAGCATAATTAATGAGATAGAGATAATAAATAAATAATTTAAAGAAACAAAGAGAAATTAGAAGGTAAAAAAGGTTAGAGGAGAGAGATAAATTAGAAAAATATAATGAGGTAGAGAATGATGAGACAAATAGAGAATGATAATAAGAGAAAAAAGTGAGAAAATATGATAATCATGAAGACAAAGAGAAAAATTAAGAGAAATAATTAAATAAAAGTTAAATCTTAATAATTAAAAATATAATTTTATTAAATATAACAAGTTAATCATATATTTATGAAATAATAATAAAATATGAAAACTACTTGAAGTTTATTATTATTTTAATATTTTTTAAATATGTAATGAATATATTTTGACCTTTAATTTTATAATATTTTACTCATAATTTAAATTTCCAAAATTGGTTAAATAATAAATAATGTAATTTTTCAAATTTATTTAGTTTAAATGTTGTAATTTAGTTACTATATTTAATATATAGCATCTATAATGTAATTTTAAATTTTAAATATTTTATAAAACAAAATTAATATAATTGAAAAGTTGTATAAACATCATGTAAAATTAATACAAAAAATTACATAAAATATTATGTTTTATAATATAGAGATTAATACTTATACATTTAAAATTTAATTATGTAACAATATATATAATAAAATATACATATAGCATAAATATTATATATTGAACTATACAATATAAGAAACTTTTTATATATTTTTAATTGATGAAATAAAAAGAGATAACGAAGATGCAAGTATTTATTCCAGAAAAGTTAATAAGACACATATTGATAAAAGCATAATTAATGAGATAGAGATAATAAATAAATAATTTAAAGAAACAAAGAGAAATTAGAAGGTAAAAAAGGTTAGAGGAGAGAGATAAATTAGAAAAATATAATGAGGTAGAGAATGATGAGACAAATAGAGAATGATAATAAGAGAAAAAAGTGAGAAAATATGATAATCATGAAGACAAAGAGAAAAATTAAGAGAAATAATTAAATAAAAGTTAAATCTTAATAATTAAAAATATAATTTTATTAAATATAACAAGTTAATCATATATTTATGAAATAATAATAAAATATGAAAACTACTTGAAGTTTATTATTATTTTAATATTTTTTAAATATGTAATGAATATATTTTGACCTTTAATTTTATAATATTTTACTCATAATTTAAATTTCCAAAATTGGTTAAATAATAAATAATGTAATTTTTCAAATTTATTTAGTTTAAATGTTGTAATTTAGTTACTATATTTAATATATAGCATCTATAATGTAATTTTAAATTTTAAATATTTTATAAAACAAAATTAATATAATTGAAAAGTTGTATAAACATCATGTATATACTATTATAAATATAAATTAATTCTAATTTATTGTTCATTATATAAGTTTTTAGCTCAATATCATACAATGTTAAAGTTATTATTTTATTATATCATATAATGTGTCAAATTTTTTGCTATATGAAAATTATAATAATCACTTAAATTTTTTATTAATAATTAATTTCTAAAATTATAATTATAAAATATCATTTATAATTATATAATATTTTAACATTGACATGTTGGTAAGAAAAATTATCATTATTTAGAAAAAGGGATATTATAACATATTTGCAACACGAGAACTTTGAAGAGATCACCCATCTCAATACCACCTTACTTGAATAAACATAACTTTTGAATCCTATTAAGGTTTTTGTACGACATTACTGATGTGGTCACGCATGCAAACGATAGAAAAATAATCATAATTAAGTGATTATTCTTTTGGAGATAATAAACCATTTTTAACATTTTTAAAATGGCTAAACAAATGTACTTTATAAAAATTTATGTTTATTATATTTGTTGAAATATATTCTAAAAGAAATATTTTATTAATTGAAAAGTAATACAAATTACATAAACTATTAATTTTGATAATGTTGAAATTAATAACTAACAATTTCTTCCATTATATTTTGATTATTGAAAACAAAAAATTGAAATTTTTTCAGAAAAATAAGTAATAAAATAAATATTTATTATAAATATCATATGCTAAACTATGCAACATAAGAGATTTCTTAAAGTTTGTTAATTGATGAGCTAAAAAAGAGATAACGGAGATATAGATAGTTATTCTAAAAGGGAGAGAAAGTCATAGTTTAAAAAGAGCAAAATTAAATTGTAATAGAGATTGATAAGAGTTGATTTATTAAAGAGAAAAAAAAGAGAATATAGAGGAGATAAAGAGAATAAAAAAGTGAAAGGAAAAAAGAAATGAGAAAGCAAAGATTGTTATAGGAAAGTTGGAAATGAAGAAAAATATGAGAAGATTGTTAATGAAGAGACAAATAAGGGAATTATAGGAGTTATTAGGAAGTGAGAAAATATAAGAGACCATAGGATATAGAGGAAAAAATGAGGTAGATAATTTAATAAAAGTTAAATTTTTATAATTAAACTTGTAAAATTTATAAAATATAACAAGTTAATCATATATAATATTTTATAATAACAAAATATTAAAAATATTATAGGCTTATGAATTTTTTAAAATATTATTAATTTTTCAAGGTTACAAAGATTATTGATTTTATATTATTATATTTATACTTAAAATTTTAAAATTGAATTAAATAATAAATAACATAATTATTTTAATATATTATCTTTATATGATATATTAAATAATAAATATAAATAATATTTAATATTAATGATATAATTTTTTATAACATAATATTTTGTATTTAAAAGCTATATACATGATATATATATATATATATATATATATATATATATTATAAACATATATTAATTTTATTTTATTATAATTGATATATATTATTTCGCTTAATATTAAACCATACTTGATTTAATATTTAATTATATCTAATAATTTGTCATATTTACTATTTTATAAAATTAAAGATAATGTTATAAATTTATTATCAACAACTAATTACAAAAATGTTAATAATTAACTATCATTTATATTAATCCAAGGAAAAATATGTCATCCAAGAGGGCAATGTGGGAGGTCACCCATTCCAACATTTATCTCGCAAATCATCCTCCACTTTGGAGCATTAAAGAGATATTCTGTTATAATGCTAGTGCAGTCGTGCATGCACATAAAAGAAAAGCCATAGTTATGTTACTATTATTTTGAAGATAATCAATAATTTCTAAAAGTTTTCTTGATTATAAGTAGATCCACCTTTAAATAATTTATGCTTTATGTATATGTGATAATATATTATAATTTTAATATTTTTTTGATGTAAAATTCATAAAAAATTTCATAAACATTTATTTTTAATAGTGAGATATTAAAAAATAAATTTTCTTTTATTACATTATAATTCTTATAAATTAAAAAATAAAACAAATAACAAATATAACTTACATAATACATATTCTTCATAAATATTATATATTAAAGTGCACAATATAATGGATTTTACAAATACTATTAATTGATCGCTTGAAAAAGAGATAATAAAAATAAAGATAATAGTTCTATTAGAGGACGAAAGTCATGGATTGATAAGAGGAAAATACAGAGAAAAATAGTAATAGTGTAAGATGAGAATTTGTTTAATGAAGTGGGAAAAGAAGAGATCATAGAGGAGATAGAGGGAATAAATAAATAAGTGAAAGATAACGAAACAAGAAAGTAAATAATGATCTAAGAAAGCAAGATGTCAAGAAGTTATAAGAAGATAGAGAACGAACAAACAAATAAGGAATGATAAGAGGAGAGGGAAAAAATTTAGAGAGTGTTAGAGACATTAAGCTAATAGAAAAACATGAGATAAATAATTAAATAAAAGTTAATTCTTAATCATTAAAATTATAATCTTTATTAAATATACTAAATTAACAAAACATAATAATTCTAAATTATAAAATTAAAAAACATATTAGAGATTTATTATTATTTTAAAATATTAAAATTATTTGATGAATATTTTAACTATTAATTTAATGTAATTTTTTAAGGGTAAAAAATTAAAAATAACTAAATAAGTAATAAACAACATAGTTATTCTAATATGTTATCTCTACATGATATAATATAGATAATAAATATAAATAATATTTCAAATTAATGATCTAAATTTAGATTTTTTAAATTTTATAATATAATATTAATATATTTAAAAAATTCAACACATAACACATTTATAATTATAAACATAAATTGGTTATAGTTTATTATAATTAATATAATTTATTTTACTTGATGTTAAACTATATTAAAAAAATATTATCCTATTATTTCAAATGATGTAATGTATTTATAATTTTTATAAAATTAGTAATAATTTTATAAAGTTATTAATAATATTTAATTACAAAAATTTTCATTATAAAAACTATCATTTAGAATAATTTAATTTTTTACCATTAACATGTTATTAAAATAATTTGTCATTCATTTGGAAAAAAGAATTCTAAGAAATAGTTGGTAGAACATCAAGATATCTAAAGAGGTCACTAATCATAACACTACTCTCACCATGGCATGCTTAACTTTGGAGTTCTAATGAGATTATGTGCTATAATACTCGTGTGGTCTAACATGCATATAAATGACAATGAATCATAGTTGTGTAGTTATTGTTTCATAGATAATGAACTATTTCTAAAATTTTCTAAATTGTCAAACATGTGCATTAAGTCACTCTTTTTATTTAACGAAACAAGCCTTACTTATTTAGCCTTACATTCTAATGGCCATGTTTAGTATAAAATGGGTTTACATGTAAACAACAAAGTATGCATTTTGAATTTATTAAATTGTTATCTTCAAAGCACATTGTTGTCTTTAAAAAATTTCATAGACATAAGACTACACTTCAACTTTGATATGGTTTTATTTTATTGAGAAACAAAAAGTTAGTTTATTGATTTTAAGGCGCTCTCTTTTTTTATCAATTTAAAATCATGTTCAAGCATTTAATTTTTGAGTCATCCCCATCTTCTGAATATGATTAAATTTTTTTATCTCTTTATTTTTTATTTGTTAAAATCCTACATAAAACATTCATTAATTTAATATCATTATATTTTTGGATCATTCCTTAAATGGTTTAATCATATTTTTATATTTTTCACAAATTTTATATTTGCTTTATTATTAAATTTTGATTACATAAAGAATAACTCTATTAAAATTTCCATAATTAAGTACAAAAATTTTATGCAACATCCCAAGTTGTGCCCAATTGCAAAAGTCATAGGCCGAGCTTAAGCTCAAGCATAAGAATTTTTCATTTTTTTAAATTTCTCTATTAGGTTTACTTTTAAATATTGATTACATCAAAATAATAATTATTTCATGCAACAACACAAGCTATTCTTGAATGCAAAATTTTGAGGTTGAGTCCAAGGTAGAGCATAAGCATTTTATCAAACTGGGATGAGTTTGTACTAGATTTAATTATCTTATTGGTTCATCCCAGATAAACAAGTACAATACGAGTCTACCTAAAATATTAGAACAGAAGAACATAATTTTAGAGCTTGTTGATATTAGGTTTGCAAGTTATGCCGAAATGAATGCTTATGAAAACCAAAAGTTTTGTGCTCCAACAATGTAGGACTATGCACCTTGTGAAAATCTACATCCAAAGTTGGTAGCACTAAACTTTTTCTAATCATGCTTTTTCATGATTGCGTAATGGATTTTGCCTCTGCCATTAAAAGGATCTTAATGAATGGAGCCTTAAATTTCAAAAGCCGATCGGATCATGACCTTTTCTCTTATATGAATCCTATGATCCAAATCTAATCTTTATTTTATTATTAATTAATGAAATGATCTAGTTCTCATCAGACTTTATCTGTTGGCCCTAAAAATCTAGGTTTATCTATTCGTCATAAACTCATCCACCCTTTTAGCCTTTCTTTAGATGGTTGTCTTCTCTACTATGCTAATCCAAAAGCTCAATTCAATCCTACAAAGTAGTGAAATAAGTTGTCATTATTAGGCCATTTTACTAGCCATTTTAGAGGAAAGTTTTAAGGCCTTCTTAAGCTTTTTGAAGCTACTTTCATGATAGTTTTCACTCACTTTTTAACAACTATGAGAAAACATTTTTTACAAATATCTTACCATTGTTAATGAAATGGCAAAAAACTTGAATAAGAATTTAACATCTCAAAGAAGACTACATAATATTGTACTAAATTTTGTATAATGGCACCTACGATTGAAGATTACTTGACATTAAAAAAAATTTCAACTAAACTTAATTCTTTTAACCTTTAATTTTCTCAATTATTTTCATAATTATTAGGTCCTAAAGATTTTTTATAATCATCAATATGCATCAGAATACTTTTACCATTTTATCAAAAATTTATTCCCTACTGTATTTTTGTCTTTCTTTTTGGGTTGGGTTGTAGAACATTTATGAAGACTAAATTTTATTTTATCTACCACACAAAAAGTTAGAGTTTTGATAATAAATGCATTGGTTATAGTTGAACATACAAAGGCTAGTAGGTTAACGATGAGCCTTAAGAAAAAATCTAAAGGTGTAATCCTTAGACTTCTAGAGTATTTTATCTCTATTCAGCATGGACTTAGTTCTAGTTTGAATTGAAACACATAAGAATTTTGTTGTGCCATTTCAATCTTTTTTAATCATTAAAAATATAAATTTCTATATTTCTAAATAAAACTTTTATATAAAAATAAAATTATTTTTGTAACTAATTTTTGAAAATAAATACAATAAAAAAATTAGCAAAACATTACTCAAAAAAATAATTCACCACATTTTGTTGGATTAACACACTAATTTTCATTTCAGTATACCTCATTTTAAAATATTTATACTTTTTATATATGTAACAACATATCTAATCTAAATATTTATTTATATAAAATTAATAAAAAATTACATGAACTATTATTCTTTAGCATTTCATTCATTATGTCAACATTCATAGAAATAAAAATTAAATAATTCAAGAAATACAATTAATATAATATATACTTATCATAAATATTATATATTAAATTATACAACATAAGAGGTTTCTTAAATATTTTTAATTAAATGGGCTAAAAAAGGGATAACACAGATGGAGATAAGTATTCAACATGAGGGAGAGAAATGTATGGATTGATAAAAGGAAATTAGAGAAAGAAATAATAATAGTGAGAGATGAGAGAAATGAGAAAATAGAGACAGATAGAGAAGAGAGGCCAAGAAAAATATAGGATAGAGAATGATGAGATAATTAGAGAATAATAATAAAAGAGAGCAGAAAGAGAGGCAATATGAGTGAATCTAAAAAAAAAAATTTAAGAGTATAATTGATTAATTATCCCTAATATTTAATAATAATAAAATATAAGAAATAATTTATGGTTTGTTATTATTTTAGAATATTTTAAATATTTAAAAAATATTTTGAGCATTAAATTAATATTATTTTATTCATTCTAAAAATTTAAAACATTATTTAATTAATAATTAATAAAATTATTCTAATAGATTATTTTATTTTTCTTAAGATTTATTAAGTATAAATAATATTAAACATGAATGATATAATTTTAAATATCAAATTGTCTATAATATAATATTACAATGTTTTAATTAATTGTAATTTAATATAACTAATTTAAGTTATTTTCTTAAATTTTAAATTTTATTAAAGTTATTATTTTATTATATCATATTATGTGTCATATTTATTATTATTTCAAATTGATAATAATATTAAAAAGTTATTTTTAATAATTAATTACTAAAGTTTCAATTAAAGATTATTTTAATAATGATTTAATTTTTTACATTAATATGTTAAAAAAAATTATCGATCATTACAAAAAAGAATTTGAATAAGTATTTGCAAAATGAAGACATTTGAAATGGAGACCCATCCCAATACCCCTCCCCCAAAGAAATATTCACTTTAGAGTTCTAAGGAGTTGTAGTGCTACGATGCTTGTGCATTCTCATATGCAAATAAAAAAATCATAGTTGTGTGATTATTGTGTTGAAGATTATAAAGCATTTATAAAATTTTCAAAATTACCTAACATATGAACTTTTAAAATATATGATTATTATATATGTCATTATATATATTAATATTATTATGTTATTTATATAAAATTCATAAAAAATTAGATATATAATAATTTTTGATAATATAGATATTAATATATAATGTTTTTTTCCATTATGTTATAATTTTTTTAAAATAAAAAAATTAAATTACATATTGAGTATAAATAAAGATATATTTATATATCTCCAGTATTATACATTAAACTATGAAAAATAAGTCATTTCTTAAATATTATTAGTTGATAAGCTAAAAAAGAGAATTGAGAAAGAGATAATTGCTTTATGAAAAAGAGAAAGCCACAAGCTGATAAGAGTAAAATACAGAGGAAAAAAGAGATAAAAGATTTTTATGAGAAGATTTAATGAAGAGGAAAAAAATAGAGAACATAAAGTAGATAAAAAGAATAAATAAGAAGTTTAAAAAAATAGAAATGAGAAATTGGAGATTGATAAAAAAGAGTTGTAGGCTAAGAAAAATATAAGAATATAAAGAATGAAGTGACAAATATGATAATAACAATAACATAAGCGAATAGAAAGCTTGAGAATTTAAGATAAAATAAAAATTTTAGAAAAAATTAAAAATAAAATTAAATCTGACTAAATATTTAAAAAAATAAATTCGTTAATAATATTATATTATTTAATTTATATTTAAAGTTAAAAGGTTAATTAAATAGTAAATTATAGAATTTGTTTAACATATTACCTTTATATGATGTGAAACAGATAATATATAAGAACAATATTTAACTTCATTGATGTAATTTTATATTTCTAACATTATTTAACATATTATTATTATATTTGAAAAATTCTAAATACATCAATATATATATATATATATTATAAATGTAAATTAATTTTAATTTATTATAATTGACAATGCTTATTGCTTAATATTAAAGTATATCAAAATTATTATTTTATTACATCATATGATTTGCATATTTATTATTATATGAAACTAACTATAACGTCACAAAATTATTATTTACAATTAACTAAAATGGTAATTATTAAATATCAATTATACTAATTTAATTTTTTAAAATCAACATGTTATTAAAATAAATTATTGTTTATTAAAAAACATAGAAAAATATTTAAAATATGAGGACTTTTCAAGAGGTCACTCATCCCATTACCACCCTCACAAAGCATTCTTAACATTACATTTTCTTCTATTTCGTTATAGCTTTCATAAATATAAAATTTCATAATTTAATAATTATAAATAATAATAAAAATATATATATTTATATAACATAAATAGTATTTATTTTATTATGCAACATTAGAGATTTCTTTAATAAAGTTAATTGGATGACTAAAAAAGAGATAAAAGAGACAAAAATAACTATTATGTAATTTGAGAGAAAGTAACATAATGATATGAGAAAATTTGAGAGGAAAAATGTAAAGACAAATGAGAGAAAATTTAAAAAAGAGGACAAAACAAGAGATAACATTGTTAACATAAAAGAATAAAGAAATAAGTGAAAGGGAAAGAAAAATAAAAATTTAAAGAATGATTAAGGAGAGCATAAGACTAAGAAGAAAATAATGAGATAGAGACTAAAGAGCTAAATAAGATAATGGTAATAATGTAGAGTAAGAAGTGAGATTATGTAAGAGACATTGAGGTAAAGAGAAAAGTGCAAGAAATAATTAAATAAATGTTATATCTTATTAATTAAACTTATGAAATTTATTAAATATAAAATATTAATCATGTACAATATGTTTTGCAAATAAAATATAAATAATATTAAAGGTTTAGTATTATTTAGGAATAATATAAATGCATCAAGAATATTTTGATGATTAATATTATGATATTTTATTAAAATTTAAATCTAAAAAAGTAAATTAATAATTAAAAATATAATTATTATAATATATTACCTTTATATAACATAATATACATAATAAATATATATAATATCAAATATTAATGATGTAATTTTAAATTTCTAATATTTTATAACATAATATTACTATATTTAAAAAATTGTATACATAGTATAAATAAATTATTATAAATATAAATTAATTCAAATTTATTAGAACTTATATAAGTTTTTTTTACTTAATATTAAATTATATTGATATTTTTATTTTATTATATCAAATGATATGCCTTATTTTATGTTATAGAAGTTCGCAAAAAATTATAAAGTTATTGGTAACATGTTATTATAAGTTATCTTCTATAATAATTTAATTTTTTATAACGAACATGTTATTATAATCAATTGTTGTTCACTCAAAAAAGAATTGCTATGAAATAATATATCCAAAAAAAAACTTCTGAAGAGGTCCCAATCCTAATACTACACTTACCAAAGCAAGCTTTATTTTGGAGTTCTAATAAAATATAGTGCTATAATGCACACAATATCACACATGTACACAAAAGAAGAAAAACATAGTTGTGTGATTATTATCGTTAAGATAATGAACCATTTTGAGCATTTTCTAGGTTATAAAGCATATGAACTTTCACAAAAAGCTTTTTCTTATACGTTTTCTAACATAATTTTTTTTATAAAAAATTAATAAAAAATTATTTAAACTAATATTTTATATAACATGGACATTAATACATGGGAATGTTTTCTATTATGTTATCATTCTTATGCAGAAAACAATTAAATTATATAATAAATATAAATACAAAATATATATTTATCTCAAATAGTATACATTAAAATAAGAAAAATGATAGATTCCCTTAATATTTCAATTTATTGTGCCAAAAAAGACATAATGGAGATGGAGATAACTATTGTACAAGAGAGAAAGACATGAATTGATAAGAGAAAAATAAATAATAAAATAATTATAGTGAGTGATAAGAGATGATTTAATTACGGGAAAAGGAAAAAAGAAAAGATAAAGAAGATAATGGGAGTATATATATATATCTATACATACATATATCTACATATATATATATATATATATGGAAATCAAAACACAACATTTGGAGAACTTTGGTGAGCTATATAAGAATGTTGCTTTCAAAAATACTAAGGTAATTTTGAGCAATATTCTCAGTTTTAAAATCATATGCAAATCAAGATAACTTTTAAATGGTGCAAAAGCCATAAAAAATATTTAAAAAATTAAAAAATTAATTGGATAGAGCTCGTCCTAATGAGTCCAAAAACATTTTTTGATATGAGTTGAACATCATTTTGAAATACAACAAATTACAAAAATAAACAAGTGTCAATAATATTGAGTTATAATTTAAGTATCAATTAAAGAAAACTTGAATCTAAAATGTGATAAATTGATATAATGTATTTCAATTATATGAAATCAGTGCAAAGGTCACACAAATGTACAATTAGTGTCTCTTAGTAACTCAACCATATCAAAGGCAAAATCTTGAAAAAATAAGATAAATTTTACTAGAAAGTTGCATGCAAAAAGAAAATATTTGTTATACCTCAAATGAGAAACAAATCAAAATGGTCTCATTAAGCATGCAAAAATCACAAAGAATAGATCAAAAAGTTAAGAAATGAAAACTTAATTTGATAGAGTTATTTGACGTGAGTTAAAAAATATTTGTTATACCTTTATTGAACCTTGCTCCAAAATACTATAAATCACAAAAATAATAAGAAAAAAAATATAATTTTATTTTTTAATATTAAGGAAAATAATAATAAATTAAATATCAGTGAAATAGAAGCAACACAATATTACCAAATCAAATTGTTTGGAAGAAATATGTTAAAATTAATGGAAAACATTTAATGAAGTATGTGCAATTTGATGTGACTGGCCCATTATAAGATACTTAGTCGATCAAGTGTGAAATCCTTAATCGTTAAATTAGATATGAAAAAAGATAACTTGTAAAAGTTGTCAAAAAGTACTATATTTAAAAAGATTTAATTAAATATTTTATTAGATCATGCTCCTCCATACATATCAAATAAAAAAGTTATCGAAATGAGACTTTAGTTGGAATTACTATGAATTACCAAAGTAAATAAGCATATATAATCATAAATTATTATTTTAAAATTTTGTAAATATGTAATAAAAAAATTAAGAAAATTGAAGTAATTTAATATAACCAAATGAAAAAAATATAAGCCTCACTCTGGAGTATAATAAAATTTTCAAAATAGTATAGCCAACTGAATGGGAAACACTAGAGAAAATGAGATAGTCTTTGTCAGAATATTGTATTCAAAGATATATGGTAAATTTTGTTCGACATCATTAATTGTAAAATTTGATATGAAAAGAACTTCTCCCAAAGCATGTCAATGCAATTTAAAAAAAACATTTGAAGAATATGTAAAAAAATTAATACTTAAAAAACAAAGCTTGTTTAAATGATTCTAATGATATTTATCCTCTCTATCATCCACTAATTTGAATTACACTAAATTACAAAATTAAAAATAAAAATTGGATAAATTGAAGCAATATAACATAGTAAAATAAAAGTGAAGTAAAAGTCATACGAAATTAAATATGGTGTTACAAAGCTAAAAAACAAATAAAAATTAAAAACTCTTAAGTGATGAGATAAATTATTAGTGAAAACTATATTCTAAGATATCAAAGAGATCATGTGTAACATCCTTGATAGTATAATCAAACATTCATTAAAATATATTCTAAACCATGCAAAAAAAACATCTAGAAATATAGAAATGAATATTAAATTTGATAGTACTATTCGAATTAACTCTAGTGACATTTCTGTCATATCAATCAAAGACATTTGGAATTTCTTAAAATTAAAAAATTAAGAATTCATAAACAAAAGAATTATTATATTAAATATATAGTAATGTTAAAAATAAGAGTAGTTAAAGTAATGTAAGATAACTAAATCAAAGCAATGTAAATCAAGCATGAGAGGATAAAAAGAGTTCCATGGTATTATAGCAAAAATGAAGCAAAAAAGTTTAAGAAATGGGAAAAATAATTTGGGGTAGTTGCAATAAATAATATGTAAGTGTCGGGTATAATATCCTTAATAATCCAATTAGCTATGGATCTAAATGTTCTATAAAGTAAGCTAAAGCAATAGAAAATAAATATTTTAAAATATAAGAATTATTATCAAATTCTATAGATTTTGTTAAGATAAATCTATATAATGTTTATTTTATCTCGATGAGACCTCATTTTGGAATTACTAATAAAAACCATAAAAGATAAACCTAAAGAATAATAAGTTATTATTTTTATTTTAATTCAATAATTAATATTGCTAAAATTTAATAAATTAAAAAAAATTATCTTATCAAACCACAATGACAAAAAGGTTGCACGAGAGGAAAATTAGTTCTCCATGGCAATATAAGAAAATCAAAGAGGAATATCTTCAAAAATAACTTAAATTATTTAAAAAAGTTATATTCCAAGACACAAATTAGATCATGTATATAATCCGTGATCGTCAAGCAAGATTTGAAGTAAAATATCCTACAAAGCATGCCAAAATAATGGAAAATAAAATATTTAAAAATATAGAAATCAATACGTAAATTGATAAAGCTTGTCAACATAGGTCTAATGACAATTATGTCATCTTGATGAGACATAGTTTGGAATTATTACAAATTAATATGTAAATAACAATAAATAATAAAAAATTACTATTTTATTATTAAATAAATATATAATAAAACCAAAAATAGATAAATTGAATAAATTTATTACAGCTAAATCAAAGCATTATAAAGGTTGCATGAGAGGACAACAAAAGTTTCATAGGAATATAACAAAATTAATGCGAAATATTTATACAAAGAAGATAAACTATACAAGAATGTTGCACTAACTATGCTAAGGAGATCAAGTGTAGCATCCTTAACCATCGAATCTGCTACGATTAAAAATATAATATAGTTAAATCAAAGTGAAAAGCTAAATAAGTAAAGTAAATTATTTGAGAAAGTTGGACTTTAAGATAATAACAAGATCAAGTGTAACATCTTTCATTAAATCAAGTGTGAAATAAAAATACTTATGAAGAGTGCAAAAAAATTTGAAAAATATACTATTTTAAAAATAAAAAATTAATATTTAATTTTATAAAGCTAGTCTAGGCTAATCCAACAACATTCTGTTTCATCATGATAAATTTTCTTATTGACTTCAATGAATAACTATTTCAAATAACCAAAACTAGTAGAAATAAAATATTTTGATATTAAGTATTTTTCAAATGCAAAAATAAGATATATTGAAGAAAATTAATGCAACAAATGAAAGCATTATAAAGGTTATACAATAATAGATTAATGGTTATTTAGTAATATGACAAAATAAAAGCTAACAATTTGAAAAATTATAATATTATACAAGAAAGTTTTATTCTATGATAATGAGGAGAATTAAGGCAACATCCTCGATCATTAGATTATGTACTAGCCAAAATTTCTAGTAAAGTGTGCCAAAATAAATAAAATATAAATTTTTTAAAAATATCTAACTAATTTTTAATTGAATAGAATTAGTCAAGACTAATTTAATGATATTATTTCATCTTAATGAAGCCTCATCGAAAATTACTACAAATTATTTAAATTAATAACCCTAAAAATTTAAATTTTAAATAAATAAACTTTAAAGTTATAGAAAATTAAATTGAAGAAATGTAATATTATAAAATCATAGTAATGTAAGGGTCACATGATTTTCACATTAGAGTTTTATAGTAATAAGATAAAGTAAAGGAAAAAAAATTTAAAGAAATTGGACAAATTTTAGAAATTGTATTCCAAGAAACAAAGAATGTTGAGTATAATTACAAAGAGCTAATGATTGTAAGACCAATGAAGTCTATTTAATCTTGACTGAATCACATATAAGATTACTACTAATTAAAAATTCAAATGAGCATAAATTTTAACAAATTATTATTTGTCTTAAGTAATTATATTTTTCCCTTGAAATATATTTTAAATTAAAAATGAAATAAAACGGGGCAACTAAATTTATCCAAATTGAACTAATGTGAAGCTAACATGAGAAGTTATTTAAAATTATAGCGTGGTATAACAAAATTAAAAAAATATTGAAGAAATTACACAAATTTTAAAGGAGTGATGCATTCTAATATGCTAAAGATGCTAAAAAGATTAACTGAAATATCTTTGATTATAAAATCTCTTATTAATTAGAATATCTTTTAAACCATATCAAAATATAGAAAATAAACTATATAAATATATAATAATTAAAATTTAATTCGATAGGTCTCATCAAGATGTGTCTAACGACATTTGTTTCATCTTGATGGGATGTAATTTGGAATTATGATTAATTATCAAAATATATTATCTTAAATAATAAAAAAATTTATTTCACTATTTATTAAAAATATATTACAATTTAAATTATTTAAATTGAGAAAATATAATAAAACCAAAAAAGAAAAAAGTTTTACAAATTTTATAAATTATGTGACAAAGTTGTTCTCCAAGGGATTAAAGAGATACAGTGAAACATCCTTATTTGAGAAATTAAGTGGAAAGCAAAATGTGTCATAATGCATGGAAAAAAAGAAATATTTTGGAATATGAAAAATAATATTTAATTCTATATAACTTTTCAAGTGTTGACCAATAATGTTTATTTCATGCTTATCAAATCATGCTAGGAATTACTTGTAATTACCAAAGTAAATATGCAAAAAATAATAAATTATTACTTCAATATTTAAATAATATATGCTAAAGCCTGAATAAGAATAATTAGAGAAATATAAAATAACAAAATGAAAGTTGTGAAAAAGGTCACATGAGAGGATATAAGTAGTAACTTAAGCAAATTAATGTTAAATATTTAAAAAAATTAGGTAAATCATAAAAAAGTTGCATTCTATGACGCTGAGGAGTTTCAGCATAAAGTCCTCAATTGTCAAATCTAGTATGAATTAAAATGTCTCATAAAACACATAAAAGTAATTGAAAATTAAATATTTATTAATATGAAAACGAATATTTATTGGTAAAGCTTATTTAGACGAGTCTAATATTGTTTATTCAATCTTGACTAGAATTATTGTTAATTAACAAAGTAAATAAGTATGAGTAATAATAAATTATTACTAAAACATTAAGAAAATATGCAATAAAGTAGAAATGAGATAAATTGAAACAAAGAAATGCAATAAATTTGAAGTGATGTGGAGGTTGAATAGTTGGAGAAATGAGATAAACTATAAAGGAAAGTTGTAATATAACACACTAAAAAGATTGAGTGTAGCATCCTCATCACCATATATGGCATGAATAAAAATTCCATATAAAGCTTGCCAATGCCAGAGATAAAAATATATGTAAAAATTTTTAAATAAGTGTTTAAATAGATAGGGCCCTTTGAGTGGAGTTTAACGATGACTATCTCATCTTGATCAAACCTTGCATTGAATTACTATTAGTTTCAAAAGTAAATAAGTAATAATAATTAAGAATTTTATTTTAATAATAAGAAAATATATATTAATAATGAAATGAGTTAAATGGAAATAAAGTAAAATAACAAAATTAAAGAAATGTAAAGGTGAGTCATATGAATATTTAAAAATATACAAAATTGTTTTAATTCAATAGACCTAATGGAGGCCAATCCAATGATATTTATTTTTTTTTAATCTAACCTTATTGTAATTACAAAAAATAACAAAAGTAAACAAACACATCTAATTGTAAATTGTTTTTCAATTTTAAGTAAACATATATTAAATCTAAAATGAGACAGATTGAACAAATTTTATATAACCAAAACAGAGCTATGTAAAGGTCATATTAGAATAGAGTTTGTGTTTGATATTAATATAAGCAAATCAATGGAAAACAACTTTAAGAAATGAGTTTTATGATATAGGAAAGTTATATTCCAACATACTATGGTGATCAAGTGTAACATCCTACATCATTAAATTTGATCAAAATTAAAATTTCTCATAAAGCTTACCAAAATAATAAAAGCTAAAAAAATTTAAAAAATATAAAAGTTAATATTTAATTAGATGGAGCTCACCATGTCCAATAATTTGAAATTTATTTCATCTCTATCAAACTACTCTTATATTCACTAAATATAACTGATGTAAGAAACCATAAGTATTGATAAATTATTAATTTATTATTATTTTAATATATATTAAAGATTAAATGAAACAAATTGAGGCAATGTATTATAACAAAATAAAAATAATGTAAAAGATACACGAATTGAGAATTATGGTTAATATTAGAATAATTAAATCAATGCAAACAAATAATTAAAAATATGATAAATTATTTGAGGAAGTTTCATTCCTTGATTTTAAGCAGATCATATACAACATCCTTCATCACAAAATCAAAACGTTTTGTAATGCATATGAAAATGTCAGAAATAAAATATTTAATTAGATTCTACTCAAAGAGACTAGCGTAATGATATTTATCTTATGTCAGTTAAAAATTATTTGGAATTAGTATGAATAACCATAGTAAATATGAATAAATAGAAATTATTTAAGATTTTCATACCAAGACAGTATACATTAAAGATAAAGTGAGACAAATTGAAGCATTATAATATAACAAAAGTAAAGCAATATAAATATCACATGAGTTGTGATTTAAAGCTGGTGATATAACTAAATCAAAAAGAATTTTGCAGAAATGACAAACTGTGAGGGAAAGTACTATTATAAGTTACAGAAGATAAAAAAGAAATGAAGTGTAACATCTTATATTGTCATATTAGGTTCTAATCTAAAATACTTTTAAACTTTTTAAAGATATAGGTAAATAAAATATTTTAAAACATAGAAATTAATATTCAATAATATAGAGTTCAATCAAAAAAATTGAACAAAATTTTTTTTCGTCTTGATCTGACCACATTATGAATTAATATTTCTTACTAAAGTTAACAAACAAATAATACATTATTATTTTAATATTATGTAAACATAAATTAAAACTAACTTAAGATAAATTGATTTAATATAATATAAAAAAATTAAGTAATTTAAAATTAATGGTTGTAGAGATTTATAATTAAACATTACCATTAAAAAAGCAAGAAATGTAAGAAAAGAGATACAGTTTTGTGTGAAAGATTAAAATACAAAGAAGATCGAGTGTAAGCCCTCAATCAATGAATCTTGTTTGAATTAAAATGCATCATAAAGTTTGCAACAATATTTTAAAATGTAAAAATGAATTTTTAATTTTGTAGTCATAGAGATAAGTCTAAAAATGTTTGTTACATTTCAATCGGACCTACTCTAAAATTATATTGACTTTTAATGGTAAATAAGCATAAGTATAATAAATATTATTTAAATATTAAGAATATATATACTAAATCTTATAAAAGATAAATAAAAGCAAGATATTGTATTCTAATCAAAGGCATGTAAAGGTCACATTTGAGAACATTTAGACATATATAGTAATATAACAAAATCAATGCCTAAATTAAAAATAATGGATAAATTATATGAAAAAGTTTCCTTAAAAGATATTAAAGAGATTGAGTGTAAAATCGTCAATCATCAAATTAGGTATAGCTACAGCCACATGAAGTGTGCCAAAACAATAGGGAATAAAATATTCAAAAGTATAAAAATGAATTTTTAACTTAATATGACTAACTAATAAAACTCCAATGATGTTTGTTTGTTCGTGATCAAAGCTTGTCCTTAATTATTATAAATTACGAAAGTAAATAAGTTTAAAATTTAATAAAATATTCTTTTAGTAGTGAATAAATATATATTAGAGCTATAATAAGATAAATTAAAGCAATGTAATATAATTAAGTCATAGTGATACAAAGATCACATTAGATGTGAATTAGTGTTTCTAAGTAATATAACTAAATGAAAGAAAAAAGTTGAACAATTGGGATAAATTATAGAAGAAAGTTGCATCCACTGACACTGAGAAGATCTAGTGTAACATCCTTATTCATGAACTCTAGTATGAACCATGATCTTGCATAATGCTAGCGAGCATCATAGAGAAATAAACATCCATAAATATAGGAATAAATATTTAATTGAAGGCAGCTCATTCTTTAAGGTCAAATAATATATGTTTCATCTTCATTAGATCTCATTTAGAATTATTATGAAATAAAAATTTAAATAAGCATCAATAATAATATATTACTATTTTAATATTAAGAAATTATATTTTAAAGTTAAGATATATTTTAATGTAAAACATTAGACAAATTGAATCAATTTAATACAACCAAAGCCAAGTGATGTAACTATCATATGAATGGTCATTTAGAGCAACATTGTGCTATAACCAAATCAAAATGAAAAATTTGACAAAATTAAATAGATAATATCTAAAAGTTGGATTTTAATTAAATATGTTAAGAAGATAGAGTGAAAAATTCTTAATTAATAAATAAGATAATAATCATATTTTCTTTTAAACCATGCCAAAACCCTACAAAAAATGATATAAAAATATAACAATAAATATTTGATTAGATAAAGCTTATAAAGATGACATTTGTTTCGTTTTTATTAAAGCTCACTGATATTATTATGAACTACCGAAGTACTTAACCATAAATAGAAATATATTATTATTTTAATATTAACAGGATATATATTAAACTAAATTAGATAAATTGACATAATGTAATGCAACACAAACAAGATAAAAAATTTGAAATATTATACAAATTGTATGACAAAGTTGTTCTTAAAGTGATTAAACAGATTGAGTATAACAATCTTATTCATTAAATTTGGAATGAATCAAAAAGTCTCATAAAGATTTCCAAAACCACAAAAAGCTAAAATCTTTCAAAATATAGAAAAGAATATTTGATTCCTTAAAGCTTGTCGAGAGGTGTCCAATGACATTTGCTTGATCTCAATCAAACCACATTATAAATTATTACAAATTAGAAATGAAAATATAAATAAATAACAAAAATAAATTATTATTTTAATGTTGAAGAACCATAATATAGAATTATCAAATCTATAAAATTGGCCACAAATGAGGATATTCCGAGTTACATAGTAATATAACAAAATAAAAGCTAAAGATTTGAAGAGTTGGGGTGAACTATGTATGAAACTTACATTCTAAGAAGCTAAGGTGACCAAAAAATAGGTTCCTAAATTATCTGATTAGGCATGAAAAATAAGTCTCATAAAGTACACAAATGTCATAAAAAATAAAATATTTAATTAGATGGAGATTATTGAGTTGATTCTAATGATGTGTATTCTATCTTGACTTGAATTACTCTAAATTACCTAAGTAAATAAGCATAAATAAGATTAAAATAATTATTTTAATATTTTCAAAATATGTAATAAAATTAAAAAAATGTTAATTGAAGAAACGGAATATAACAAAACCAAGGTCATGAAAATATCAAATGATTAGAGAAATAAGATATTTTAAATAATAAAGTTGCAATCAAAGATACTAAAGCGATTGAGCTTAACAACATCTATCATAAAGTGATGTATGAATCAAAATCTTTAGGAAAGATTTCCGGAGCCATAGTCAATAAAATATGAAAAAATATTAAAATAAATAGTTAATTTGATAAAACTAAAAG
This sequence comes from Vanilla planifolia, assembly GCA_023846275.1. NCBI lineage: Eukaryota > Viridiplantae > Streptophyta > Magnoliopsida > Asparagales > Orchidaceae > Vanilla > Vanilla planifolia. The sequence goes on along the minus strand of JAIUJO010000084.1, from coordinate 405,184 downwards.
ATAAGAGTACAATAATCATTATTCACTTGATTAGACCTCTTTTTAAGTTACTATTAATTATTATAGTAAACAACCATTAACTAGACTTAAGTTAAAATTATTATCTTAATACAAAGTAATTATATATTAAACTAGACTTAAGTTAAAATTCAAAAAAGTAATATAACCAAATCAAATAGATAAAAAGTTTACTTAAGGAGAGATTTAGACTTTCATAGTAATATAGTTAAGACAGAAAAAATTTAAACAAATGGGATAAACTAAATAGAAAAGTTGCATTCCATAATTCTTAGTACATTAAGTGTTGCATTAGTTATCGTCTAGTAAAAAACTAATCAAATGTCTTGTTAATCACATCAAAACAATTGAAAATGGAATATTTTTAAATATACAAAAGGATTTATTGCTCAATAAAATTTCTCGAGTCATCTCAAACAATGTTTGTTTTGTCTTGGTGAGATCTTATTTTTAATTATTATGAATCACAAAAAAAAATAAAGACTAAATATTAATAAATTATTTATTTAATATTAGTTATATATGTATTAAAACTAAAAATTTGATATATTTAAGAAATATAATATACACAAATCAAAGCAATGCAAAGGTGATGTAAGAATGGAAATAGTATTTCAAACTTATATAAGCAAATAAAAGTAAAAAATATTTGAAAAATGAGTTTTGTTGTTTGAGAAAGTTAAATTTTAAAAGCTTAAGGATATAAAACATAACATCCTACACATGGAATAAAGAATGCATCAAATTTGCTTACAAAGCATAACAAAATTATAAGAAAAAATAAAAATAGTTAAAAAAATATAGAAATTAAGTTTTAATAGGATAATTCTCTTCACGATTAGTTAAATGAAATTTGTTTCATCTCAGTAAAACCAAGTTAGTATTTTCCAAAAAATACAAAATTAAATAAGAATAGTAATAATAAATTAAACATTTTATTATTATGAATGTATAATAAAGCACAAATGAAAAAATTGATGTATTATTATAAAAAAAATAATGTAAACGGCACACTATAGGAGATTTGTAAATTCATATTAATATAACATGTTGAGAATTGTATGAGAAATGTACATTTTTATATAGTAAGGATTTTGATTACAATATCTATGATAATAAAACTTAAATGATTCATAAAACTTGAAAAACCTAAAAAAATTAACATGTAGGAAAATAAAAATAAATTTCTTGTTAGATAGAGCTCACTAAGATAAGCTTAATGATATTTATTTCATCTCGATTGGACATTATTTGTGATAAAAAAACACATAATGTGTGCCAAAGGTGCAAAAAATATAATATTTAAAAACTTTAAGATTAAATTTTTATTGCAATGAACTCGTAAAAACTAGTCTAACGATATTCATCCTTTCTTAATCAAGTCATATTTCAATTACTACGAATTTTAAAATTAAGCATACTAATTTATTATTATCTATTATTTAAATAATTATGAATTAAAATAAAAAAGGCTTGAAATGAAGTACTATAATATAACCAAATCAAAGTAGTGCAAAGGTTTTTTTAATAAAATATTTAGAATAAAATAATAATAAGTCTAAATCAAAACAAAAAATCTAGAGAAATCTGATAAATTATATGGAAATATTGCATTCTGAGATACTAGCGAGATTGAAAGAAATGTCTTAAATACCACTTCGTGGAAATCAAATTTATTTTAAATGGATGCCAAACCCAAAAAAATAAAATATTTCAAAATAAAAAAATTAAAAATTTAATTTGATAGAGCTTATCGTGATGACTCCAACAATGTTTTTTGTCATCTCAATTAGACCTCGTTTCGAAATGCCACAAATTTCCAAAGTAAATAAGAAAAAAATAATATTAAAATACTATTTCAAATTTATGTAAATAAAAATTGAAGCTAACATGATGTAAACTAAAGCAATGTAATGTAACCATATAATTGTAAAGGTCATATATGAGAAAATTAGAGTTTCTTAGTAATGTAGTTATATCAAAGCATAAAATTAAGGAAGTTAGATAAATTGTCTTTTAAAGTTACATTTCAAGACACTAAATTTATTGAGAATATTCTTGATCATTAAATGAGATATGAATTAAAATTTCTCGTAAACCAAAAAATAGTTTTTAAACAACAAATCTAAAAATTTAGAAGTAAATTATAATTTTATAGAGCCTATGGAGATGAGTCAAAAAACTTTTGTTTCACACTCGTTGAACTTTTTTTATTAATACTATGAATCACCAAAAAACATAAAAAACAAACAAATTATTTTTTAGTACTACAAAATTTTATATATTAAATAAAAACTGAGTTCAACTAAAGAAATGTAATATAACCAAATGAAAGTGATGAAGAGGTCATAAAATAAGACAAAAAGAGTTTCTTAGTAATGTAACACAATTAAAAAAAATAAAGATAGGAATTTTAGGAAATGAGCTAAATTATTTGTAATAGTTGTGTTCTAAAACACCAAAAAGATCTAGTGTGAAATTGTTGACTATTAAATTAGATATGAATAGAAACACTTCATAAAGTTTTCAAAAATCATAAACAAATTTAAACATTTGCAAATGAATATTTAATTTGATTGAGCTCCTCTATACAAGTCCAATGAACAGTGTTTTGCTTAGATTGGACATCATTTGGAACTATTGTTGATTGCCAATATAAATAAGCTTTAAAAATAATAATTTTTTTTTAAACTATCAAAAATGTAATAAACTTGAAATGAGATAAATTAAGTAATATAATATAACCAAACAAAATTGACGAAATGGGCACATGAGAGTACAATTTAAGTTTTACAATAATATAATTAAATCATTGGGAAATATTTCATGAAGTGAGCTAATTTTTCTGAGAAAATTTTATTCAAAGATACTTGACACATTGAGTATAACACCTTCAATCATCAAATTAGGTCCAAATAAAACTTTCTTGTAATTAATGTGAAAGTCATATAAAATAACATAATAAGAAAAAAATATAAAAAGTTAATATTTAATTACATAGAGCTCTTCGGGACGAGTCTAATAATATTTGTTTCATCTCAATCAACCACTGATTAGAATTACAAAATGTTAAAAAACTAAATAAGCATAAATAATAATAAATTTTTATTTTAATATTAAGTAAATGAATAATAAAACTAAAATAAGATAAATTGATGTCATATAATACAACAAATTCAAAGCAATATAAAAGTCACATGGGAGGAGACATAGTGTTGTATAGCAATGTAACAAAGGAATCATAAAATCTAAAGTGTCAAGGTAAATTGTATAAGGAAGTTGCATTCCAAGATACTAAATGAATCATGTGTAATAATATCCTTGATTGTCGATTTAAGCACCAATTAAAATATCTTGTAAAGTATGACAAATCTTTTGAAAAAATAGTTTCAAAAATATATAAATTAATATTAGATTTGAGAGCGTCCTTTGTGTTGAGTTTCATGACGTTTGCTTCATCTCGATCAAACCTTAACTGGAATTAATTCAAATTACCAAATCAAAGAGGCTTAAATAAAATAATATGTTATATTAAATATATAAATAAATTAGAAGAAAATTAATTAACACTATATAATATAACCAAATGAATGTGTTGAAAAGGACATATGAGAGAAGAAAAAGTGTTTCTTTGTCATATAACACATTTAAAGTGAAACTTTTGAAAAAATGAGATAGATTGTTTAGTAAAATTGCATTAAAAAATGAAAGAGAACAAGTGGAATATACTTTATCATCCAATTAGCTAAGGATCAATACATCTTGTCCTGTAGCCAAAGCAATAGAAAATAAATATCTAAAAATGTAGAAATGGATATTTAATTCTATAAAGGCAATCAAGATGAGCCTAACAACATTTATTGCATCTTAATGATGCCTTATTTGGAATTATTGAGAAGTACCATAGTAAATAAGTATAAATATTAATAGAATATAATTTAAACTTAAGTAAATATATAGTCAAGCTAAAATTTGATAAATTAAAGACTTGTTATATAAGCAAACAAAAATGACGTGAAGGTTGCCCAAGAGAAATATTTGAAGAGATAAATTTATGGGAATGCAACTTGCAAGATACCAAGTATTTTATTTGTGACATCCTTGATCATAAAATAAAGTTTGTATTAAAATCATTCATTAATCATGAGAAAATATTGGAAAACATTTTTTTTAGAAATATATGAGATTATTTTTAAACGAATAAAGCACATGGAGATGGGACCAATGACAATTATTTCATCTCAATCAAACATAATTTTTAATTTATGAAATTTACTACAAAAACTATGGATCAATAACAATAAATTTTTTGTTATTATCAAAAATATACCTAATTAAAACAAAATAAGATATATTCAAGAATCTATTTTAACCAAATCAATGCATTATTAAAGTCATATGTCTGGAGAACAAGAGTTTTGTTGTAAAATAACAAAATTAATTCAAAACTTTCGAGGAAATAGGATAAATTATATAGGAAACTATTGTTAAAAGATATTAAGAGCTTGAGTGCAACATCCTTGACCATCAAATTCGATACAACTCAAAATGTCTTGTGAAAATTATGAAAGCCATCAAACATAAAATATTTAATATTCAAAAATAAATATTTAATTGGTTGAGCTGATCAATTCAAGTAAAATGAAATCTGATTAGCCTTGACTAGGCCTTGTTTGGAGTTAGCAAGAATTATAAGCATATATAATGATAAATATTTTTTTAATATTAAAGAAATATATTATAGAGCTAAGCGAGATAAGGTAGAGCATATTAATATTCCGAAATTAAAATGTTGTGAAGGTCACATAAGATGAGAATTAGAATTTAATATTAGTATAACAAAATAAAACAAACATATTTAAGAAAATTATAAAGTATACACAAGAGTAACATTATAAAAAATTTAGGAGATCTAGTATAACATTCTCGTTCATTAAGTTATGTATAAATCATAATGTTATGAAAGTACATGAAATTTATAGAAAATAAAATATTTTAAATTAGAAAAATAAAAATTCAATTGGAATAATATCATAGAGAGTAGTACAACGATATCTCTTTCTACTTGTTCGAAACTCATTACTAGTTGCTAGAAATTATAAAAGTAAATAAGCATAAATAAGAATAAATTTTTAATTAAATGTTAAGTAGATATATATTAATTAAAAAATTACATATATTGAAGTAATGTTATTTGATCATATAAAAGCAATGTAACTGCTAGAAAGGAGAAGATTTAAAATTACATTATAATATAGGTAAATCAAATAACTTTTGAGAAATAAGATAAATTATATGAGAATATTATCCTTAGAGATGGTTTGAAGATTGGATCTAACATCCTTTATTATTAAATTAGGCTAAATAGTAACATGTCATAAACTATGACAAAGACATAGAAAACATATTTAAAAATATTGAAATGACTAATTAAGAAGATAGACAACAGGATGATGTATCTAACGATATTTGTTTCTTCTTAACAAGATCTAATTCAAAATTACTAAAAATTAAAACATTAAATAAACAAAAATAATAATAGATTAACATTTTAAAATTATGTAAATATATAATGGTTCTAAAACTTCATAAATTGAAGTAATGTAACGTATCTAATAAAAATGATGTAAAGGTAGCACATAAGAAAAATTAGTGCTTCGTAATTGTATAAATAAATAAAAATTAAATAATTTGAAGGAAATGATATAAAGTTTAAAGGAATGTTGCATTCCAAGATACTAAGAAGAACGTTTATGGCATCCTCGATCACATAAGAAGGTGTGCAAAATGTCTTGTAAAGCATGCCAATATAATGGAAATTAAGAAATTAAATATATAAAAATTAAATTTTAATTTGATTGAGCTGACTAAGATGAGTATGATGCCATTTATCTTATGTCAATATAATCTCATTTAAAATTTAGCTAAATTAATAATTTTAATATACATAAATAATAGAAATTTTTTATTTTATTACTATGTGAACATATATTAAAACTAAAATATAATAAATTGAAGAAATGTATTACAAGTAACTCAAAGCAATATAGAAATGACATGAGACGAGGCTAAGCGTTTTATAGTTTCATGCTAAAATAAAATAAAACATTAGAATAAATGAGATAAATTGTATAAGAAAGTTGAGTACTAAGATATTGAGGAGATTCAGTGCCACATTTTTTGTAGTAAAACATTTTATGAATTAAATGTCTCAAGAGAAATATTAAAGACATAAAAAACTATGTAACATAAATATGAGTATTTAATTAGATGGAGCTTTCCAAAAAAAGTTCAATAATGTTTGACTGTTCTCAATCAAACCTTGTTTGGAATTACCACAAATCACAAATGTAAACAAACATAGAAAATATTATATTTTTTAATGTTAAGAAAATATAAAATAAATTTTAAAAATCATAAATTGAAGCAATTTAATATAAAAGAAGTAAATAACATGAAGGTCATGTCATGAAATGAGGATTACAATTTCACTGAACTAAAACTAAATTAATGCCAAAATTTGAAAGAGAAAGGTTGTATTCGAAGATAATAATAAGATGGATTGTAACATCATCATTCACCAAATTTTGAACAAATCAAAATGTCTCATGAGAAATGAAAAATACATCAAAATTAAAATATCAATAACATAGATACAAATATTTTATTAGATAGAGCATATCAACAAATTTTTAATAATGTTTGTCATGTCTTAATAAAACCTAGGTTTGAATTACTATAAATTACAAATAAATACAAACATAAATAATATGAAATTATTATTTTAATATTAACTAAATATTTAATAAAACTAAAATGTGATAATTTGAACCAAAGTGAAGCAAAGGTCATGTCAGATGAACATTAGAATTTCATAGTACCGTAAATAAAATCAAACCCAAAAATTTAAAGAAATGATAAATTATACATGAAAATTGCATTCCAAGATATTAAGAGGATTTAATGTAAAATACTCAATAATAGAAATGAAGAATGAATAAAAATTACTCCTAAGGCATGAAAATATAAAATATTTAAAAATATAAAAATAAATATTCAATTAGATAGAGCTCATCGAGGCATGTCTAATAGAAATGTTTACATCTCAATCGAACCCTGCTTTAAGTTACTCTAAATTATCAAAATTAATAACAAATAATAATTATAATTTATTTTTTTAATATTGAAGTGAATCTATATTAAACTTGGTATAAGGTAAACTTAGCCATACAATATAACAAAAATAATGTAAAGTGAAGGTCACATGAGAGAAGATTTAAAATTAAATATACTATAGCCAAAAAAAAAATTTAAAGAAATGTAATAAATTATACTATAAAGTTATATTCCAGTGCACTTAAATGATGTAGTGCAACATCGTCGTTTGTTTAATCAGATGCAATCAAATATCTCATAACATGTATTAAATCACCAGAAATAAAAATGCCTAAAAAAAGAAAAATATTTAATTGCGTAATGTATGACGAAGCGAGTCCAATTGTTTTTTTTATCTTGAATAGACTAAGTTTGGAATACTATGAATTTCTAAAATAAATACACATCAATAATAATAATAATAATTATAATAATATCAATTAAATATTTATTAAAACTTGAAAATCTTATAAAACTCTTAGAAACTAAAGAAACTAAGAAATATAAAAATAAATATTTAATTAAGTAGAGCTCATTAAGATGTGTGTATTGATATTTATTTAGTCTTGATAGAACCTTGATTATACTTGCTCCAAATTTCAAAATTCAATAAGCATAAATAGTAATAATAAGTAAATATATGTTTAAATTGAAAAGAGATAAATTGACATTATATCATATAAAAAAAATCTAAGTATTGTAACAACCTTATTTGCCACATTTGGTACAAATAAAAATGTCTCAAAAAGTGCACCAAAACCTTAAAAGAAAAATATTTAAAAAATGAATACTTATTTAGGTAGAGCCAATAAGAACTAATCCAATGATCTTTGTTTCATCTCGATCATAAATTTTTAAAAGTTATTATGAATTACCAACAAAATAATAACAAATAATAATAAATTATTATCATACAATTGGTAAATATATTAAAAGTTAAAACGAGAAAATTTGAACAAAAATAATATAACTAAATAAAAGTGATTTAAAAATCATATGAGTGAAAATTTAGTGTTATTTAGTGATATGACCATATATTCAAAAGGTTAAAAGAAATTACAAAAAAAGTAATAGGAAGTTTCATTTAATGATACAAATGAGATTGAGTATAACATCCTTAGTTATTGCATCAAGCTATAATATTCACACAAGAAGAAAGTTATAGCTTCATAGAAATATAACCAAACAAATGCAAAAAAAAATTTGAGTAAATGAGATAAATTATATAATTTACATTCCATGATATTATAGACATGAGGTGAAATAATCTTAATCATAAAATTAAGTACTAATTAAACAGTTTTTTAATGTGTGTAAAACCATAAAAAAAATATTTAAAAATTAAAAAAAAATAAATGTTTAATTAGATAGAGATCATTGTGATGAGTCCAATGATGATTATTTTGTCATGAACAGACCATGTTTGTAGATGCCACAAAATAAAAAAATGAACAAGCATAAATAATATATATATATATATATATATAATATTAAATTATATATATAAAAGGAAAAAATTGATAAATCAAAGAAATATAATATAACAAAGCTAAAGCCGCAAAGGTCACATGAGGGAAGTTTTTAAATTACATTGTAATATAACCAAATAAATATAGTACAATTGATGAGATGTGATAAATTTTATGAGAAAGTTGTACCATAAAAGTCTAGGGAGATCAAAAATAAAATATTTTATCATCAATTGAGGTGTGAATGAAAATTGTCATAAAGCTAACCAAAAGCTTAAAAAATATATTTGCAAAATCAAGAATGAATTCTTCATTAGATGCGTCCTCAAGACTTGTTAAATAAGGAATAAAGCAACATTTCTCATAAAAAATATGAAAATTCTAGAAAATAAAAAATATAAGAATATTTAAAATAGATTTTTAATTAGATATAGCACATTAAGGTGACTCTAACAATGTTTATTTCACCTCAATCAGACCCTTGTTTAATTACAACAAATATAAACATAAAAAACACAAATAATTATAAATTATTATTTAATATTAAGTAAATATGTATTATAACTAAAATAAGATAAATTCAACAAATATATTATTTCCAATTTAAAGCAATGTAAAGTACACAAAAGAAGAGATTTAATGCTACATAGTAATATAAGTAAATAGAAAAGAAATGTTTCAAAAAATGAAATCAGTTTTATGGAAAAGCTACATTCTAAGATGTATAGGAGATCAAGTATGCCATCCTTAGTTATCACATCAAGAATGAACTAAAATTTTGATGTATAATATGCAAAAATGCTAGACAATAAAATATATAAAAATATTAAAATAATTATTTAATTAAATAGAGCTCATCAAGGCAAATCTAAGATGCTTGTTTTGTCTTGAGCAAAAGTCATTTGGAATTTGTTTGAATTAACTAAGAAATTATGCAAAGATAATAACAAATTATACTTCTAATATTAAAAAAAGAAATATTAAAGAAAAAATAAGAGAAACCAAAGTAATAGAATAATATAGTGTAAAAGTGATGGAAATGTCACATTTGTAAAGAATAAAAGTTGCATAATGATGTAACTAAATTAAAGTGAAACATATTAAGAAATGAGTTAAATTGTATAGAAAAATTGAATTAAAAAATACTAAACACAACAAGGGTAGCTTCATCAAAATATCTTTTAGATCATACAAATAAATAAACATAAATATTTGATTAGATATAATTATTGAGATGAGTCCAATGACATTTTTTATCTTGAAGAGTCCACATTTTGCATTACTAAAACATAAAAAATAAATAAACATAAATAATAGTAAAATATAATTTTAGTACAAAGTAAATACAAATTACAACTAAAATAATATAAATCAATCAAAATGATATAGAGATAACATCGAAAAAGATTTAGAGTTACGTTGTAATATACTAAAATGAAAGTGAAAATATTTTAGAATTAAGACAAAACCTATAAAAAAAGTTTCAATCACAAATTAAAAGTACATCATGTGGAGCAATCTCGATTGTCAAATTTGGTTCAAATTGAAAAGTCTCATAAATCATAATAAAACCTAAAAAAATTAATTAAAATTATTTAAATTAATTTTCTTAACAGAGCTGATTGATACATAATAAACGTTATTCGTTTTCTAAGTCAGCCTTTGTTTGCAATTAAAACTACTTGTCAAAAATAAATAAGCATAAGTAAGAAGACATTATTACTTAAATATTAAATAAATATGTTGTAAAGCTAAAATAACATAAATTAAAGCTACGTAAAATAATAAAATAGAAGTGATGGAAAGGTCACATGGGAAGAGAATTAGAGTTTGGAAGAAATATACCTAATCAAAGAAATAAACTTGAATAAATGTAATAAATTCTATGAGAAAATTAAATTTAAAGATACCAAAAGGATCGAGTATGACATCCTCGATCATCAAATGAAGCACAAATTGAATCTAATAATATAGCATGCAAAAATATTATTTAATAAATAATTTTTTAAAAAATAAACTTTTAATTTTGTAAGGGTTATTTAGATGAGTCCAACAACATTTGTTCTAACTCAATTGAACCTCACTTGATATACTACTAATTGATAAAGTAAATAAGCATATATGATAATAAACTATTTATTTAATAAGTAAATATATATTAAATGTGAGATGAGATAAACTGAAGCAAAGTAATAAATAAATCAAAGCAATATAAGGGTTACATGATAAGAGAACTATAGTTTCATGGTAATAAAAAAATAAATGAAACACTATTTTAAGAAATGAGATGACTTACAGGAAAAATTTGCATTTCAAGAAAGAAACGAGATTGAATGTGATAACATTGTCAAAATTAGAAAAGAATTAAAATGACTAGAAATTATGTCAAAGCCTTACAAAATAATGTATTCAAAAGCATAAAACTAAAGATTTGATTGGATAAATCTTGTCAAAATGTCTCCAATGACGTTTGTTTAATCATCATCGAACCGTTTTTAGAATTATTGTTAAAAACAAAAGTATAAAAGATTAAATAATGATAATTGTATTTTTAAAATTAAGTATAAATTAAAGTTGAAATGATGTAAATTGAAAAAAATATAATTAAACAAAATCAAAGTTACATAATGGTCAAAAAATATGAGAATTAGATTTTCTTAGAAGTATAATAAATTTGAAGAAAACCTTTGAACGAATGAAATAATTCTTCATAAAAGTTGTATTAGAATATACTAGGGAAATCGAGTGTGACATCTTGATTCATTAAATCAAGTACGAGTAAAAATAACAACTAAATATTGCCAAAACTGTCAAAATAAATTGTTTAGAAATATAAAAAAAGAGTATTAATTGGATAGAGCTTGTCGAGAAGTTTCCAATGCCTACTTCTTTTGGATAGAACTTATTTAGAATTTTAGCCAATTCAAAAATTAACTAAGCTTAAATAATAATAAAATATTACTTTCATTTTATATAAATAAATAAGAAATAAAAATGAGTTAAACTTCTATAATATAATATGAGCAAATTAATGACATGTATAGGTCACATGATTTGACAATAAGAGTTCCATTAGAATATAACCAAAACAAAACTAAAATTTTGATTAAATGAGATAAAATATTTTTAAAATTTTCATTCCATTATACTAATAAGATTGAGTGTGAATTCTCAATCATCAAAATTATTAACAAACTAAAATGCCATGTATAGAATGCTAAAACCCTACAAAATAAAATATTTAGAAGAATAGAAATAAATATTTAATATGATAAAACTTGTAGAGATGTTTCTAATGTTATTTCTTTTATCTTTGTCTAGCATGGATCGAAATTATTATGAATTACAAAATTAAATAAACATTAATAACAATAAATTATTTTTTAATAATGAAAAAATCTTCAATAAAAAGATATATGTTAAATTGAAGAATTGAAATATAACAAAATAAAAGAATGCAAAGATCACATGAGAGAAGATTTAGAGATATATAAAAACATCCTTAATCATAAATTAAGAAATTACATTAATTAAAAAAATAGCATTCTAAGATACCAAGGAGATTTAGTATAATATCCTCAATAATTAAATCATATATGAATAAAAATTCATCTTAAAATATATCTAAATATTTGAAAATATAATATTTAATAATATGAAATTGAATATTTAATAGAATATAACTCATTGAGAAGAGTCCAACAATGTTTGGATCATATCGATCACACTTTGTTTGACCTTACTGTGAGTTATAAAAAAAATAAAAATAAATTAAAAAATATTATTTAAATATTAAAAAAATAAATAATAATAATAAAATAAGAAAAGGTGAATTAATGTAATATAACCAAATCTACATCATGTAATAAGAATGGACTTAAAGTTTCATAGAAATATAAGAAAAAAATTGCAAAATTTACAAGATTTAAGATAAGTCATATTGAAATGTCACACTAATAAATACTAAAGAGATTGAGTATGCCATGCTTCATCATCAAAATAAGTGTGATTTGAAATCTCCTTATAATTTTTTTTAAAAAATATTTAAAAATATTGAAATAAATATTTAATTTAATCGAGTTCATCAATAAAAGACTAATAATTTTTTTTCTATTGATTATATATAATTTAGATTTATTTAAAATTATAAAATTAGATAATCATAAATAATAATAAATTATTTTCTTAATATTAAGTAAATATATCTATGGGATCTAAAATAAGATAAATTGAAGTAATATAATTTAACTAAATCAAAAAATTGAATGTACATGAGATTATATTTAGAGTTATAAAGTAATATGACAAAATTAAATTAAAAATTTTCAAAAATTGAGATAAATAGTACGACAAAACTACATTTTATGATACTAAGGAGATCAAGTGTAAAATCTTTGATCTTAAAAATATGTACAAATCCAAATCAACCATACAATGTGTTAAAATCCTGAAAATAATTTATTTAAAAATAAAAAATATATATGTATCATTGCAAAGAGTTGTCAAGATGAGTTCAATAATATTTATTTCATCATGATCAAACATTATTTGAACCTACTATCAATTATAAAAGTAAATAAGCTTAAATAACAACAAATACTTTTTCTTAATATTAAGTAAAAATATATTGATACTGAAATAAGGTAAATTATGTACCATGATTAAATGAAAATAACATAAATGCAACTTAATAGAAGAATTATAGTTTTAAATTAATAAAATAAACAAATGTACAAACGAGACAAATTTTATAGGAAATTATCATTAAAATATAATACAAAGGTCATGTGAAATGTTCCAAATTAAAAAACTATGTACAAATTATAACATCTCATAAAGCATAACAAAACTAATAAAACAATATTTAATATTATAAAAATGAATTTTTATATTGATAAAGTTCATTGAGATGAGTCCTACAATAATTGTCCATCTTGAATGGACCCCTTTAGGAGTTACTACGAATTGTCAAAGTAAATAACCATAATTATTATAAATTATATTTTAAATATTAAGTATATATTAAAGGTAAAACTAGAAACTTAAAATAATGCAATATAACCAAGTAAAATAAAAGTAATATCATATAAGAGGAGTATTATACTTTCATAATTTTATAATCAAATCAAAGAAAAACAATTGAACAAATGAGACAAAATACATATGAAAGATGCATTCTAGTATACTTATCTGGTCGAGTATAATATCCTAGATCAACAAATCGTGTAGGAATTAAAATGTCTCATAAAATATGAATTAACTTTCTTTAAAAAGAAAATTTAAAAATTTAAAAATGGATATTTAATTATACAAAGCACATTAATACTAGTCAAATGTCCTTTTAATCTTGATCAGGTCACATTCCTAATTATTATCAATTATGAAAGTTAATAAGGATAAAATTAATAAATTATTATTTAGTATTAATTAAATATATTGTAAATTTGGAATGAAAGAAATTGAAGAAAAGTAATATGATGAAATGAAAGTGAAGTAAAGGTCACATAAGAGGAGATTTAAAATAACATTGTAATATAAGAAACTAAAAGTATATAATTTGATAAAATGATATAAATTGTATAGGAAAATACTATTTCAAGTTTCTAAGGAGATTGGGTGTGGTAACCATGATCTTCAAATCACTTATGAATCAAAATATTTAGTAAATCAATACAAAAAAATTATATTTAAAAATATAAAAATTAATATTTATATATGTAGAGCTTTTCAAGATAATTATAGTAATAATTATTTCATCTTAATAAGAACTTGTTCAAAATAATTACCAATTGCTAAGATAAATAAGCATAAACAATAATAAATTATTATTTTAATATTAATTAAATATAGAGTAAATTTGAAATGAAATAAATTAAAATAATGCAATATAACTAAATAAAAAGATGTGAAAGTTACACGAGAATAGAATTAGAGTTACAAAATGATAAAGATAAAGCAAATGAAGAAAACTTGAATAAATAATACAAATTATATGAAAAAGTTGGATTCCATGTTGCTAAAAAGATTCAGTGTATCCTCGATCATGAAAGCAAGTACAAACAAAAATGCCTCACAAGATAAGCCAATAGTCAATCAAATAAAACATTTAAAAAAATAAAAATTAGTTTTTAATTTGATATAATATATTGAGAAAAGTTGCATGACATTTGTTTCAACTTGATTTTACCTCAATTTGAAATACCACCAATGTCAAAATTAAAAAAGAACAATAGATTATAATTTGTTACTTTAAAATTTGGTAAATAAATAATACAATTGAAATGTGACAAATTGATGCATTGTAGCATCACCAACATAAAGTGATGTAACAGTTACATGAAAGGAGAATCAATTGTTTCATATTAACATAACTAAATCAAAGTAAAAAAGTTGAACAAAAAGATAAATTGTATTAGAAGGCATGTTGAAACCCAAAAAAATAAAATATTTAAAAAATCTTTATATTAATAATTAATAAATTATTATTTTAGTTATATGAATATTTAATAAATTATTATTATTTTAGAGCTCAATGAGTCAAGTCCAGCGATGGTTTTTTGCCACAAGTGGAACTTGTTTCGAATTACTATAACTTACCATAGTAAATAGCTATAAACGATAATAAATTATTTTTTTATTATTAAGTAGATAAATATAATATTAAACTAAGAAATAGAGTCATTGTAATATAATCAAACAAGAGACATGGAAAGTCACAAAAAAGGAGATTTTGAGCTATATATTAAAATAGCCACGTAAATGAAAATTTTTTTTAAAAATATGATAAATTATTTGGGAATGTCACATTCAAAGACTCAAAAGATATCGAGCATAACAAAATCAATCATCAAACTACATAGAAACTGAAATAGCTTTGAAAGCATGTTAGAACAATCAAAATAAATATTTAGAAATATGAAAATATTTTTTAAATTTCGTAGAGCTTGTAAAGAAAAGTCCAATAACATTTGTTTCATGTTGAGCAAATTTTTTTGGATTCAGTAAAAATTACTAAAGTTAATAATCTAAAGTAATAATCAATTATTGATTGAAAATCTGGTAAACATATAACAAAGTTGACATTAGATAAATTGGTATAATATAGTACAACTCAATTAAATCAACATAAAGGTTATATTAGAGAAGAGTGTAACATGTTCGATCAACGAAATAGTTAAAAACCAAAATATTTCATTAATTGTGCTAAATGGAAAAAACTATTTAAAAATATAAAATTAAAGATTTAATTGAGTAGAATTCATCAAGACGAGTTAAGCGACATTCTTTTCCCTATATTGCATATTATTTTGAATTATAAAGAATTGTTTACGTAAATAACCTTAAATATAATAAATTATTATTTTAATGTTAAGTTGATATACATAATAACAAAAATATGATAAATTTAAAAAATGTAATATAACGAAATTAAAGGTAAATAAATGTCACATGACAAGAAATTTAAATTTACATTGTAATATAGCAAAATTTAAGTGAAAAAATTGTAAAAAGACAATAAACTACATGAGAAAGCTTAATATTAAGATGTAAAGGTGACTGAGTGTAACATTCTCAATCATCAAATTAGATGTGAATTAAAATATCTTGTAAAACATACCAAAACCTAAAAATTAATATTTTAAAGATTTAAAAACTAACATTTAATTGGAATGGGCTCATCAAGATGAATCTAACATCATTTATTTTATCATGATCAGACCTCTTTTGGAGGTACTATAAATTACAAATGTAAATAAGCTTAAATACAAATAAATTATCATTTTAATATTAAGTCAAAAGTTATATTAAAACTTGGAATGAGATAAAGTAAAGCACTATGACATAACCAAGTGAAAATAATATATATATATATATATATATATATATATATATATATATATAACATGTAGGAGAATTATAAGTTTGGATAATATAAACAAATCTAAGTGAAACTTTTTAACAAATGAGAAATTATAAGAGTAATTTGTACTAAAAAATACTAAATAGATTATGTGAAATAGTACTAATCATGAAATGAAATATGAATCAAAATGTTCAAAATTAACTCAGTGACATTTTTTCATCTTGATTAGATGCCATTAATAGGGATTACAAATTTTCTAAGTTAATGTGCATAAATTATTTTTATAATAATAATAAAATATTTATTAATGATGAAATTAGGTAATTAAAGCAATGTGATATAACAAAAAAATATCAAAGTGAAGATCACATCAGAGAAGAATTAGAATTTCATAGTGATATTACCAAATGAAGTAAAACATTTGGAGAAATAAAATTTTGATAAATAAAATTATATTGCAATATATTAAGGAGATAGAGGATAATATCTTTGATCAAATAAGATGGATTGTAACATCATCATTCACCAAATTTTGAACAAATCAAAATGTCTCATGAGAAATGAAAAATACATCAAAATTAAAATATCAATAACATAGATACAAATATTTTATTAGATAGAGCATATCAACAAACTTTTAATAATGTTTGTCATGTCTTAATAAAACCTAGGTTTGAATTACTATAAATTACAAATAAATACAAACATAAATAATATGAAATTATTATTTTAATATTAACTAAATATTTAATAAAACTAAAATGTGATAATTTGAACCAAAGTGAAGCAAAGGTCATGTCAGATGAACATTAGAATTTCATAGTACCGTAAATAAAATCAAACCCAAAAATTTAAAGAAATGATAAATTATACATGAAAATTGCATTCCAAGATATTAAGAGGATTTAATGTAAAATACTCAATAATAGAAATGAAGAATGAATAAAAATTACTCCTAAGGCATGAAAATATAAAATATTTAAAAATATAAAAATTAATATTCAATTAGATAGAGCTCATCGAGGCATGTCTAATAGAAATGTTTACATCTCAATCGAACCCTGCTTTGAGTTACTCTAAATTATCAAAATTAATAATCAATAATAATTATAATTTATTTTTTTAATATTAAAGTGAATCTATATTAAACTTGGTATAAGGTAAACTTAGCCATACAATATAACAAAAATAATGTAAAGTGAAGGTCACATGAGAGAAGATTTAAAATTAAATATACTATAGCAAAAAAAAAAATTTAAAGAAATGTGATAAATTATACTATAAAGTTATATTCCAGTGCACTTAAATGATGTAGTGCAACATCGTCGTTTGTTTAATCAGATGCAATACAATATCTCATAACATGTATTAAATCACCAGAAATAAAAATGCCTAAAAAAAGAAAATTATTTAATTGCGTAATGTATGACGAAGCGAGTCCGATTGTTTTTTTTATCTTGAATAGACTAAGTTTGGAATACTATGAATTTCTAAAATAAATACACATCAATAATAATAATAATAATAATAATAATAATAATATCAATTAAATATTTATTAAAACTTGAAAATCTTATAAAACTCTTAGAAACTAAAGAAACTAAGAAATATAAAAATAAATATTTAATTAAGTAGAGCTCATTAAGATGTGTGTATTGATATTTATTTAGTCTTGATAGAACCTCGATTATACTTGCTCCAAATTTCAAAATTCAATAAGCATAAATAGTAA
The DNA here is from genome assembly GCA_023846275.1 of Vanilla planifolia. Classification (NCBI taxonomy): domain Eukaryota; kingdom Viridiplantae; phylum Streptophyta; class Magnoliopsida; order Asparagales; family Orchidaceae; genus Vanilla; species Vanilla planifolia. The sequence continues at coordinate 386,946 of JAIUJO010000084.1, read as the reverse complement.
TAATAAGTAAATATATGTTTAAATTGAAAAGAGATAAATTGAAATTATATCATATAAAAAAAATCTAAGTATTGTAACAACCTTATTTGCCACATTTGGTACAAATAAAAATGTCTCAAAAAGTGCACCAAAACCTTAAAAGAAAAATATTTAAAAAATGAATACTTATTTAGGTAGAGCCAATAAGAACTAATCCAATGATCTTTGTTTCATCTCGATCATAAATTTTTAAAAGTTATTATGAATTACCAACAAAATAATAACAAATAATAATAAATTATTATCATACAATTGGTAAATATATTAAAAGTTAAAACGAGAAAATTTGAACAAAAATAATATAACTAAATAAAATTGATTTAAAAATCATATGAGTGAAAATTTAGTGTTATTTAGTGATATGACAATATATTCAAAAGGTTAAAAGAAATTACAAAAAAAGTAATAGCAAGTTTCATTTAATGATACAAATGAGATTGAGTATAACATCCTTAGTTATTGCATCAAGCTATAATATTCACACAAGAAGAAAGTTATAGCTTCATAGAAATATAACCAAACAAATGCAAAAAAAGATTTGAGTAAATGAGATAAATTATATAATTTACATTCCATGATATTATAGACATGAGGTGAAATAATATTAATCATAAAATTAAGTACTAATTAAAAAGTTTTTTAATGTGTGTAAAACCATAAAAAAAATATTTAAAAATTAAAAAAAAATAAATGTTTAATTAGATAGAGATCATTGTGATGAGTCCAATGATGATTATTTTGTCATGAACAGACCTTTTTTGTAGATGCCACAAAATAAAAAAATGAACAAGCATAAATAATATATATATATATATATATATAATATTAAATTATATATATAAAAGGAAAAAATTGATAAATAAAAGAAATATAATATAACAAAGCTAAAGCCGCAAAGGTCACATGAGGGAAGTTTTTAAATTACATTGTAATATAACCAAATAAATATAGTACAATTGATGAGATGTGATAAATTTTATGAGAAAGTTGTACCATAAAAGTCTAGGGAGATCAAAAATAAAATATTTTATCATCAATTGAGGTATGAATAAAAATTGTCATAAAGCTAACCAAAAGCTTAAAAAATATATTTGCAAAATCAAGAATGAATTCTTCATTAGATGTGTCCTCAAGACTTGTTAAATAAGGAATAAAGCAACATTTCTCATAAAAAATATGAAAATTCTAGAAAACAAAAATATAAGAATATTAAAAATAGATATTTAATTAGATATAGCACATTAAGGTGACTCTAACAATGTTTATTTCACCTCAATCAGACCCTTGTTTAATTACAACAAATATAAACATAAAAAACACAAATAATTATAAATTATTATTTAATATTAAGTAAATATGTATTATAACTAAAATAAGATAAATTGAAGAAATATATTATTTCCAATTTAAAGCAATGTAAAGTACACAAAAGAAGAGATTTAGTGCTACATAGTAATATAAGTAAATAGAAAAGAAATGTTTCAAAAAATGAAATCAGTTTTATGGAAAAGCTACATTCTAAGATGTATAGGAGATCAAGTATGCCATCCTTAGTTATCACATCAAGAATGAACTAAAATTTTGATGTATAATATGCAAAAATGCTAGACAATAAAATATATAAAAATATTAAAATAATTATTTAATTAAATAGAGCTCATCAAGGCAAATCTGAGATGCTTGTTTTGTCTTGAGCAATAGTCATTTGGAATTTGTTTGAATTAACTAAGTAATTATGCAAAAATAATAACAAATTATACTTCTAATATTAAAAAAAGAAATATTAAAGAAAAAAAAAGAGAAACCAAAGTAATAGAATAATATAGTGTAAAAGTGATGGAAAGGTCACATTTGTAAAGAATAAAAGTTGCATAATGATGTAACTAAATTAAAGTGAAACATATTAAGAAATGAGTTAAATTGTATAGAAAAATTGAATTAAAAGATACTAAACACAACAAGGGTAGCTTCATCAAAATATCTTTTAGATCATACAAATAAATAAACATAAATATTTGATTAGATATAATTATTGAGATGAGTCCAATGACATTTTTTTATCTTGAAGAGTCCACATTTTGCATTACTAAAACATAAAAAATAAATAAACATAAATAATAGTAAAATATAATTTTAGTACAAAGTAAATACAAATTACAACTAAAATAATATAAATCAATCAAAATGATATAGAGATAACATCGAAAAAGATTTAGAGTTACGTAGTAATATACTAAAATGAAAGTGAAAATATTTTAGAATTAAGACAAAACCTATCAAAAAAGTTTCAATCACAAATTAAAAGTACATCATGTGGAGCAATCTCGATTGTCAAATTTGGTTCAAATTGAAAAGTCTCATAAATCATAATAAAACCTAAAAAAATTAATTAAAAATATTTAAATTAATTTTCTTAACAGAGCTGATTGATACACAATAAACGTTATTCGTTTTCTAAGTCAGCCTTTGTTTGCAATTAAAACTACTTGTCAAAAATAAATAAGCATAAGTAAGAAGACATTATTACTTAAATATTAAATAAATATGTTGTAAAGCTAAAATAACATAAATTAAAGCTACGTAAAATAATAAAATAGAAGTGATGGAAAGGTCACATGGGAAGAGAATTAGAGTTTCGAAGAAATATACGTAATCAAAGAAATAAACTTGAATAAATGTAATAAATTCTATGAGAAAATTAAATTTAAAGATACCAAAAGGATCGAGTATGACATCCTCGATCATCAAATGAAGCACAAATTGAATCTAATAATATAGCATGCAAAAATATTATTTAATAAATAATTTTTTAAAAAATAAACTTTTAATTTTGTAAGGGTTATTTAGATGAGTCCAACAACATTTGTTCTAACTCAATTGAACCTCACTTGATATACTACTAATTGATAAAGTAAATAAGCATATATGATAATAAACTACTTATTTAATAAGTAAATATATATTAAATGTGAGATGAGATAAACTGAAGCAAAGTAATAAATAAATCAAAGCAATATAAGGGTTACATGATAAGAGAACTATAGTTTCATGGTAATAAAAAAATAAATGAAACACTATTTTAAGAAATGAGATGACTTACAGGAAAAATTTGCATTTCAAGAAAGAAACGAGATTGAATGTGATAACATTGTCAAAATTAGAAAAGAATTAAAATGACTAGAAATTATGTCAAAGCCTTACAAAATAATGTATTCAAAAGCATAAAACTAAAGATTTGATTGGATAAATCTTGTCAAAATGTCTCCAATGACGTTTGTTTAATCATCATCGAACCGTTTTTAGAATTATTGTTAAAAACAAAAGTATAAAAGATTAAATAATGATAATTGTATTTTTAAAATTAAGTATAAATTAAAGTTGAAATGATGTAAATTGAAAAAAATATAATTAAACAAAATCAAAGTTACATAATGGTCAAAAAATATGAGAATTAGATTTTCTTAGAAGTATAATAAATTTGAAGAAAACCTTTGAACGAATGAGATAATTCTTCATAAAAGTTGTATTAGAATATACTAGGGAAATCGAGTGTGACATCTTGATTCATTAAATCAAGTACGAGTAAAAATAACAACTAAATATTGCCAAAACTGTCAAAATAAATTGTTTAGAAATATAAAAAAGAGTATTAATTGGATAGAGCTTGTCGAGAAGTTTCCAATGCCTACTTCTTTTGGATAGAACTTATTTAGAATTTTAGCCAATTCAAAAATTAAATAAGCGTAAATAATAATAAAATATTACTTTCATTTTATATAAATAAATAAGAAATAAAAATGAGTTAAACTTCTATAATATAATATGAGCAAATTAATGACATGTATAGGTCACATGATTTGACAATAAGAGTTCCATTAGAATATAACCAAAACAAAACTAAAATTTTGATTAAATGAGATAAAATATTTTTAAAATTTTCATTCCATTATACTAATAAGATTGAGTGTGAATTCTCAATCATCAAAATTATTAACAAACTAAAATGCCATGTATAGAATGCTAAAACCCTACAAAATAAAATATTTAGAAGAATAGAAATAAATATTTAATATGATAAAACTTGTAGAGATGTTTCTAATGTTATTTCTTTTATCTTTGTCTAGCATGGATCGAAATTATTATGAATTACAAAATTAAATAAACATTAATAACAATAAATTATTTTTTAATAATGAAAAAATCTTCAATAAAAAGATATATGTTAAATTGAAGAATTGAAATATAACAAAATAAAAGAATGCAAAGATCACATGAGAGAAGATTTAGAGATATATAAAAACATCCTTAATCATAAATTAAGAAATTACATTAATTAAAAAAATAGCATTCTAAGATACCAAGGAGATTTAGTATAATATCCTCAATAATTAAATCATATATGAATAAAAATTCATCTTAAAATATATCTAAATATTTGAAAATATAATATTTAATAATATGAAATTGAATATTTAATAGAATATAACTCATTGAGAAGAGTCCAACAATGTTTGGATCATATCGATCACACTTTGTTTGACCTTACTGTGAGTTATAAAAAAAATAAAAATAAATTAAAAAATATTATTTAAATATTAAAAAAATAAATAATAATAATAAAATAAGAAAAGGTGAATTAATGTAATATAACCAAATCTACATCATGTAATAAGAATGGACTTAAAGTTTCATAGAAATATAAGAAAAAAATTGCAAAATTTACAAGATTTAAGATCAGTCATATTGAAATGTCACACTAATAAATACTAAAGAGATTGAGTATGCCATGCTTCATCATCAAAATAAGTGTGATTTGAAATCTCCTTATAATTTTTTTTAAAAAATATTTAAAAATATTGAAATAAATATTTAATTTAATCGAGTTCATCAATAAAAGACTAATAATTTTTTTTCTATTGATTATATATAATTTAGATTTATTTAAAATTATAAAATTAGATTATCATAAATAATAATAAATTATTTTCTTAATATTAAGTAAATATATCTATGGGATCTAAAATAAGATAAATTGAAGTAATATAATGTAACTAAATCAAAAAATTGAATGTACATGAGATTATATTTAGAGTTATAAAGTAATATGACAAAATTAAATTAAAAATTTTCAAAAATTGAGATAAATAGTACGACAAAACTACATTTTGTGATACTAAGGAGATCAAGTGTAAAATCTTTGATCTTAAAAATATGTACAAATCCAAATCAACCATACAATGTGTTAAAATCCTGAAAATAATTTATTTAAAAATAAAAAATATATATGTATCATTGCAAAGAGTTGTCAAGATGAGTTCAATAATATTTATTTCATCATGATCAAACATTATTTGAACCTACTATCAATTATAAAAGTAAATAAGCATAAATAACAACAAATACTTTTTCTTAATATTAAGTAAAAATATATTGATACTGAAATAAGGTAAATTATGTACCATGATTAAATGAAAATAACATAAATGCAACTTAATAGAAGAATTATAGTTTTAAATTAATAAAATAAACAAATGTACAAACGAGACAAATTTTATAGGAAATTATCATTAAAATATAATACAAAGGTCATGTGAAATGTTCCAAATTAAAAAACTATGTACAAATTATAACATCTCATAAAGCATAACAAAACTAATAAAACAATATTTAATATTATAAAAATGAATTTTTATATTGATAAAGTTCATTGAGATGAGTCCTACAATAATTGTCCATCTTGAATGGACCCCTTTAGGAGTTACCACGAATTGTCAAAGTAAATAACCATAATTTATTATAAATTATATTTTAAATATTAAGTATATATTAAAGGTAAAACTAGAAACTTAAAATAATGCAATATAACCAAGTAAAATAAAAGTAATATCATATAAGAGGAGTATTATACTTTCATAATTTTATAATCAAATCAAAGAAAAACAATTGAACAAATGAGACAAAATACATATGAAAGATGCATTCTAGTATACTTATCTGGTCGAGTATAATATCCTAGATCAACAAATCGTGTAGGAATTAAAATGTCTCATAAAATATGAATTAACTTTCTTTAAAAAGAAAATTTAAAAATTTAAAAATGGATATTTAATTATACAAAGCACATTAATACTAGTCAAATGTCCTTTTAATCTTGATCAGGTCACATTCCTAATTATTATCAATTATGAAAGTTAATAAGGATAAAATTAATAAATTATTATTTAGTATTAATTAAATATATTGTAAATTTGGAATGAAAGAAATTGAAGAAAAGTAATATGATGAAATGAAAGTGAAGTAAAGGTCACATAAGAGGAGATTTAAAATAACATTGTAATATAAGAAACTAAAAGTATATAATTTGATAAAATGATATAAATTGTATAGGAAAATACTATTTCAAGTTTCTAAGGAGATTGGGTGTGGTAACCATGATCTTCAAATCACTTATGAATCAAAATATTTAGTAAATCAATACAAAAAAATTATATTTAAAAATATAAAAATTAATATTTATATATGTAGAGCTTTTCAAGATAATTATAGTAATAATTATTTCATCTTAATAAGAACTTGTTCAAAATAATTACCAATTGCTAAGATAAATAAGCATAAACAATAATAAATTATTATTTTAATATTAATTAAATATAGAGTAAATTTGAAATGAAATAAATTAAAATAATGCAATATAACTAAATAAAAAGATGTGAAAGTTACACGAGAATAGAATTAGAGTTACAAAATGATAAAGATAAAGCAAATGAAGAAAACTTGAATAAATAATACAAATTATATGAAAAAGTTGGATTCCATGTTGCTAAAAAGATTCAGTGTATCCTCGATCATGAAAGCAAGTATAAACAAAAATGCCTCACAAGATAAGCCAATAGTCAACCAAATAAAACATTTAAAAAAATAAAAATTAGTATTTAATTTGATATAATATATTGATAAAAGTTGCATGACATTTGTTTCAACTTGATTTGACCTCAATTTGAAATACCACCAATGTCAAAATTAAAAAAGAACAATAGATTATAATTTGTTACTTTAAAATTTGGTAAATAAATAATACAATTGAAATGTGACAAATTGATGCATTGTAGCATCACCAACATAAAGTGATGTAGCAGTTACATGAAAGGAGAATCAATTGTTTCATATTAACATAACTAAATCAAAGTAAAAAAGTTGAACAAAAATATAAATTGTATTAGAAGGCATGTTGAAACCCAAAAAAATAAAATATTTAAAAAATCTTTATATTAATAATTAATAAATTATTATTTTAGTTATATGAATATTTAATAAATTATTATTATTTTAGAGCTCAATGAGTCAAGTCCAGCGATGGTTTTTTGCCACAAGTGGAACTTGTTTCGAATTACTATAACTTACCATAGTAAATAGCTATAAACGATAATAAATTATTTTTTTATTATTAAGTAGATAAATATAATATTAAACTAAGAAATAGAGTCATTGTAATATAATCAAACAAGAGACATGGAAAGTCACAAAAAAGGAGATTTTGAGCTATATATTAAAATAGCCACGTAAACGAAAATTTTTTTTAAAAATATGATAAATTATTTGGGAATGTCACATTCAAAGACTCAAAAGATATCGAGCATAACAAAATCAATCATCAAACTACATAGAAATTGAAATAGCTTTGAAAGCATGTTAGAACAATCAAAATAAATATTTAGAAATATGAAAATATTTTTTAAATTTCGTAGAGCTTGTAAAGAAAAGTCCAATAACATTTGTTTCATGTTGAGCAAATTTTTTTGGATTCAGTAAAAATTACTAAAGTTAATAATCTAAAGTAATAATCAATTATTGATTGAAAATCTGGTAAACATATAACAAAGTTGACATTAGATAAATTGGTATAATATAGTACAACTCAATTAAATCAACATAAAGGTTATATTAGAGAAGAGTGTAACATGTTCGATCAACGAAATAGTTAAAAACCAAAATATTTCATTAATTGTGCAAAATGGAAAAAACTATTTAAAAATATAAAATTAAAGATTTAATTGAGTAGAATTCATCAAGACGAGTTAAGCGACACTCTTTTCCCTATATTGCATATTATTTTGAATTATAAAGAATTGTTTACGTAAATAACCTTAAATATAATAAATTATTATTTTAATGTTAAGTTGATATACATAATAACAAAAATATGATAAATTTAAAAAATGTAATATAACGAAATTAAAGGTAAATAAATGTCACATGACAAGAAATTTAAATTTACATTGTAATATAGCAAAATTTAAGTGAAAAAATTGTAAAAATACAATAAACTACATGAGAAAGCTTAATATTATGATGTAAAGGTGATTGAGTGTAACATTCTCAATCATCAAATTAGATGTGAATTAAAATATCTTGTAAAACATACCAAAACCTAAAAATTAATATTTTAAAGATTTAAAAACTAACATTTAATTGGAATGGGCTCATCAAGATGAATCTAACATCATTTATTTTATCATGATCAGACCTCTTTTGGAGGTACTATAAATTACAAATGTAAATAAGCTTAAATACAAATAAATTATCATTTTAATATTAAGTCAAAAGTTATATTAAAACTTGGAATGAGATAAAGTAAAGCACTATGACATAACCAAGTGAAAATAATATATATATATATATATATATATAACATGTAGGAGAATTATAAGTTTGGATAATATAAACAAATCTAAGTGAAACTTTTTAACAAATGAGAAATTATAAGAGTAATTTGTACTAAAAAATACTAAATAGATTATGTGAAATAGTACTAATCATGAAATGAAATATGAATCAAAATGTTCAAAATGAACTCAGTGACATTTTTTCATCTTGATTAGATGCCATTAATAGGGATTACAAATTTTCTAAGTTAATGTGCATAAATTATTTTTATAATAATAATAAAATATTTATTAATGATGAAATTAGGTAATTAAAGCAATGTGATATAACAAAAAAATATCAAAGTGAAGATCACATCAGAGAAGAATTAGAATTTCATAGTAATATTACCAAATAAAAGTAAAACATTTGGAGAAATAAAATATTGATAAATAAAATTATATTGCAATATATTAAGGAGATAGAGGATAATATCTTTGATCAAATCAGATGGATTGTAACATCATCATTCACCAAATTTTCAACAAATCAAAATGTCTCATGAGAAATGAAAAATACATCAAAATTAAAATATCAATAACATAGATACAAATATTTTATTAGATAGAGCATATCAACAAACTTTTAATAATGTTTGTCATGTCTTAATAAAACCTAGGTTTGAATTACTATAAATTACAAATAAATACAAACATAAATAATATGAAATTATTATTTTAATATTAACTAAATATTTAATAAAACTAAAATGTGATAATTTGAACCAAAGTGAAGCAAAGGTCATGTCAGATGAACATTAGAATTTCATAGTACCGTAAATAAAATCAAACCCAAAAATTTAAAGAAATGATAAATTATACATGAAAATTGCATTCCAAGATATTAAGAGGATTTAATGTAAAATACTCAATAATAGAAATGAAGAATGAATAAAAATTACTCCTAAGGCATGAAAATATAAAATATTTAAAAATATAAAAATTAATATTCAATTAGATAGAGCTCATCGAGGCATGTCTAATAGAAATGTTTACATCTCAATCGAACCCTGCTTTGAGTTACTCTAAATTATCAAAATTAATAATCAATAATAATTATAATTTATTTTTTTAATATTAAAGTGAATCTATATTAAACTTGGTATAAGGTAAACTTAGCCATACAATATAACAAAAATAATGTAAAGTGAAGGTCACATGAGAGAAGATTTAAAATTAAATATACTATAGCAAAAAAAAAAATTTAAAGAAATGTGATAAATTATACTATAAAGTTATATTCCAGTGCACTTAAATGATGTAGTGCAACATCGTCGTTTGTTTAATCAGATGCAATACAATATCTCATAACATGTATTAAATCACCAGAAATAAAAATGCCTAAAAAAAGAAAATTATTTAATTGCGTAATGTATGACGAAGCGAGTCCAATTGTTTTTTTTATCTTGAATAGACTAAGTTTGGAATACTATGAATTTCTAAAATAAATACACATCAATAATAATAATAATAATAATAATAATATCAATTAAATATTTATTAAAACTTGAAAATCTTATAAAACTCTTAGAAACTAAAGAAACTAAGAAATATAAAAATAAATATTTAATTAAGTAGAGCTCATTAAGATGTGTGTATTGATATTTATTTAGTCTTGATAGAACCTCGATTATACTTGCTCCAAATTTCAAAATTCAATAAGCATAAATAGTAATAATAAGTAAATATATGTTTAAATTGAAAAGAGATAAATTGAAATTATATCATATAAAAAAAATCTAAGTATTGTAACAACCTTATTTGCCACATTTGGTACAAATAAAAATGTCTCAAAAAGTGCACCAAAACCTTAAAAGAAAAATATTTAGAAAATGAATACTTATTTAGGTAGAGCCAATAAGAACTAATCCAATGATCTTTGTTTCATCTCGATCATAAATTTTTAAAAGTTATTATGAATTACCAACAAAATAATAACAAATAATAATAAATTATTATCATACAATTGGTAAATATATTAAAAGTTAAAACGAGAAAATTTGAACAAAAATAATATAACTAAATAAAATTGATTTAAAAATCATATGAGTGAAAATTTAGTGTTATTTAGTGATATGACAATATATTCAAAAGGTTAAAAGAAATTACAAAAAAAGTAATAGCAAGTTTCATTTAATGATACAAATGAGATTGAGTATAACATCCTTAGTTATTGCATCAAGCTATAATATTCACACAAGAAGAAAGTTATAGCTTCATAGAAATATAACCAAACAAATGCAAAAAAAGATTTGAGTAAATGAGATAAATTATATAATTTACATTCCATGATATTATAGACATGAGGTGAAATAATATTAATCATAAAATTAAGTACTAATTAAAAAGTTTTTTAATGTGTGTAAAACCATAAAAAAAATATTTAAAAATTAAAAAAAAATAAATGTTTAATTAGATAGAGATCATTGTGATGAGTCCAATGATGATTATTTTGTCATGAACAGACCTTTTTTGTAGATGCCACAAAATAAAAAAATGAACAAGCATAAATAATATATATATATATATATATATATAATATTAAATTATATATATAAAAGGAAAAAATTGATAAATAAAAGAAATATAATATAACAAAGCTAAAGCCGCAAAGGTCACATGAGGGAAGTTTTTAAATTACATTGTAATATAACCAAATAAATATAGTACAATTGATGAGATGTGATAAATTTTATGAGAAAGTTGTACCATAAAAGTCTAGGGAGATCAAAAATAAAATATTTTATCATCAATTGAGGTATGAATAAAAATTGTCATAAAGCTAACCAAAAGCTTAAAAAATATATTTGCAAAATCAAGAATGAATTCTTCATTAGATGTGTCCTCAAGACTTGTTAAATAAGGAATAAAGCAACATTTCTCATAAAAAATATGAAAATTCTAGAAAACAAAAATATAAGAATATTAAAAATAGATATTTAATTAGATATAGCACATTAAGGTGACTCTAACAATGTTTATTTCACCTCAATCAGACCCTTGTTTAATTACAACAAATATAAACATAAAAAACACAAATAATTATAAATTATTATTTAATATTAAGTAAATATGTATTATAACTAAAATAAGATAAATTGAAGAAATATATTATTTCCAATTTAAAGCAATGTAAAGTACACAAAAGAAGAGATTTAGTGCTACATAGTAATATAAGTAAATAGAAAAGAAATGTTTCAAAAAATGAAATCAGTTTTATGGAAAAGCTACATTCTAAGATGTATAGGAGATCAAGTATGCCATCCTTAGTTATCACATCAAGAATGAACTAAAATTTTGATGTATAATATGCAAAAATGCTAGACAATAAAATATATAAAAATATTAAAATAATTATTTAATTAAATAGAGCTCATCAAGGCAAATCTGAGATGCTTGTTTTGTCTTGAGCAATAGTCATTTGGAATTTGTTTGAATTAACTAAGTAATTATGCAAAAATAATAACAAATTATACTTCTAATATTAAAAAAAGAAATATTAAAGAAAAAAAAAGAGAAACCAAAGTAATAGAATAATATAGTGTAAAAGTGATGGAAAGGTCACATTTGTAAAGAATAAAAGTTGCATAATGATGTAACTAAATTAAAGTGAAACATATTAAGAAATGAGTTAAATTGTATAGAAAAATTGAATTAAAAGATACTAAACACAACAAGGGTAGCTTCATCAAAATATCTTTTAGATCATACAAATAAATAAACATAAATATTTGATTAGATATAATTATTGAGATGAGTCCAATGACATTTTTTTATCTTGAAGGGTCCACATTTTGCATTACTAAAACATAAAAAATAAATAAACATAAATAATAGTAAAATATAATTTTAGTACAAAGTAAATACAAATTACAACTAAAATAATATAAATCAATCAAAATGATATAGAGATAACATCGAAAAAGATTTAGAGTTACGTAGTAATATACTAAAATGAAAGTGAAAATATTTTAGAATTAAGACAAAACCTATCAAAAAAGTTTCAATCACAAATTAAAAGTACATCATGTGGAGCAATCTCGATTGTCAAATTTGGTTCAAATTGAAAAGTCTCATAAATCATAATAAAACCTAAAAAAATTAATTAAAAATATTTAAATTAATTTTCTTAACAGAGCTGATTGATACACAATAAACGTTATTCGTTTTCTAAGTCAGCCTTTGTTTGCAATTAAAACTACTTGTCAAAAATAAATAAGCATAAGTAAGAAGACATTATTACTTAAATATTAAATAAATATGTTGTAAAGCTAAAATAACATAAATTAAAGCTACGTAAAATAATAAAATAGAAGTGATGGAAAGGTCACATGGGAAGAGAATTAGAGTTTCGAAGAAATATACGTAATCAAAGAAATAAACTTGAATAAATGTAATAAATTCTATGAGAAAATTAAATTTAAAGATACCAAAAGGATCGAGTATGACATCCTCGATCATCAAATGAAGCACAAATTGAATCTAATAATATAGCATGCAAAAATATTATTTAATAAATAATTTTTTAAAAAATAAACTTTTAATTTTGTAAGGGTTATTTAGATGAGTCCAACAACATTTGTTCTAACTCAATTGAACCTCACTTGATATACTACTAATTGATAAAGTAAATAAGCATATATGATAATAAACTACTTATTTAATAAGTAAATATATATTAAATGTGAGATGAGATAAACTGAAGCAAAGTAATAAATAAATCAAAGCAATATAAGGGTTACATGATAAGAGAACTATAGTTTCATGGTAATAAAAAAATAAATGAAACACTATTTTAAGAAATGAGATGACTTACAGGAAAAATTTGCATTTCAAGAAAGAAACGAGATTGAATGTGATAACATTGTCAAAATTAGAAAAGAATTAAAATGACTAGAAATTATGTCAAAGCCTTACAAAATAATGTATTCAAAAGCATAAAACTAAAGATTTGATTGGATAAATCTTGTCAAAATGTCTCCAATGACGTTTGTTTAATCATCATCGAACCGTTTTTAGAATTATTGTTAAAAACAAAAGTATAAAAGATTAAATAATGATAATTGTATTTTTAAAATTAAGTATAAATTAAAGTTGAAATGATGTAAATTGAAAAAAATATAATTAAACAAAATCAAAGTTACATAATGGTCAAAAAATATGAGAATTAGATTTTCTTAGAAGTATAATAAATTTGAAGAAAACCTTTGAACGAATGAGATAATTCTTCATAAAAGTTGTATTAGAATATACTAGGGAAATCGAGTGTGACATCTTGATTCATTAAATCAAGTACGAGTAAAAATAACAACTAAATATTGCCAAAACTGTCAAAATAAATTGTTTAGAAATATAAAAAAGAGTATTAATTGGATAGAGCTTGTCGAGAAGTTTCCAATGCCTACTTCTTTTGGATAGAACTTATTTAGAATTTTAGCCAATTCAAAAATTAAATAAGCGTAAATAATAATAAAATATTACTTTCATTTTATATAAATAAATAAGAAATAAAAATGAGTTAAACTTCTATAATATAATATGAGCAAATTAATGACATGTATAGGTCACATGATTTGACAATAAGAGTTCCATTAGAATATAACCAAAACAAAACTAAAATTTTGATTAAATGAGATAAAATATTTTTAAAATTTTCATTCCATTATACTAATAAGATTGAGTGTGAATTCTCAATCATCAAAATTATTAACAAACTAAAATGCCATGTATAGAATGCTAAAACCCTACAAAATAAAATATTTAGAAGAATAGAAATAAATATTTAATATGATAAAACTTGTAGAGATGTTTCTAATGTTATTTCTTTTATCTTTGTCTAGCATGGATCGAAATTATTATGAATTACAAAATTAAATAAACATTAATAACAATAAATTATTTTTTAATAATGAAAAAATCTTCAATAAAAAGATATATGTTAAATTGAAGAATTGAAATATAACAAAATAAAAGAATGCAAAGATCACATGAGAGAAGATTTAGAGATATATAAAAACATCCTTAATCATAAATTAAGAAATTACATTAATTAAAAAAATAGCATTCTAAGATACCAAGGAGATTTAGTATAATATCCTCAATAATTAAATCATATATGAATAAAAATTCATCTTAAAATATATCTAAATATTTGAAAATATAATATTTAATAATATGAAATTGAATATTTAATAGAATATAACTCATTGAGAAGAGTCCAACAATGTTTGGATCATATCGATCACACTTTGTTTGACCTTACTGTGAGTTATAAAAAAAATAAAAATAAATTAAAAAATATTATTTAAATATTAAAAAAATAAATAATAATAATAAAATAAGAAAAGGTGAATTAATGTAATATAACCAAATCTACATCATGTAATAAGAATGGACTTAAAGTTTCATAGAAATATAAGAAAAAAATTGCAAAATTTACAAGATTTAAGATCAGTCATATTGAAATGTCACACTAATAAATACTAAAGAGATTGAGTATGCCATGCTTCATCATCAAAATAAGTGTGATTTGAAATCTCCTTATAATTTTTTTTAAAAAATATTTAAAAATATTGAAATAAATATTTAATTTAATCGAGTTCATCAATAAAAGACTAATAATTTTTTTTCTATTGATTATATATAATTTAGATTTATTTAAAATTATAAAATTAGATTATCATAAATAATAATAAATTATTTTCTTAATATTAAGTAAATATATCTATGGGATCTAAAATAAGATAAATTGAAGTAATATAATGTAACTAAATCAAAAAATTGAATGTACATGAGATTATATTTAGAGTTATAAAGTAATATGACAAAATTAAATTAAAAATTTTCAAAAATTGAGATAAATAGTACGACAAAACTACATTTTGTGATACTAAGGAGATCAAGTGTAAAATCTTTGATCTTAAAAATATGTACAAATCCAAATCAACCATACAATGTGTTAAAATCCTGAAAATAATTTATTTAAAAATAAATAATATATATGTATCATTGCAAAGAGTTGTCAAGATGAGTTCAATAATATTTATTTCATCATGATCAAACATTATTTGAACCTACTATCAATTATAAAAGTAAATAAGCATAAATAACAACAAATACTTTTTCTTAATATTAAGTAAAAATATATTGATACTGAAATAAGGTAAATTATGTACCATGATTAAATGAAAATAACATAAATGCAACTTAATAGAAGAATTATAGTTTTAAATTAATAAAATAAACAAATGTACAAACGAGACAAATTTTATAGGAAATTATCATTAAAATATAATACAAAGGTCATGTGAAATGTTCCAAATTAAAAAACTATGTACAAATTATAACATCTCATAAAGCATAACAAAACTAATAAAACAATATTTAATATTATAAAAATGAATTTTTATATTGATAAAGTTCATTGAGATGAGTCCTACAATAATTGTCCATCTTGAATGGACCCCTTTAGGAGTTACTACGAATTGTCAAAGTAAATAACCATAATTTATTATAAATTATATTTTAAATATTAAGTATATATTAAAGGTAAAACTAGAAACTTAAAATAATGCAATATAACCAAGTAAAATAAAAGTAATATCATATAAGAGGAGTATTATACTTTCATAATTTTATAATCAAATCAAAGAAAAACAATTGAACAAATGAGACAAAATACATATGAAAGATGCATTCTAGTATACTTATCTGGTCGAGTATAATATCCTAGATCAACAAATCGTGTAGGAATTAAAATGTCTCATAAAATATGAATTAACTTTCTTTAAAAAGAAAATTTAAAAATTTAAAAATGGATATTTAATTATACAAAGCACATTAATACTAGTCAAATGTCCTTTTAATCTTGATCAGGTCACATTCCTAATTATTATCAATTATGAAAGTTAATAAGGATAAAATTAATAAATTATTATTTAGTATTAATTAAATATATTGTAAATTTGGAATGAAAGAAATTGAAGAAAAGTAATATGATGAAATGAAAGTGAAGTAAAGGTCACATAAGAGGAGATTTAAAATAACATTGTAATATAAGAAACTAAAAGTATATAATTTGATAAAATGATATAAATTGTATAGGAAAATACTATTTCAAGTTTCTAAGGAGATTGGGTGTGGTAACCATGATCTTCAAATCACTTATGAATCAAAATATTTAGTAAATCAATACAAAAAAATTATATTTAAAAATATAAAAATTAATATTTATATATGTAGAGCTTTTCAAGATAATTATAGTAATAATTATTTCATCTTAATAAGAACTTGTTCAAAATAATTACCAATTGCTAAGATAAATAAGCATAAACAATAATAAATTATTATTTTAATATTAATTAAATATAGAGTAAATTTGAAATGAAATAAATTAAAATAATGCAATATAACTAAATAAAAAGATGTGAAAGTTACACGAGAATAGAATTAGAGTTACAAAATGATAAAGATAAAGCAAATGAAGAAAACTTGAATAAATAATACAAATTATATGAAAAAGTTGGATTCCATGTTGCTAAAAAGATTCAGTGTATCCTCGATCATGAAAGCAAGTATAAACAAAAATGCCTCACAAGATAAGCCAATAGTCAACCAAATAAAACATTTAAAAAAATAAAAATTAGTATTTAATTTGATATAATATATTGATAAAAGTTGCATGACATTTGTTTCAACTTGATTTGACCTCAATTTGAAATACCACCAATGTCAAAATTAAAAAAGAACAATAGATTATAATTTGTTACTTTAAAATTTGGTAAATAAATAATACAATTGAAATGTGACAAATTGATGCATTGTAGCATCACCAACATAAAGTGATGTAGCAGTTACATGAAAGGAGAATCAATTGTTTCATATTAACATAACTAAATCAAAGTAAAAAAGTTGAACAAAAATATAAATTGTATTAGAAGGCATGTTGAAACCCAAAAAAATAAAATATTTAAAAAATCTTTATATTAATAATTAATAAATTATTATTTTAGTTATATGAATATTTAATAAATTATTATTATTTTAGAGCTCAATGAGTCAAGTCCAGCGATGGTTTTTTGCCACAAGTGGAACTTGTTTCGAATTACTATAACTTACCATAGTAAATAGCTATAAACGATAATAAATTATTTTTTTATTATTAAGTAGATAAATATAATATTAAACTAAGAAATAGAGTCATTGTAATATAATCAAACAAGAGACATGGAAAGTCACAAAAAAGGAGATTTTGAGCTATATATTAAAATAGCCACGTAAACGAAAATTTTTTTTAAAAATATGATAAATTATTTGGGAATGTCACATTCAAAGACTCAAAAGATATCGAGCATAACAAAATCAATCATCAAACTACATAGAAATTGAAATAGCTTTGAAAGCATGTTAGAACAATCAAAATAAATATTTAGAAATATGAAAATATTTTTTAAATTTCGTAGAGCTTGTAAAGAAAAGTCCAATAACATTTGTTTCATGTTGAGCAAATTTTTTTGGATTCAGTAAAAATTACTAAAGTTAATAATCTAAAGTAATAATCAATTATTGATTGAAAATCTGGTAAACATATAACAAAGTTGACATTAGATAAATTGGTATAATATAGTACAACTCAATTAAATCAACATAAAGGTTATATTAGAGAAGAGTGTAACATGTTCGATCAACGAAATAGTTAAAAACCAAAATATTTCATTAATTGTGCAAAATGGAAAAAACTATTTAAAAATATAAAATTAAAGATTTAATTGAGTAGAATTCATCAAGACGAGTTAAGCGACACTCTTTTCCCTATATTGCATATTATTTTGAATTATAAAGAATTGTTTACGTAAATAACCTTAAATATAATAAATTATTATTTTAATGTTAAGTTGATATACATAATAACAAAAATATGATAAATTTAAAAAATGTAATATAACGAAATTAAAGGTAAATAAATGTCACATGACAAGAAATTTAAATTTACATTGTAATATAGCAAAATTTAAGTGAAAAAATTGTAAAAATACAATAAACTACATGAGAAAGCTTAATATTATGATGTAAAGGTGATTGAGTGTAACATTCTCAATCATCAAATTAGATGTGAATTAAAATATCTTGTAAAACATACCAAAACCTAAAAATTAATATTTTAAAGATTTAAAAACTAACATTTAATTGGAATGGGCTCATCAAGATGAATCTAACATCATTTATTTTATCATGATCAGACCTCTTTTGGAGGTACTATAAATTACAAATGTAAATAAGCTTAAATACAAATAAATTATCATTTTAATATTAAGTCAAAAGTTATATTAAAACTTGGAATGAGATAAAGTAAAGCACTATGACATAACCAAGTGAAAATAATATATATATATATATATATATATAACATGTAGGAGAATTATAAGTTTGGATAATATAAACAAATCTAAGTGAAACTTTTTAACAAATGAGAAATTATAAGAGTAATTTGTACTAAAAAATACTAAATAGATTATGTGAAATAGTACTAATCATGAAATGAAATATGAATCAAAATGTTCAAAATGAACTCAGTGACATTTTTTCATCTTGATTAGATGCCATTAATAGGGATTACAAATTTTCTAAGTTAATGTGCATAAATTATTTTTATAATAATAATAAAATATTTATTAATGATGAAATTAGGTAATTAAAGCAATGTGATATAACAAAAAAATATCAAAGTGAAGATCACATCAGAGAAGAATTAGAATTTCATAGTAATATTACCAAATAAAAGTAAAACATTTGGAGAAATAAAATATTGATAAATAAAATTATATTGCAATATATTAAGGAGATAGAGGATAATATCTTTGATCAAATCAGATGGATTGTAACATCATCATTCACCAAATTTTCAACAAATCAAAATGTCTCATGAGAAATGAAAAATACATCAAAATTAAAATATCAATAACATAGATACAAATATTTTATTAGATAGAGCATATCAACAAACTTTTAATAATGTTTGTCATCTCTTAATAAAACCTAGGTTTGAATTACTATAAATTACAAATAAATACAAACATAAATAATATGAAATTATTATTTTAATATTAACTAAATATTTAATAAAACTAAAATGTGATAATTTGAACCAAAGTGAAGCAAAGGTCATGTCAGATGAACATTAGAATTTCATAGTACCGTAAATAAAATCAAACCCAAAAATTTAAAGAAATGATAAATTATACATGAAAATTGCATTCCAAGATATTAAGAGGATTTAATGTAAAATACTCAATAATAGAAATGAAGAATGAATAAAAATTACTCCTAAGGCATGAAAATATAAAATATTTAAAAATATAAAAATTAATATTCAATTAGATAGAGCTCATCGAGGCATGTCTAATAGAAATGTTTACATCTCAATCGAACCCTGCTTTGAGTTACTCTAAATTATCAAAATTAATAATCAATAATAATTATAATTTATTTTTTTAATATTAAAGTGAATCTATATTAAACTTGGTATAAGGTAAACTTAGCCATACAATATAACAAAAATAATGTAAAGTGAAGGTCACATGAGAGAAGATTTAAAATTAAATATACTATAGCAAAAAAAAAAATTTAAAGAAATGTGATAAATTATACTATAAAGTTATATTCCAGTGCACTTAAATGATGTAGTGCAACATCGTCGTTTGTTTAATCAGATGCAATACAATATCTCATAACATGTATTAAATCACCAGAAATAAAAATGCCTAAAAAAAGAAAATTATTTAATTGCGTAATGTATGACGAAGCGAGTCCAATTGTTTTTTTTATCTTGAATAGACTAAGTTTGGAATACTATGAATTTCTAAAATAAATACACATCAATAATAATAATAATAATAATAATAATAATATCAATTAAATATTTATTAAAACTTGAAAATCTTATAAAACTCTTAGAAACTAAAGAAACTAAGAAATATAAAAATAAATATTTAATTAAGTAGAGCTCATTAAGATGTGTGTATTGATATTTATTTAGTCTTGATAGAACCTCGATTATACTTGCTCCAAATTTCAAAATTCAATAAGCATAAATAGTAATAATAAGTAAATATATGTTTAAATTGAAAAGAGATAAATTGAAATTATATCATATAAAAAAAATCTAAGTATTGTAACAACCTTATTTGCCACATTTGGTACAAATAAAAATGTCTCAAAAAGTGCACCAAAACCTTAAAAGAAAAATATTTAAAAAATGAATACTTATTTAGGTAGAGCCAATAAGAACTAATCCAATGATCTTTGTTTCATCTCGATCATAAATTTTTAAAAGTTATTATGAATTACCAACAAAATAATAACAAATAATAATAAATTATTATCATACAATTGGTAAATATATTAAAAGTTAAAACGAGAAAATTTGAACAAAAATAATATAACTAAATAAAATTGATTTAAAAATCATATGAGTGAAAATTTAGTGTTATTTAGTGATATGACAATATATTCAAAAGGTTAAAAGAAATTACAAAAAAAGTAATAGCAAGTTTCATTTAATGATACAAATGAGATTGAGTATAACATCCTTAGTTATTGCATCAAGCTATAATATTCACACAAGAAGAAAGTTATAGCTTCATAGAAATATAACCAAACAAATGCAAAAAAAGATTTGAGTAAATGAGATAAATTATATAATTTACATTCCATGATATTATAGACATGAGGTGAAATAATATTAATCATAAAATTAAGTACTAATTAAACAGTTTTTTAATGTGTGTAAAACCATAAAAAAAATATTTAAAAATTAAAAAAAAATAAATGTTTAATTAGATAGAGATCATTGTGATGAGTCCAATGATGATTATTTTGTCATGAACAGACCTTTTTTGTAGATGCCACAAAATAAAAAAATGAACAAGCATAAATAATATATATATATATATATATATATATATATAATATTAAATTATATATATAAAAGGAAAAAATTGATAAATAAAAGAAATATAATATAACAAAGCTAAAGCCGCAAAGGTCACATGAGGGAAGTTTTTAAATTACATTGTAATATAACCAAATAAATATAGTACAATTGATGAGATGTGATAAATTTTATGAGAAAGTTGTACCATAAAAGTCTAGGGAGATCAAAAATAAAATATTTTATCATCAATTGAGGTGTGAATGAAAATTGTCATAAAGCTAACCAAAAGCTTAAAAAATATATTTGCAAAATCAAGAATGAATTCTTCATTAGATGTGTCCTCAAGACTTGTTAAATAAGGAATAAAGCAACATTTCTCATAAAAAATATGAAAATTCTAGAAAACAAAAAATATAAGAATATTTAAAATAGATTTTTAATTAGATATAGCACATTAAGGTGACTCTAACAATGTTTATTTCACCTCAATCAGACCCTTGTTTAATTACAACAAATATAAACATAAAAAACACAAATAATTATAAATTATTATTTAATATTAAGTAAATATGTATTATAACTAAAATAAGATAAATTGAAGAAATATATTATTTCCAATTTAAAGCAATGTAAAGTACACAAAAGAAGAGATTTAGTGCTACATAGTAATATAAGTAAATAGAAAAGAAATGTTTCAAAAAATGAAATCAGTTTTATGGAAAAGCTACATTCTAAGATGTATAGGAGATCAAGTATGCCATCCTTAGTTATCACATCAAGAATGAACTAAAATTTTGATGTATAATATGCAAAAATGCTAGACAATAAAATATATAAAAATATTAAAATAATTATTTAATTAAATAGAGCTCATCAAGGCAAATCTGAGATGCTTGTTTTGTCTTGAGCAATAGTCATTTGGAATTTGTTTGAATTAACTAAGTAATTATGCAAAAATAATAAATAATTATACTTCTAATATTAAAAAAAGAAATATTAAAGAAAAAAAAAGAGAAACCAAAGTAATAGAATAATATAGTGTAAAAGTGATGGAAAGGTCACATTTGTAAAGAATAAAAGTTGCATAATGATGTAACTAAATTAAAGTGAAACATATTAAGAAATGAGTTAAATTGTATAGAAAAATTGAATTAAAAGATACTAAACACAACAAGGGTAGCTTCATCAAAATATCTTTTAGATCATACAAATAAATAAACATAAATATTTGATTAGATATAATTATTGAGATGAGTCCAATGACATTTTTTTATCTTGAAGAGTCCACATTTTGCATTACTAAAACATAAAAAATAAATAAACATAAATAATAGTAAAATATAATTTTAGTACAAAGTAAATACAAATTACAACTAAAATAATATAAATCAATCAAAATGATATAGAGATAACATCGAAAAAGATTTAGAGTTACGTAGTAATATACTAAAATGAAAGTGAAAATATTTTAGAATTAAGACAAAACCTATCAAAAAAGTTTCAATCACAAATTAAAAGTACATCATGTGGAGCAATCTCGATTGTCAAATTTGGTTCAAATTGAAAAGTCTCATAAATCATAATAAAACCTAAAAAAATTAATTAAAAATATTTAAATTAATTTTCTTAACAGAGCTGATTGATACACAATAAACGTTATTCGTTTTCTAAGTCAGCCTTTGTTTGCAATTAAAACTACTTGTCAAAAATAAATAAGCATAAGTAAGAAGACATTATTACTTAAATATTAAATAAATATGTTGTAAAGCTAAAATAACATAAATTAAAGCTACGTAAAATAATAAAATAGAAGTGATGGAAAGGTCACATGGGAAGAGAATTAGAGTTTCGAAGAAATATACGTAATCAAAGAAATAAACTTGAATAAATGTAATAAATTCTATGAGAAAATTAAATTTAAAGATACCAAAAGGATCGAGTATGACATCCTCGATCATCAAATGAAGCACAAATTGAATCTAATAATATAGCATGCAAAAATATTATTTAATAAATAATTTTTTAAAAAATAAACTTTTAATTTTGTAAGGGTTATTTAGATGAGTCCAACAACATTTGTTCTAACTCAATTGAACCTCACTTGATATACTACTAATTGATAAAGTAAATAAGCATATATGATAATAAACTACTTATTTAATAAGTAAATATATATTAAATGTGAGATGAGATAAACTGAAGCAAAGTAATAAATAAATCAAAGCAATATAAGGGTTACATGATAAGAGAACTATAGTTTCATGGTAATAAAAAAATAAATGAAACACTATTTTAAGAAATGAGATGACTTACAGGAAAAATTTGCATTTCAAGAAAGAAACGAGATTGAATGTGATAACATTGTCAAAATTAGAAAAGAATTAAAATGACTAGAAATTATGTCAAAGCCTTACAAAATAATGTATTCAAAAGCATAAAACTAAAGATTTGATTGGATAAATCTTGTCAAAATGTCTCCAATGACGTTTGTTTAATCATCATCGAACCGTTTTTAGAATTATTGTTAAAAACAAAAGTATAAAAGATTAAATAATGATAATTGTATTTTTAAAATTAAGTATAAATTAAAGTTGAAATGATGTAAATTGAAAAAAATATAATTAAACAAAATCAAAGTTACATAATGGTCAAAAAATATGAGAATTAGATTTTCTTAGAAGTATAATAAATTTGAAGAAAACCTTTGAACGAATGAGATAATTCTTCATAAAAGTTGTATTAGAATATACTAGGGAAATCGAGTGTGACATCTTGATTCATTAAATCAAGTACGAGTAAAAATAACAACTAAATATTGCCAAAACTGTCAAAATAAATTGTTTAGAAATATAAAAAAGAGTATTAATTGGATAGAGCTTGTCGAGAAGTTTCCAATGCCTACTTCTTTTGGATAGAACTTATTTAGAATTTTAGCCAATTCAAAAATTAAATAAGCGTAAATAATAATAAAATATTACTTTCATTTTATATAAATAAATAAGAAATAAAAATGAGTTAAACTTCTATAATATAATATGAGCAAATTAATGACATGTATAGGTCACATGATTTGACAATAAGAGTTCCATTAGAATATAACCAAAACAAAACTAAAATTTTGATTAAATGAGATAAAATATTTTTAAAATTTTCATTCCATTATACTAATAAGATTGAGTGTGAATTCTCAATCATCAAAATTATTAACAAACTAAAATGCCATGTATAGAATGCTAAAACCCTACAAAATAAAATATTTAGAAGAATAGAAATAAATATTTAATATGATAAAACTTGTAGAGATGTTTCTAATGTTATTTCTTTTATCTTTGTCTAGCATGGATCGAAATTATTATGAATTACAAAATTAAATAAACATTAATAACAATAAATTATTTTTTAATAATGAAAAAATCTTCAATAAAAAGATATATGTTAAATTGAAGAATTGAAATATAACAAAATAAAAGAATGCAAAGATCACATGAGAGAAGATTTAGAGATATATAAAAACATCCTTAATCATAAATTAAGAAATTACATTAATTAAAAAAATAGCATTCTAAGATACCAAGGAGATTTAGTATAATATCCTCAATAATTAAATCATATATGAATAAAAATTCATCTTAAAATATATCTAAATATTTGAAAATATAATATTTAATAATATGAAATTGAATATTTAATAGAATATAACTCATTGAGAAGAGTCCAACAATGTTTGGATCATATCGATCACACTTTGTTTGACCTTACTGTGAGTTATAAAAAAAATAAAAATAAATTAAAAAATATTATTTAAATATTAAAAAAATAAATAATAATAATAAAATAAGAAAAGGTGAATTAATGTAATATAACCAAATCTACATCATGTAATAAGAATGGACTTAAAGTTTCATAGAAATATAAGAAAAAAATTGCAAAATTTACAAGATTTAAGATCAGTCATATTGAAATGTCACACTAATAAATACTAAAGAGATTGAGTATGCCATGCTTCATCATCAAAATAAGTGTGATTTGAAATCTCCTTATAATTTTTTTTAAAAAATATTTAAAAATATTGAAATAAATATTTAATTTAATCGAGTTCATCAATAAAAGACTAATAATTTTTTTTCTATTGATTATATATAATTTAGATTTATTTAAAATTATAAAATTAGATTATCATAAATAATAATAAATTATTTTCTTAATATTAAGTAAATATATCTATGGGATCTAAAATAAGATAAATTGAAGTAATATAATGTAACTAAATCAAAAAATTGAATGTACATGAGATTATATTTAGAGTTATAAAGTAATATGACAAAATTAAATTAAAAATTTTCAAAAATTGAGATAAATAGTACGACAAAACTACATTTTGTGATACTAAGGAGATCAAGTGTAAAATCTTTGATCTTAAAAATATGTACAAATCCAAATCAACCATACAATGTGTTAAAATCCTGAAAATAATTTATTTAAAAATAAAAAATATATATGTATCATTGCAAAGAGTTGTCAAGATGAGTTCAATAATATTTATTTCATCATGATCAAACATTATTTGAACCTACTATCAATTATAAAAGTAAATAAGCATAAATAACAACAAATACTTTTTCTTAATATTAAGTAAAAATATATTGATACTGAAATAAGGTAAATTATGTACCATGATTAAATGAAAATAACATAAATGCAACTTAATAGAAGAATTATAGTTTTAAATTAATAAAATAAACAAATGTACAAACGAGACAAATTTTATAGGAAATTATCATTAAAATATAATACAAAGGTCATGTGAAATGTTCCAAATTAAAAAACTATGTACAAATTATAACATCTCATAAAGCATAACAAAACTAATAAAACAATATTTAATATTATAAAAATGAATTTTTATATTGATAAAGTTCATTGAGATGAGTCCTACAATAATTGTCCATCTTGAATGGACCCCTTTAGGAGTTACCACGAATTGTCAAAGTAAATAACCATAATTTATTATAAATTATATTTTAAATATTAAGTATATATTAAAGGTAAAACTAGAAACTTAAAATAATGCAATATAACCAAGTAAAATAAAAGTAATATCATATAAGAGGAGTATTATACTTTCATAATTTTATAATCAAATCAAAGAAAAACAATTGAACAAATGAGACAAAATACATATGAAAGATGCATTCTAGTATACTTATCTGGTCGAGTATAATATCCTAGATCAACAAATCGTGTAGGAATTAAAATGTCTCATAAAATATGAATTAACTTTCTTTAAAAAGAAAATTTAAAAATTTAAAAATGGATATTTAATTATACAAAGCACATTAATACTAGTCAAATGTCCTTTTAATCTTGATCAGGTCACATTCCTAATTATTATCAATTATGAAAGTTAATAAGGATAAAATTAATAAATTATTATTTAGTATTAATTAAATATATTGTAAATTTGGAATGAAAGAAATTGAAGAAAAGTAATATGATGAAATGAAAGTGAAGTAAAGGTCACATAAGAGGAGATTTAAAATAACATTGTAATATAAGAAACTAAAAGTATATAATTTGATAAAATGATATAAATTGTATAGGAAAATACTATTTCAAGTTTCTAAGGAGATTGGGTGTGGTAACCATGATCTTCAAATCACTTATGAATCAAAATATTTAGTAAATCAATACAAAAAAATTATATTTAAAAATATAAAAATTAATATTTATATATGTAGAGCTTTTCAAGATAATTATAGTAATAATTATTTCATCTTAATAAGAACTTGTTCAAAATAATTACCAATTGCTAAGATAAATAAGCATAAACAATAATAAATTATTATTTTAATATTAATTAAATATAGAGTAAATTTGAAATGAAATAAATTAAAATAATGCAATA
Organism: Vanilla planifolia; assembly: GCA_023846275.1. NCBI lineage: Eukaryota > Viridiplantae > Streptophyta > Magnoliopsida > Asparagales > Orchidaceae > Vanilla > Vanilla planifolia. The sequence continues at coordinate 359,369 of JAIUJO010000084.1, read as the reverse complement.
TAACTAAATAAAAAGATGTGAAAGTTACACGAGAATAGAATTAGAGTTACAAAATGATAAAGATAAAGCAAATGAAGAAAACTTGAATAAATAATACAAATTATATGAAAAAGTTGGATTCCATGTTGCTAAAAAGATTCAGTGTATCCTCGATCATGAAAAGCAAGTATAAACAAAAATGCCTCACAAGATAAGCCAATAGTCAACCAAATAAAACATTTAAAAAATAAAAATTAGTATTTAATTTGATATAATATATTGATAAAAGTTGCATGACATTTGTTTCAACTTGATTTGACCTCAATTTGAAATACCACCAATGTCAAAATTAAAAAAGAACAATAGATTATAATTGTTTACTTTAAAATTTGGTAAATAAATAATACAATTGAAATGTGACAAATTGATGCATTGTAGCATCACCAACATAAAGTGATGTAGCAGTACATGAAAGGAGAATCAATTGTTTCATATTAACATAACTAAATCAAAGTAAAAAAGTTGAACAAAATATAAATTGTATTAGAAGGCATGTTGAAACCCAAAAAAATAAAATATTTAAAAAATCTTTATATTAATAATTAATAAATTATTATTTTAGTTATATGAATATTTAATAAATTATTATTATTTTAGAGCTCAATGAGTCAAGTCCAGCGATGGTTTTTTGCCACAAGTGGAACTTGTTTCGAATTACTATAACTTACCATAGTAAATAGCTATAAACGATAATAAATTATTTTTTTATTATTAAGTAGATAAATATAATATATTAAACTAAGAAATAGAGTCATTGTAATATAATCAAACAAGAGACATGGAAAGTCACAAAAAAGGAGATTTTGAGCTATATATTAAAATAGCCACGTAAACGAAAATTTTTTTTAAAAAATATGATAAATTATTTGGGAATGTCACATTCAAAGACTCAAAGATATCGAGCATAACAAAATCAATCATCAAACTACATAGAAATTGAAATAGCTTTGAAAGCATGTTAGAACAATCAAAATAAATATTTAGAAATATGAAAATATTTTTTAAATTTCGTAGAGCTTGTAAAGAAAAGTCCAATAACATTTGTTTTCATGTTGAGCAAATTTTTTTGGATTCAGTAAAAATTACTAAAGTTAATAATCTAAAGTAATAATCAATTATTGATTGAAAATCTGGTAAACATATAACAAAGTTGACATTAGATAAATTGGGTATAATATAGTACAACTCAATTAAATCAACATAAAGGTTATATTAGAGAAGAGTGTAACATGTTCGATCAACGAAATAGTTAAAAAACCAAAATATTTCATTAATTGTGCAAAATGGAAAAAACTATTTAAAAATATAAAATTAAAGATTTAATTGAGTAGAATTCATCAAGACGAGTTAAGCGACACTCTTTTCCCTATATTGCATATTATTTTGAATTATAAAAGAATTGTTTACGTAAATAACCTTAAATATAATAAATTATTATTTTAATGTTAAGTTGATATACATAATAACAAAAATATGATAAATTTAAAAAATGTAATAATCACGAAATTAAAGGTAAATAAATGTCACATGACAAGAAATTTAAATTTACATTGTAATATAGCAAAATTTAAGTGAAAAAAATTGTAAAAAGACAATAAACTACATGAGAAAGCTTAATATTATGATGTAAAGGTGACTGAGTGTAACATTCTCAATCATCAAATTAGATGTGAATTAAAATATCTTGTAAAACATACCAAAACCTAAAAATTAATATTTTAAAGATTTAAAAACTAACATTTAATTGGAATGGGCTCATCAAGATGAATCTAACATCATTTATTTTATCATGATCAGACCTCTTTTGGAGGTACTATAAATTACAATGTAAATAAGCTTAAATACAAATAAATTATCATTTAATATTAAGTCAAAAGTTATATTAAAACTTGGAATGAGATAAAGTAAAGCACTATGACATAACCAAGTGAAAATAATATATATATATATATTATATATATAACATGTAGGAGAATTATAAGTTTGGATAATATAAACAAATCTAAGTGAAACTTTTTAACAAATGAGAAATTATAAGAGTAATTTGTACTAAAAAATACTAATAGATTATGTGAAATAGTACTAATCATGAAATGAAATATGAATCAAAATGTTCAAAATGAACTCAGTGACATTTTTTCATCTTGATTAGATGCCATTAATAGGGATTACAAATTTTCTAAGTTAATGTGCATAAATTATTTTTATAATAATATTAAAATATTTATTAATGATGAAATTAGGTAATTAAAGCAATGTGATATAACAAAAAAATATCAAAGTGAAGATCACATCAGAGAAGAATTAGAATTTCATAGTAATATTACCAAATAAAAGTAAAAACATTTGGAGAAATAAAATATTGATAAATAAAATTATATTGCAATATATTAAGGAGATAGAGGATAATATCTTTGATCAAATCAGATGGATTGTAACATCATCATCACCAAATTTTCAACAAATCAAAAATGTCCTCATGAGAAATGAAAAATACATCAAAAATTAAAATATCAATAACATAGATACAAATATTTTATTAGATAGAGCATATCAACAAACTTTTAATAATGTTTGTCATGTCTTAATAAAACCCTAGGTTTGAATTACTATAAATTACAAATAAATACAAACATAAATAATATGAAATTATTATTTTAATATTAACTAAATATTTAATAAAACTAAAATGTGATAATTTGAACCAAAGTGAAGCAAAGGTCATGTCAGATGAACATTAGAATTTCATAGTTACCCGTAAATAAAATCAAACCCAAAAATTTAAAGAATGATAAATTATACATGAAAATTGCATTCCAAGATATTAAGAGGATTTAATGTAAAATACTCAATAATAGAAATGAAGAATGAATAAAAATTACTCCTAAGGCATGAAAATATAAAATATTTAAAAATATAAAAATTAATATTCAATTAGATAGAGCTCATCGAGGCATGTCTAATAGAAATGTTTTACATCTCAATCGAACCCTGCTTTGAGTTACTCTAAATTATCAAAATTAATAATCAATAATAATTATAATTTATTTTTTTAATATTAAAGTGAATCTATATTAAACTTGGTATAGAGGTAAACTTAGCCATACAATATAACAAAAATAATGTAAAGTGAAGGTCACATGAGAGAAGATTTAAAATTAAATATACTATAGCAAAAAAAAAAAAATTTAAAGAAATGTGATAAATTATACTATAAAGTTATATTCCAGTGCACTTAAATGATGTAGTGCAACATCGTCGTTTGTTTAATCAGATGCAATACAATATCTCATAACATGTATTAAATCACCAGAAATAAAAATGCCTAAAAAAAGAAAATTATTTAATTGCGTAATGTATGACGAAGCGAGTCCAATTGTTTTTTTTATCTTGAATAGACTAAGTTTGGAATACTATGAATTTCTAAAATAAATACACATCAATAATAATAATAATAATAATAATAATAATATCAATTAAATATTTATTAAAACTTGAAAATCTTATAAAACTCTTAGAAACTAAAGAAACTAAGAAATATAAAAATAAATATTTAATTAAGTAGAGCTCATTAAGATGTGTGTATTGATATTTATTTAGTCTTGATAGAACCTCGATTATACTTGCTCCAAATTTCAAAATTCAATAAGCATAAATAGTAATAATAAGTAAATATATGTTTAAATTGAAAAGAGATAAATTGAAATTATATCATATAAAAAAAATCTAAGTATTGTAACAACCTTATTTGCCACATTTGGTACAAATAAAAATGTCTCAAAAAGTGCACCAAAACCTTAAAAGAGAAAAATATTTAAAAAATGAATACTTATTTAGGTAGAGCCAATAAGAACTAATCCAATGATCTTTGTTTCATCTCGATCATAAATTTTTAAAAGTTATTAATGAATTACCAACAAAATAATAACAAATAATAATAAATTATTATCATACAATTGGTAAATATATTAAAAGTTAAAACGAGAAAATTTGAACAAAAATAATATAACCTAAATAAAATTGATTTAAAAATCATATGAGTGAAAATTTAGTGTTATTTAGTGATATGACCATATATTCAAAAGGTTAAAAGAAATTACAAAAAAAGTAATAGCAAGTTTCATTTAATGATACAAATGAGATTGAGTATAACATCCTTAGTTATTGCATCAAGCTATAATATTCACACAAGAAGAAAGTTATAGCTTCATAGAAATATAACCAAACAAATGCAAAAAAAGATTTGAGTAAATGAGAATAAATTATATAATTTACATTCCATGATATTATAGACATGAGGTGAAATAATATTAATCATAAAATTAAGTACTAATTAAACAGTTTTTTAATGTGTGTAAAACCATAAAAAAAATATTTAAAAATTAAAAAAAAATAAATGTTTAATTAGATAGAGATCATTGTGATGAGTCCATGATGATTATTTTGTCATGAACAGACCTTTTTTGTAGATGCCACAAAATAAAAAAATGAACAAGCATAAAAATATATATAATATATATATATATATATATATATATAATAATTATATATATAAAAGGAAAAAATTGATAAATAAAAGAAATATAATATAACAAAGCTAAAAGCCGCAAAGGTCACATGAGGGAATGTTTTTAATTACATTGTAATATAACCAAATAAATATAGTACAATTGATGAGATGTGATAAATTTTATGAGAAAGTTGTACCATAAAAGTCTAGGGAGATCAAAATAAAATATTTTATCATCAATTGAGGTATGAATAAAAATTGTCATAAAGCTAACCAAAAGCTTAAAAAATATATTTGCAAAATCAAGAATGAATTTTTCATTAGATGTGTCCTCAAGACTTGTTAAATAAGGAATATAAAAAATATGAAAATTCTAGAAAACAAAAATATAAGAATATTAAAAATAGATATTTAATTAGATATAGCACATTAAGGTGACTCTAACAATGTTTATTTCACCTCAATCAGACCCTTGTTTAATTACAACAAATATAAACATAAAAAACACAAATAATTATAAATTATTATTTAATATTAAGTAAATATGTATTATAACTAAAATAAGATAAATTGAAGAAATATATTATTTCCAATTTAAAGCAATGTAAAGTACACAAAAGAAGAGATTTAGTGCTACATAGTAATATAAGTAAATAGAAAAGAAATGTTTCAAAAAATGAAATCAGTTTTATGGAAAAGCTACATTCTAAGATGTATAGGAGATCAAGTATGCCATCCTTAGTTATCACATCAAGAATGAACTAAAATTTTGATGTATAATATGCAAAAATGCTAGACAATAAAATATATAAAAATATTAAAATAATTATTTAATTAAATAGAGCTCATCAAGGCAAATCTGAGATGCTTGTTTTGTCTTGAGCAATAGTCATTTGGAATTTGTTTGAATTAACTAAGTAATTATGCAAAAATAATAACAAATTATACTTCTAATATTAAAAAAAGAAATATTAAAGAAAAAAAAAGAGAAACCAAAGTAATAGAATAATATAGTGTAAAAGTGATGGAAAGGTCACATTTGTAAAGAATAAAAGTTGCATAATGATGTAACTAAATTAAAGTGAAACATATTAAGAAATGAGTTAAATTGTATAGAAAAATTGAATTAAAAGATACTAAACACAACAAGGGTAGCTTCATCAAAATATCTTTTAGATCATACAAATAAATAAACATAAATATTTGATTAGATATAATTATTGAGATGAGTCCAATGACATTTTTTTATCTTGAAGAGTCCACATTTTGCATTACTAAAACATAAAAAATAAATAAACATAAATAATAGTAAAATATAATTTTAGTACAAAGTAAATACAAATTACAACTAAAATAATATAAATCAATCAAAATGATATAGAGATAACATCGAAAAAGATTTAGAGTTACGTAGTAATATACTAAAATGAAAGTGAAAATATTTTAGAATTAAGACAAAACCTATCAAAAAAGTTTCAATCACAAATTAAAAGTACATCATGTGGAGCAATCTCGATTGTCAAATTTGGTTCAAATTGAAAAGTCTCATAAATCATAATAAAACCTAAAAAAATTAATTAAAAATATTTAAATTAATTTTCTTAACAGAGCTGATTGATACACAATAAACGTTATTCGTTTTCTAAGTCAGCCTTTGTTTGCAATTAAAACTACTTGTCAAAAATAAATAAGCATAAGTAAGAAGACATTATTACTTAAATATTAAATAAATATGTTGTAAAGCTAAAATAACATAAATTAAAGCTACGTAAAATAATAAAATAGAAGTGATGGAAAGGTCACATGGGTAGAGAATTAGAGTTTCGAAGAAATATACGTAATCAAAGAAATAAACTTGAATAAATGTAATAAATTCTATGAGAAAATTAAATTTAAAGATACCAAAAGGATCGAGTATGACATCCTCGATCATAAAATGAAGCACAAATTGAATCTAATAATATAGCATGCAAAAATATTATTTAATAAATAATTTTTTAAAAAATAAACTTTTAATTTTGTAAGGGTTATTTAGATGAGTCCAACAACATTTGTTCTAACTCAATTGAACCTCACTTGATATACTACTAATTGATAAAGTAAATAAGCATATATGATAATAAACTACTTATTTAATAAGTAAATATATATTAAATGTGAGATGAGATAAACTGAAGCAAAGTAATAAATAAATCAAAGCAATATAAGGGTTACATGATAAGAGAACTATAGTTTCATGGTAATAAAAAAATAAATGAAACACTATTTTAAGAAATGAGATGACTTACAGGAAAAATTTGCATTTCAAGAAAGAAACGAGATTGAATGTGATAACATTGTCAAAATTAGAAAAGAATTAAAATGACTAGAAATTATGTCAAAGCCTTACAAAATAATGTATTCAAAAGCATAAAACTAAAGATTTGATTGGATAAATCTTGTCAAAATGTCTCCAATGACGTTTGTTTAATCATCATCGAACCGTTTTTAGAATTATTGTTAAAAACAAAAGTATAAAAGATTAAATAATGATAATTGTATTTTTAAAATTAAGTATAAATTAAAGTTGAAATGATGTAAATTGAAAAAAATATAATTAAACAAAATCAAAGTTACATAATGGTCAAAAAATATGAGAATTAGATTTTCTTAGAAGTATAATAAATTTGAAGAAAACCTTTGAACGAATGAGATAATTCTTCATAAAAGTTGTATTAGAATATACTAGGGAAATCGAGTGTGACATCTTGATTCATTAAATCAAGTACGAGTAAAAATAACAACTAAATATTGCCAAAACTGTCAAAATAAATTGTTTAGAAATATAAAAAAGAGTATTAATTGGATAGAGCTTGTCGAGAAGTTTCCAATGCCTACTTCTTTTGGATAGAACTTATTTAGAATTTTAGCCAATTCAAAAATTAAATAAGCGTAAATAATAATAAAATATTACTTTCATTTTATATAAATAAATAAGAAATAAAAATGAGTTAAACTTCTATAATATAATATGAGCAAATTAATGACATGTATAGGTCACATGATTTGACAATAAGAGTTCCATTAGAATATAACCAAAACAAAACTAAAATTTTGATTAAATGAGATAAAATATTTTTAAAATTTTCATTCCATTATACTAATAAGATTGAGTGTGAATTCTCAATCATCAAAATTATTAACAAACTAAAATGCCATGTATAGAATGCTAAAACCCTACAAAATAAAATATTTAGAAGAATAGAAATAAATATTTAATATGATAAAACTTGTAGAGATGTTTCTAATGTTATTTCTTTTATCTTTGTCTAGCATGGATCGAAATTATTATGAATTACAAAATTAAATAAACATTAATAACAATAAATTATTTTTTAATAATGAAAAAATCTTCAATAAAAAGATATATGTTAAATTGAAGAATTGAAATATAACAAAATAAAAGAATGCAAAGATCACATGAGAGAAGATTTAGAGATATATAAAAACATCCTTAATCATAAATTAAGAAATTACATTAATTAAAAAAATAGCATTCTAAGATACCAAGGAGATTTAGTATAATATCCTCAATAATTAAATCATATATGAATAAAAATTCATCTTAAAATATATCTAAATATTTGAAAATATAATATTTAATAATATGAAATTGAATATTTAATAGAATATAACTCATTGAGAAGAGTCCAACAATGTTTGGATCATATCGATCACACTTTGTTTGACCTTACTGTGAGTTATAAAAAAAATAAAAATAAATTAAAAAATATTATTTAAATATTAAAAAAATAAATAATAATAATAAAATAAGAAAAGGTGAATTAATGTAATATAACCAAATCTACATCATGTAATAAGAATGGACTTAAAGTTTCATAGAAATATAAGAAAAAAATTGCAAAATTTACAAGATTTAAGATCAGTCATATTGAAATGTCACACTAATAAATACTAAAGAGATTGAGTATGCCATGCTTCATCATCAAAATAAGTGTGATTTGAAATCTCCTTATAATTTTTTTAAAAAAATATTTAAAAATATTGAAATAAATATTTAATTTAATCGAGTTCATCAATAAAAGACTAATAATTTTTTTTCTATTGATTATATATAATTTAGATTTATTTAAAATTATAAAATTAGATTATCATAAATAATAATAAATTATTTTCTTAATATTAAGTAAATATATCTATGGGATCTAAAATAAGATAAATTGAAGTAATATAATGTAACTAAATCAAAAAATTGAATGTACATGAGATTATATTTAGAGTTATAAAGTAATATGACAAAATTAAATTAAAAATTTTCAAAAATTGAGATAAATAGTACGACAAAACTACATTTTGTGATACTAAGGAGATCAAGTGTAAAATCTTTGATCTTAAAAATATGTACAAATCCAAATCAACCATACAATGTGTTAAAATCCTGAAAATAATTTATTTAAAAATAAAAAATATATATGTATCATTGCAAAGAGTTGTCAAGATGAGTTCAATAATATTTATTTCATCATGATCAAACATTATTTGAACCTACTATCAATTATAAAAGTAAATAAGCATAAATAACAACAAATACTTTTTCTTAATATTAAGTAAAAATATATTGATACTGAAATAAGGTAAATTATGTACCATGATTAAATGAAAATAACATAAATGCAACTTAATAGAAGAATTATAGTTTTAAATTAATAAAATAAACAAATGTACAAACGAGACAAATTTTATAGGAAATTATCATTAAAATATAATACAAAGGTCATGTGAAATGTTCCAAATTAAAAAACTATGTACAAATTATAACATCTCATAAAGCATAACAAAACTAATAAAACAATATTTAATATTATAAAAATGAATTTTTATATTGATAAAGTTCGTTGAGATGAGTCCTACAATAATTGTCCATCTTGAATGGACCCCTTTAGGAGTTACCACGAATTGTCAAAGTAAATAACCATAATTTATTATAAATTATATTTTAAATATTAAGTATATATTAAAGGTAAAACTAGAAACTTAAAATAATGCAATATAACCAAGTAAAATAAAAGTAATATCATATAAGAGGAGTATTATACTTTCATAATTTTATAATCAAATCAAAGAAAAACAATTGAACAAATGAGACAAAATACATATGAAAGATGCATTCTAGTATACTTATCTGGTCGAGTATAATATCCTAGATCAACAAATCGTGTAGGAATTAAAATGTCTCATAAAATATGAATTAACTTTCTTTAAAAAGAAAATTTAAAAATTTAAAAATGGATATTTAATTATACAAAGCACATTAATACTAGTCAAATGTCCTTTTAATCTTGATCAGGTCACATTCCTAATTATTATCAATTATGAAAGTTAATAAGGATAAAATTAATAAATTATTATTTAGTATTAATTAAA
>JAIUJO010000084.1:237500-340117 GCA_023846275.1 Vanilla planifolia | reverse complement strand
AAAACTTGAATAAATAATACAAATTATATGAAAAAGTTGGATTCCATGTTGCTAAAAAGATTCAGTGTATCCTCGATCATGAAAGCAAGTATAAACAAAAATGCCTCACAAGATAAGCCAATAGTCAACCAAATAAAACATTTAAAAAAATAAAAATTAGTATTTAATTTGATATAATATATTGATAAAAGTTGCATGACATTTGTTTCAACTTGATTTGACCTCAATTTGAAATACCACCAATGTCAAAATTAAAAAAGAACAATAGATTATAATTTGTTACTTTAAAATTTGGTAAATAAATAATACAATTGAAATGTGACAAATTGATGCATTGTAGCATCACCAACATAAAGTGATGTAGCAGTTACATGAAAGGAGAATCAATTGTTTCATATTAACATAACTAATCAAAGTAAAAAAGTTGAACAAAAATATAAATTGTATTAGAAGGCATGTTGAAACCCAAAAAAATAAAATATTTAAAAAATCTTTATATTAATAATTAATAAATTATTATTTAGTTATATGAATATTTAATAAATTATTATTATTTTAGAGCTCAATGAGTCAAGTCCAGCGATGGTTTTTTGCCACAAGTGGAACTTGTTTCGAATTACTATAACTTACCATAGTAAATAGCTATAAACGATAATAAATTATTTTTTTATTATTAAGTAGATAAATATAATATTAAACTAAGAAATAGAGTCATTGTAATATAATCAAACAAGAGACATGGAAAGTCACAAAAAAGGAGATTTTGAGCTATATATTAAAATAGCCACGTAAACGAAAATTTTTTTTAAAAATATGATAAATTATTTGGGAATGTCACATTCAAAGACTCAAAAGATATCGAGCATAACAAAATCAATCATCAAACTACATAGAAATTGAAATAGCTTTGAAAGCATGTTAGAACAATCAAAATAAATATTTAGAAATATGAAAATATTTTTTAAATTTCGTAGAGCTTGTAAAGAAAAGTCCAATAACATTTGTTTCATGTTGAGCAAATTTTTTTGGATTCAGTAAAAATTACTAAAGTTAATAATCTAAAGTAATAATCAATTATTGATTGAAAATCTGGTAAACATATAACAAAGTTGACATTAGATAAATTGGTATAATATAGTACAACTCAATTAAATCAACATAAAGGTTATATTAGAGAAGAGTGTAACATGTTCGATCAACGAAATAGTTAAAAACCAAAATATTTCATTAATTGTGCAAAATGGAAAAAACTATTTAAAAATATAAAATTAAAGATTTAATTGAGTAGAATTCATCAAGACGAGTTAAGCGACACTCTTTTCCCTATATTGCATATTATTTTGAATTATAAAGAATTGTTTACGTAAATAACCTTAAATATAATAAATTATTATTTTAATGTTAAGTTGATATACATAATAACAAAAATATGATAAATTTAAAAAATGTAATATCACGAAATTAAAGGTAAATAAATGTCACATGACAAGAAATTTAAATTTACATTGTAATATAGCAAAATTTAAGTGAAAAATTGTAAAAAGACAATAAACTACATGAGAAAGCTTAATATTATGATGTAAAGGTGACTGAGTGTAACATTCTCAATCATCAAATTAGATGTGAATTAAAATATCTTGTAAAACATACCAAAACCTAAAAATTAATATTTTAAAGATTTAAAAACTAACATTTAATTGGAATGGGCTCATCAAGATGAATCTAACATCATTTATTTTATCATGATCAGACCTCTTTTGGAGGTACTATAAATTACAAATGTAAATAAGCTTAAATACAAATAAATTATCATTTTAATATTAAGTCAAAAGTTATATTAAAACTTGGAATGAGATAAAGTAAAGCACTATGACATAACCAAGTGAAAATAATATATATATATATATATATATATATAACATGTAGGAGAATTATAAGTTTGGATAATATAAACAAATCTAAGTGAAACTTTTTAACAAATGAGAAATTATAAGAGTAATTTGTACTAAAAAATACTAATAGATTATGTGAAATAGTACTAATCATGAAATGAAATATGAATCAAAATGTTCAAAATGAACTCAGTGACATTTTTTCATCTTGATTAGATGCCATTAATAGGGATTACAAATTTTCTAAGTTAATGTGCATAAATTATTTTTATAATAATAATAAAATATTTATTAATGATGAAATTAGGTAATTAAAGCAATGTGATATAACAAAAAAAATATCAAAGTGAAGATCACATCAGAGAAGAATTAGAATTTCATAGTAATATTACCAAATAAAAGTAAAACATTTGGAGAAATAAAATATTGATAAATAAAATTATATTGCAATATATTAAGGAGATAGAGGATAATATCTTTGATCAAATCAGATGGATTGTAACATCATCATTCACCAAATTTTCAACAAATCAAAATGTCTCATGAGAAATGAAAAATACATCAAAATTAAAATATCAATAACATAGATACAAATATTTTATTAGATAGAGCATATCAACAAACTTTTAATAATGTTTGTCATGTCTTAATAAAACCTAGGTTTGAATTACTATAAATTACAAATAAATACAAACATAAATAATATGAAATTATTATTTTAATATTAACTAAATATTTAATAAAACTAAAATGTGATAATTTGAACCAAAGTGAAGCAAAGGTCATGTCAGATGAACATTAGAATTTCATAGTACCGTAAATAAAATCAAACCCAAAAATTTAAAGAAATGATAAATTATACATGAAAATTGCATTCCAAGATATTAAGAGGATTTAATGTAAAATACTCAATAATAGAAATGAAGAATGAATAAAAATTACTCCTAAGGCATGAAAATATAAAATATTTAAAAATATAAAAATTAATATTCAATTAGATAGAGCTCATCGAGGCATGTCTAATAGAAATGTTTACATCTCAATCGAACCCTGCTTTGAGTTACTCTAAATTATCAAAATTAATAATCAATAATAATTATAATTTATTTTTTTAATATTAAAGTGAATCTATATTAAACTTGGTATAAGGTAAACTTAGCCATACAATATAACAAAAATAATGTAAAGTGAAGGTCACATGAGAGAAGATTTAAAATTAAATATACTATAGCAAAAAAAAAAATTTAAAGAAATGTGATAAATTATACTATAAAGTTATATTCCAGTGCACTTAAATGATGTAGTGCAACATCGTCGTTTGTTTAATCAGATGCAATACAATATCTCATAACATGTATTAAATCACCAGAAATAAAAATGCCTAAAAAAAGAAAATTATTTAATTGCGTAATGTATGACGAAGCGAGTCCAATTGTTTTTTTTATCTTGAATAGACTAAGTTTGGAATACTATGAATTTCTAAAATAAATACACATCAATAATAATAATAATAATAATAATAATAATATCAATTAAATATTTATTAAAACTTGAAAATCTTATAAAACTCTTAGAAACTAAAGAAACTAAGAAATATAAAAATAAATATTTAATTAAGTAGAGCTCATTAAGATGTGTGTATTGATATTTATTTAGTCTTGATAGAACCTCGATTATACTTGCTCCAAATTTCAAAATTCAATAAGCATAAATAGTAATAATAAGTAAATATATGTTTAAATTGAAAAGAGATAAATTGAAATTATATCATATAAAAAAAATCTAAGTATTGTAACAACCTTATTTGCCACATTTGGTACAAATAAAAATGTCTCAAAAAGTGCACCAAAACCTTAAAAGAAAAATATTTAAAAAATGAATACTTATTTAGGTAGAGCCAATAAGAACTAATCCAATGATCTTTGTTTCATCTCGATCATAAATTTTTAAAAGTTATTATGAATTACCAACAAAATAATAACAAATAATAATAAATTATTATCATACAATTGGTAAATATATTAAAAGTTAAAACGAGAAAATTTGAACAAAAATAATATAACTAAATAAAATTGATTTAAAAATCATATGAGTGAAAATTTAGTGTTATTTAGTGATATGACCATATATTCAAAAGGTTAAAAGAAATTACAAAAAAAGTAATAGCAAGTTTCATTTAATGATACAAATGAGATTGAGTATAACATCCTTAGTTATTGCATCAAGCTATAATATTCACACAAGAAGAAAGTTATAGCTTCATAGAAATATAACCAAACAAATGCAAAAAAAGATTTGAGTAAATGAGATAAATTATATAATTTACATTCCATGATATTATAGACATGAGGTGAAATAATATTAATCATAAAATTAAGTACTAATTAAACAGTTTTTTAATGTGTGTAAAACCATAAAAAAAATATTTAAAAATTAAAAAAAAATAAATGTTTAATTAGATAGAGATCATTGTGATGAGTCCAATGATGATTATTTTGTCATGAACAGACCTTTTTTGTAGATGCCACAAAATAAAAAAATGAACAAGCATAAATAATATATATATATATATATATATATATATATAATATTAAATTATATATATAAAAGGAAAAAATTGATAAATAAAAGAAATATAATATAACAAAGCTAAAGCCGCAAAGGTCACATGAGGGAAGTTTTTAAATTACATTGTAATATAACCAAATAAATATAGTACAATTGATGAGATGTGATAAATTTTATGAGAAAGTTGTACCATAAAAGTCTAGGGAGATCAAAAATAAAATATTTTATCATCAATTGAGGTATGAATAAAAATTGTCATAAAGCTAACCAAAAGCTTAAAAAATATATTTGCAAAATCAAGAATGAATTTTTCATTAGATGTGTCCTCAAGACTTGTTAAATAAGGAATAAAGCAACATTTCTCATAAAAAATATGAAAATTCTAGAAAACAAAAATATAAGAATATTAAAAATAGATATTTAATTAGATATAGCACATTAAGGTGACTCTAACAATGTTTATTTCACCTCAATCAGACCCTTGTTTAATTACAACAAATATAAACATAAAAAACACAAATAATTATAAATTATTATTTAATATTAAGTAAATATGTATTATAACTAAAATAAGATAAATTGAAGAAATATATTATTTCCAATTTAAAGCAATGTAAAGTACACAAAAGAAGAGATTTAGTGCTACATAGTAATATAAGTAAATAGAAAAGAAATGTTTCAAAAAATGAAATCAGTTTTATGGAAAAGCTACATTCTAAGATGTATAGGAGATCAAGTATGCCATCCTTAGTTATCACATCAAGAATGAACTAAAATTTTGATGTATAATATGCAAAAATGCTAGACAATAAAATATATAAAAATATTAAAATAATTATTTAATTAAATAGAGCTCATCAAGGCAAATCTGAGATGCTTGTTTTGTCTTGAGCAATAGTCATTTGGAATTTGTTTGAATTAACTAAGTAATTATGCAAAAATAATAACAAATTATACTTCTAATATTAAAAAAAGAAATATTAAAGAAAAAAAAAGAGAAACCAAAGTAATAGAATAATATAGTGTAAAAGTGATGGAAAGGTCACATTTGTAAAGAATAAAAGTTGCATAATGATGTAACTAAATTAAAGTGAAACATATTAAGAAATGAGTTAAATTGTATAGAAAAATTGAATTAAAAGATACTAAACACAACAAGGGTAGCTTCATCAAAATATCTTTTAGATCATACAAATAAATAAACATAAATATTTGATTAGATATAATTATTGAGATGAGTCCAATGACATTTTTTTATCTTGAAGAGTCCACATTTTGCATTACTAAAACATAAAAAATAAATAAACATAAATAATAGTAAAATATAATTTTAGTACAAAGTAAATACAAATTACAACTAAAATAATATAAATCAATCAAAATGATATAGAGATAACATCGAAAAAGATTTAGAGTTACGTAGTAATATACTAAAATGAAAGTGAAAATATTTTAGAATTAAGACAAAACCTATCAAAAAAGTTTCAATCACAAATTAAAAGTACATCATGTGGAGCAATCTCGATTGTCAAATTTGGTTCAAATTGAAAAGTCTCATAAATCATAATAAAACCTAAAAAAATTAATTAAAAATATTTAAATTAATTTTCTTAACAGAGCTGATTGATACACAATAAACGTTATTCGTTTTCTAAGTCAGCCTTTGTTTGCAATTAAAACTACTTGTCAAAAATAAATAAGCATAAGTAAGAAGACATTATTACTTAAATATTAAATAAATATGTTGTAAAGCTAAAATAACATAAATTAAAGCTACGTAAAATAATAAAATAGAAGTGATGGAAAGGTCACATGGGTAGAGAATTAGAGTTTCGAAGAAATATACGTAATCAAAGAAATAAACTTGAATAAATGTAATAAATTCTATGAGAAAATTAAATTTAAAGATACCAAAAGGATCGAGTATGACATCCTCGATCATAAAATGAAGCACAAATTGAATCTAATAATATAGCATGCAAAAATATTATTTAATAAATAATTTTTTAAAAAATAAACTTTTAATTTTGTAAGGGTTATTTAGATGAGTCCAACAACATTTGTTCTAACTCAATTGAACCTCACTTGATATACTACTAATTGATAAAGTAAATAAGCATATATGATAATAAACTACTTATTTAATAAGTAAATATATATTAAATGTGAGATGAGATAAACTGAAGCAAAGTAATAAATAAATCAAAGCAATATAAGGGTTACATGATAAGAGAACTATAGTTTCATGGTAATAAAAAAATAAATGAAACACTATTTTAAGAAATGAGATGACTTACAGGAAAAATTTGCATTTCAAGAAAGAAACGAGATTGAATGTGATAACATTGTCAAAATTAGAAAAGAATTAAAATGACTAGAAATTATGTCAAAGCCTTACAAAATAATGTATTCAAAAGCATAAAACTAAAGATTTGATTGGATAAATCTTGTCAAAATGTCTCCAATGACGTTTGTTTAATCATCATCGAACCGTTTTTAGAATTATTGTTAAAAACAAAAGTATAAAAGATTAAATAATGATAATTGTATTTTTAAAATTAAGTATAAATTAAAGTTGAAATGATGTAAATTGAAAAAAATATAATTAAACAAAATCAAAGTTACATAATGGTCAAAAAATATGAGAATTAGATTTTCTTAGAAGTATAATAAATTTGAAGAAAACCTTTGAACGAATGAGATAATTCTTCATAAAAGTTGTATTAGAATATACTAGGGAAATCGAGTGTGACATCTTGATTCATTAAATCAAGTACGAGTAAAAATAACAACTAAATATTGCCAAAACTGTCAAAATAAATTGTTTAGAAATATAAAAAAGAGTATTAATTGGATAGAGCTTGTCGAGAAGTTTCCAATGCCTACTTCTTTTGGATAGAACTTATTTAGAATTTTAGCCAATTCAAAAATTAAATAAGCGTAAATAATAATAAAATATTACTTTCATTTTATATAAATAAATAAGAAATAAAAATGAGTTAAACTTCTATAATATAATATGAGCAAATTAATGACATGTATAGGTCACATGATTTGACAATAAGAGTTCCATTAGAATATAACCAAAACAAAACTAAAATTTTGATTAAATGAGATAAAATATTTTTAAAATTTTCATTCCATTATACTAATAAGATTGAGTGTGAATTCTCAATCATCAAAATTATTAACAAACTAAAATGCCATGTATAGAATGCTAAAACCCTACAAAATAAAATATTTAGAAGAATAGAAATAAATATTTAATATGATAAAACTTGTAGAGATGTTTCTAATGTTATTTCTTTTATCTTTGTCTAGCATGGATCGAAATTATTATGAATTACAAAATTAAATAAACATTAATAACAATAAATTATTTTTTAATAATGAAAAAATCTTCAATAAAAAGATATATGTTAAATTGAAGAATTGAAATATAACAAAATAAAAGAATGCAAAGATCACATGAGAGAAGATTTAGAGATATATAAAAACATCCTTAATCATAAATTAAGAAATTACATTAATTAAAAAAATAGCATTCTAAGATACCAAGGAGATTTAGTATAATATCCTCAATAATTAAATCATATATGAATAAAAATTCATCTTAAAATATATCTAAATATTTGAAAATATAATATTTAATAATATGAAATTGAATATTTAATAGAATATAACTCATTGAGAAGAGTCCAACAATGTTTGGATCATATCGATCACACTTTGTTTGACCTTACTGTGAGTTATAAAAAAAATAAAAATAAATTAAAAAATATTATTTAAATATTAAAAAAATAAATAATAATAATAAAATAAGAAAAGGTGAATTAATGTAATATAACCAAATCTACATCATGTAATAAGAATGGACTTAAAGTTTCATAGAAATATAAGAAAAAAATTGCAAAATTTACAAGATTTAAGATCAGTCATATTGAAATGTCACACTAATAAATACTAAAGAGATTGAGTATGCCATGCTTCATCATCAAAATAAGTGTGATTTGAAATCTCCTTATAATTTTTTTAAAAAAATATTTAAAAATATTGAAATAAATATTTAATTTAATCGAGTTCATCAATAAAAGACTAATAATTTTTTTTCTATTGATTATATATAATTTAGATTTATTTAAAATTATAAAATTAGATTATCATAAATAATAATAAATTATTTTCTTAATATTAAGTAAATATATCTATGGGATCTAAAATAAGATAAATTGAAGTAATATAATGTAACTAAATCAAAAAATTGAATGTACATGAGATTATATTTAGAGTTATAAAGTAATATGACAAAATTAAATTAAAAATTTTCAAAAATTGAGATAAATAGTACGACAAAACTACATTTTGTGATACTAAGGAGATCAAGTGTAAAATCTTTGATCTTAAAAATATGTACAAATCCAAATCAACCATACAATGTGTTAAAATCCTGAAAATAATTTATTTAAAAATAAAAAATATATATGTATCATTGCAAAGAGTTGTCAAGATGAGTTCAATAATATTTATTTCATCATGATCAAACATTATTTGAACCTACTATCAATTATAAAAGTAAATAAGCATAAATAACAACAAATACTTTTTCTTAATATTAAGTAAAAATATATTGATACTGAAATAAGGTAAATTATGTACCATGATTAAATGAAAATAACATAAATGCAACTTAATAGAAGAATTATAGTTTTAAATTAATAAAATAAACAAATGTACAAACGAGACAAATTTTATAGGAAATTATCATTAAAATATAATACAAAGGTCATGTGAAATGTTCCAAATTAAAAAACTATGTACAAATTATAACATCTCATAAAGCATAACAAAACTAATAAAACAATATTTAATATTATAAAAATGAATTTTTATATTGATAAAGTTCGTTGAGATGAGTCCTACAATAATTGTCCATCTTGAATGGACCCCTTTAGGAGTTACCACGAATTGTCAAAGTAAATAACCATAATTTATTATAAATTATATTTTAAATATTAAGTATATATTAAAGGTAAAACTAGAAACTTAAAATAATGCAATATAACCAAGTAAAATAAAAGTAATATCATATAAGAGGAGTATTATACTTTCATAATTTTATAATCAAATCAAAGAAAAACAATTGAACAAATGAGACAAAATACATATGAAAGATGCATTCTAGTATACTTATCTGGTCGAGTATAATATCCTAGATCAACAAATCGTGTAGGAATTAAAATGTCTCATAAAATATGAATTAACTTTCTTTAAAAAGAAAATTTAAAAATTTAAAAATGGATATTTAATTATACAAAGCACATTAATACTAGTCAAATGTCCTTTTAATCTTGATCAGGTCACATTCCTAATTATTATCAATTATGAAAGTTAATAAGGATAAAATTAATAAATTATTATTTAGTATTAATTAAATATATTGTAAATTTGGAATGAAAGAAATTGAAGAAAAGTAATATGATGAAATGAAAGTGAAGTAAAGGTCACATAAGAGGAGATTTAAAATAACATTGTAATATAAGAAACTAAAAGTATATAATTTGATAAAATGATATAAATTGTATAGGAAAATACTATTTCAAGTTTCTAAGGAGATTGGGTGTGGTAACCATGATCTTCAAATCACTTATGAATCAAAATATTTAGTAAATCAATACAAAAAAATTATATTTAAAAATATAAAAATTAATATTTATATATGTAGAGCTTTTCAAGATAATTATAGTAATAATTATTTCATCTTAATAAGAACTTGTTCAAAATAATTACCAATTGCTAAGATAAATAAGCATAAACAATAATAAATTATTATTTTAATATTAATTAAATATAGAGTAAATTTGAAATGAAATAAATTAAAATAATGCAATATAACTAAATAAAAAGATGTGAAAGTTACACGAGAATAGAATTAGAGTTACAAAATGATAAAGATAAAGCAAATGAAGAAAACTTGAATAAATAATACAAATTATATGAAAAAGTTGGATTCCATGTTGCTAAAAAGATTCAGTGTATCCTCGATCATGAAAGCAAGTATAAACAAAAATGCCTCACAAGATAAGCCAATAGTCAACCAAATAAAACATTTAAAAAAATAAAAATTAGTATTTAATTTGATATAATATATTGATAAAAGTTGCATGACATTTGTTTCAACTTGATTTGACCTCAATTTGAAATACCACCAATGTCAAAATTAAAAAAGAACAATAGATTATAATTTGTTACTTTAAAATTTGGTAAATAAATAATACAATTGAAATGTGACAAATTGATGCATTGTAGCATCACCAACATAAAGTGATGTAGCAGTTACATGAAAGGAGAATCAATTGTTTCATATTAACATAACTAAATCAAAGTAAAAAAGTTGAACAAAAATATAAATTGTATTAGAAGGCATGTTGAAACCCAAAAAAATAAAATATTTAAAAAATCTTTATATTAATAATTAATAAATTATTATTTTAGTTATATGAATATTTAATAAATTATTATTATTTTAGAGCTCAATGAGTCAAGTCCAGCGATGGTTTTTTGCCACAAGTGGAACTTGTTTCGAATTACTATAACTTACCATAGTAAATAGCTATAAACGATAATAAATTATTTTTTTATTATTAAGTAGATAAATATAATATTAAACTAAGAAATAGAGTCATTGTAATATAATCAAACAAGAGACATGGAAAGTCACAAAAAAGGAGATTTTGAGCTATATATTAAAATAGCCACGTAAACGAAAATTTTTTTTAAAAATATGATAAATTATTTGGGAATGTCACATTCAAAGACTCAAAAGATATCGAGCATAACAAAATCAATCATCAAACTACATAGAAATTGAAATAGCTTTGAAAGCATGTTAGAACAATCAAAATAAATATTTAGAAATATGAAAATATTTTTTAAATTTCGTAGAGCTTGTAAAGAAAAGTCCAATAACATTTGTTTCATGTTGAGCAAATTTTTTTGGATTCAGTAAAAATTACTAAAGTTAATAATCTAAAGTAATAATCAATTATTGATTGAAAATCTGGTAAACATATAACAAAGTTGACATTAGATAAATTGGTATAATATAGTACAACTCAATTAAATCAACATAAAGGTTATATTAGAGAAGAGTGTAACATGTTCGATCAACGAAATAGTTAAAAACCAAAATATTTCATTAATTGTGCAAAATGGAAAAAACTATTTAAAAATATAAAATTAAAGATTTAATTGAGTAGAATTCATCAAGACGAGTTAAGCGACACTCTTTTCCCTATATTGCATATTATTTTGAATTATAAAGAATTGTTTACGTAAATAACCTTAAATATAATAAATTATTATTTTAATGTTAAGTTGATATACATAATAACAAAAATATGATAAATTTAAAAAATGTAATATCACGAAATTAAAGGTAAATAAATGTCACATGACAAGAAATTTAAATTTACATTGTAATATAGCAAAATTTAAGTGAAAAAATTGTAAAAAGACAATAAACTACATGAGAAAGCTTAATATTATGATGTAAAGGTGACTGAGTGTAACATTCTCAATCATCAAATTAGATGTGAATTAAAATATCTTGTAAAACATACCAAAACCTAAAAATTAATATTTTAAAGATTTAAAAACTAACATTTAATTGGAATGGGCTCATCAAGATGAATCTAACATCATTTATTTTATCATGATCAGACCTCTTTTGGAGGTACTATAAATTACAAATGTAAATAAGCTTAAATACAAATAAATTATCATTTTAATATTAAGTCAAAAGTTATATTAAAACTTGGAATGAGATAAAGTAAAGCACTATGACATAACCAAGTGAAAATAATATATATATATATATATATAACATGTAGGAGAATTATAAGTTTGGATAATATAAACAAATCTAAGTGAAACTTTTTAACAAATGAGAAATTATAAGAGTAATTTGTACTAAAAAATACTAATAGATTATGTGAAATAGTACTAATCATGAAATGAAATATGAATCAAAATGTTCAAAATGAACTCAGTGACATTTTTTCATCTTGATTAGATGCCATTAATAGGGATTACAAATTTTCTAAGTTAATGTGCATAAATTATTTTTATAATAATAATAAAATATTTATTAATGATGAAATTAGGTAATTAAAGCAATGTGATATAACAAAAAAATATCAAAGTGAAGATCACATCAGAGAAGAATTAGAATTTCATAGTAATATTACCAAATAAAAGTAAAACATTTGGAGAAATAAAATATTGATAAATAAAATTATATTGCAATATATTAAGGAGATAGAGGATAATATCTTTGATCAAATCAGATGGATTGTAACATCATCATTCACCAAATTTTCAACAAATCAAAATGTCTCATGAGAAATGAAAAATACATCAAAATTAAAATATCAATAACATAGATACAAATATTTTATTAGATAGAGCATATCAACAAACTTTTAATAATGTTTGTCATGTCTTAATAAAACCTAGGTTTGAATTACTATAAATTAAAAATAAATACAAACATAAATAATATGAAATTATTATTTTAATATTAACTAAATATTTAATAAAACTAAAATGTGATAATTTGAACCAAAGTGAAGCAAAGGTCATGTCAGATGAACATTAGAATTTCATAGTACCGTAAATAAAATCAAACCCAAAAATTTAAAGAAATGATAAATTATACATGAAAATTGCATTCCAAGATATTAAGAGGATTTAATGTAAAATACTCAATAATAGAAATGAAGAATGAATAAAAATTACTCCTAAGGCATGAAAATATAAAATATTTAAAAATATAAAAATTAATATTCAATTAGATAGAGCTCATCGAGGCATGTCTAATAGAAATGTTTACATCTCAATCGAACCCTGCTTTGAGTTACTCTAAATTATCAAAATTAATAATCAATAATAATTATAATTTATTTTTTTAATATTAAAGTGAATCTATATTAAACTTGGTATAAGGTAAACTTAGCCATACAATATAACAAAAATAATGTAAAGTGAAGGTCACATGAGAGAAGATTTAAAATTAAATATACTATAGCAAAAAAAAAAATTTAAAGAAATGTGATAAATTATACTATAAAGTTATATTCCAGTGCACTTAAATGATGTAGTGCAACATCGTCGTTTGTTTAATCAGATGCAATACAATATCTCATAACATGTATTAAATCACCAGAAATAAAAATGCCTAAAAAAAGAAAATTATTTAATTGCGTAATGTATGACGAAGCGAGTCCAATTGTTTTTTTTATCTTGAATAGACTAAGTTTGGAATACTATGAATTTCTAAAATAAATACACATCAATAATAATAATAATAATAATAATAATAATATCAATTAAATATTTATTAAAACTTGAAAATCTTATAAAACTCTTAGAAACTAAAGAAACTAAGAAATATAAAAATAAATATTTAATTTAGTAGAGCTCATTAAGATGTGTGTATTGATATTTATTTAGTCTTGATAGAACCTCGATTATACTTGCTCCAAATTTCAAAATTCAATAAGCATAAATAGTAATAATAAGTAAATATATGTTTAAATTGAAAAGAGATAAATTGAAATTATATCATATAAAAAAAATCTAAGTATTGTAACAACCTTATTTGCCACATTTGGTACAAATAAAAATGTCTCAAAAAGTGCACCAAAACCTTAAAAGAAAAATATTTAAAAAATGAATACTTATTTAGGTAGAGCCAATAAGAACTAATCCAATGATCTTTGTTTCATCTCGATCATAAATTTTTAAAAGTTATTATGAATTACCAACAAAATAATAACAAATAATAATAAATTATTATCATACAATTGGTAAATATATTAAAAGTTAAAACGAGAAAATTTGAACAAAAATAATATAACTAAATAAAATTGATTTAAAAATCATATGAGTGAAAATTTAGTGTTATTTAGTGATATGACCATATATTCAAAAGGTTAAAAGAAATTACAAAAAAAGTAATAGCAAGTTTCATTTAATGATACAAATGAGATTGAGTATAACATCCTTAGTTATTGCATCAAGCTATAATATTCACACAAGAAGAAAGTTATAGCTTCATAGAAATATAACCAAACAAATGCAAAAAAAGATTTGAGTAAATGAGATAAATTATATAATTTACATTCCATGATATTATAGACATGAGGTGAAATAATATTAATCATAAAATTAAGTACTAATTAAACAGTTTTTTAATGTGTGTAAAACCATAAAAAAAATATTTAAAAATTAAAAAAAAATAAATGTTTAATTAGATAGAGATCATTGTGATGAGTCCAATGATGATTATTTTGTCATGAACAGACCTTTTTTGTAGATGCCACAAAATAAAAAAATGAACAAGCATAAATAATATATATATATATATATATATATATATATATATATAATATTAAATTATATATATAAAAGGAAAAAATTGATAAATAAAAGAAATATAATATAACAAAGCTAAAGCCGCAAAGGTCACATGAGGGAAGTTTTTAAATTACATTGTAATATAACCAAATAAATATAGTACAATTGATGAGATGTGATAAATTTTATGAGAAAGTTGTACCATAAAAGTCTAGGGAGATCAAAAATAAAATATTTTATCATCAATTGAGGTATGAATAAAAATTGTCATAAAGCTAACCAAAAGCTTAAAAAATATATTTGCAAAATCAAGAATGAATTTTTCATTAGATGTGTCCTCAAGACTTGTTAAATAAGGAATAAAGCAACATTTCTCATAAAAAATATGAAAATTCTAGAAAACAAAAATATAAGAATATTAAAAATAGATATTTAATTAGATATAGCACATTAAGGTGACTCTAACAATGTTTATTTCACCTCAATCAGACCCTTGTTTAATTACAACAAATATAAACATAAAAAACACAAATAATTATAAATTATTATTTAATATTAAGTAAATATGTATTATAACTAAAATAAGATAAATTGAAGAAATATATTATTTCCAATTTAAAGCAATGTAAAGTACACAAAAGAAGAGATTTAGTGCTACATAGTAATATAAGTAAATAGAAAAGAAATGTTTCAAAAAATGAAATCAGTTTTATGGAAAAGCTACATTCTAAGATGTATAGGAGATCAAGTATGCCATCCTTAGTTATCACATCAAGAATGAACTAAAATTTTGATGTATAATATGCAAAAATGCTAGACAATAAAATATATAAAAATATTAAAATAATTATTTAATTAAATAGAGCTCATCAAGGCAAATCTGAGATGCTTGTTTTGTCTTGAGCAATAGTCATTTGGAATTTGTTTGAATTAACTAAGTAATTATGCAAAAATAATAACAAATTATACTTCTAATATTAAAAAAAGAAATATTAAAGAAAAAAAAAGAGAAACCAAAGTAATAGAATAATATAGTGTAAAAGTGATGGAAAGGTCACATTTGTAAAGAATAAAAGTTGCATAATGATGTAACTAAATTAAAGTGAAACATATTAAGAAATGAGTTAAATTGTATAGAAAAATTGAATTAAAAGATACTAAACACAACAAGGGTAGCTTCATCAAAATATCTTTTAGATCATACAAATAAATAAACATAAATATTTGATTAGATATAATTATTGAGATGAGTCCAATGACATTTTTTTATCTTGAAGAGTCCACATTTTGCATTACTAAAACATAAAAAATAAATAAACATAAATAATAGTAAAATATAATTTTAGTACAAAGTAAATACAAATTACAACTAAAATAATATAAATCAATCAAAATGATATAGAGATAACATCGAAAAAGATTTAGAGTTACGTAGTAATATACTAAAATGAAAGTGAAAATATTTTAGAATTAAGACAAAACCTATCAAAAAAGTTTCAATCACAAATTAAAAGTACATCATGTGGAGCAATCTCGATTGTCAAATTTGGTTCAAATTGAAAAGTCTCATAAATCATAATAAA
The DNA here is from genome assembly GCA_023846275.1 of Vanilla planifolia. Lineage (NCBI taxonomy): Eukaryota > Viridiplantae > Streptophyta > Magnoliopsida > Asparagales > Orchidaceae > Vanilla > Vanilla planifolia. The sequence continues at coordinate 323,658 of JAIUJO010000084.1, read as the reverse complement.
ACCTAAAAAAATTAATTAAAAATATTTAAATTAATTTTCTTAACAGAGCTGATTGATACACAATAAACGTTATTCGTTTTCTAAGTCAGCCTTTGTTTGCAATTAAAACTACTTGTCAAAAATAAATAAGCATAAGTAAGAAGACATTATTACTTAAATATTAAATAAATATGTTGTAAAGCTAAAATAACATAAATTAAAGCTACGTAAAATAATAAAATAGAAGTGATGGAAAGGTCACATGGGAAGAGAATTAGAGTTTCGAAGAAATATACGTAATCAAAGAAATAAACTTGAATAAATGTAATAAATTCTATGAGAAAATTAAATTTAAAGATACCAAAAGGATCGAGTATGACATCCTCGATCATAAAATGAAGCACAAATTGAATCTAATAATATAGCATGCAAAAATATTATTTAATAAATAATTTTTTAAAAAATAAACTTTTAATTTTGTAAGGGTTATTTAGATGAGTCCAACAACATTTGTTCTAACTCAATTGAACCTCACTTGATATACTACTAATTGATAAAGTAAATAAGCATATATGATAATAAACTACTTATTTAATAAGTAAATATATATTAAATGTGAGATGAGATAAACTGAAGCAAAGTAATAAATAAATCAAAGCAATATAAGGGTTACATGATAAGAGAACTATAGTTTCATGGTAATAAAAAAATAAATGAAACACTATTTTAAGAAATGAGATGACTTACAGGAAAAATTTGCATTTCAAGAAAGAAACGAGATTGAATGTGATAACATTGTCAAAATTAGAAAAGAATTAAAATGACTAGAAATTATGTCAAAGCCTTACAAAATAATGTATTCAAAAGCATAAAACTAAAGATTTGATTGGATAAATCTTGTCAAAATGTCTCCAATGACGTTTGTTTAATCATCATCGAACCGTTTTTAGAATTATTGTTAAAAACAAAAGTATAAAAGATTAAATAATGATAATTGTATTTTTAAAATTAAGTATAAATTAAAGTTGAAATGATGTAAATTGAAAAAAATATAATTAAACAAAATCAAAGTTACATAATGGTCAAAAAATATGAGAATTAGATTTTCTTAGAAGTATAATAAATTTGAAGAAAACCTTTGAACGAATGAGATAATTCTTCATAAAAGTTGTATTAGAATATACTAGGGAAATCGAGTGTGACATCTTGATTCATTAAATCAAGTACGAGTAAAAATAACAACTAAATATTGCCAAAACTGTCAAAATAAATTGTTTAGAAATATAAAAAAGAGTATTAATTGGATAGAGCTTGTCGAGAAGTTTCCAATGCCTACTTCTTTTGGATAGAACTTATTTAGAATTTTAGCCAATTCAAAAATTAAATAAGCGTAAATAATAATAAAATATTACTTTCATTTTATATAAATAAATAAGAAATAAAAATGAGTTAAACTTCTATAATATAATATGAGCAAATTAATGACATGTATAGGTCACATGATTTGACAATAAGAGTTCCATTAGAATATAACCAAAACAAAACTAAAATTTTGATTAAATGAGATAAAATATTTTTAAAATTTTCATTCCATTATACTAATAAGATTGAGTGTGAATTCTCAATCATCAAAATTATTAACAAACTAAAATGCCATGTATAGAATGCTAAAACCCTACAAAATAAAATATTTAGAAGAATAGAAATAAATATTTAATATGATAAAACTTGTAGAGATGTTTCTAATGTTATTTCTTTTATCTTTGTCTAGCATGGATCGAAATTATTATGTATTACAAAATTAAATAAACATTAATAACAATAAATTATTTTTTAATAATGAAAAAATCTTCAATAAAAAGATATATGTTAAATTGAAGAATTGAAATATAACAAAATAAAAGAATGCAAAGATCACATGAGAGAAGATTTAGAGATATATAAAAACATCCTTAATCATAAATTAAGAAATTACATTAATTAAAAAAATAGCATTCTAAGATACCAAGGAGATTTAGTATAATATCCTCAATAATTAAATCATATATGAATAAAAATTCATCTTAAAATATATCTAAATATTTGAAAATATAATATTTAATAATATGAAATTGAATATTTAATAGAATATAACTCATTGAGAAGAGTCCAACAATGTTTGGATCATATCGATCACACTTTGTTTGACCTTACTGTGAGTTATAAAAAAAATAAAAATAAATTAAAAAATATTATTTAAATATTAAAAAAATAAATAATAATAATAAAATAAGAAAAGGTGAATTAATGTAATATAACCAAATCTACATCATGTAATAAGAATGGACTTAAAGTTTCATAGAAATATAAGAAAAAAATTGCAAAATTTACAAGATTTAAGATCAGTCATATTGAAATGTCACACTAATAAATACTAAAGAGATTGAGTATGCCATGCTTCATCATCAAAATAAGTGTGATTTGAAATCTCCTTATAATTTTTTTTAAAAAATATTTAAAAATATTGAAATAAATATTTAATTTAATCGAGTTCATCAATAAAAGACTAATAATTTTTTTTCTATTGATTATATATAATTTAGATTTATTTAAAATTATAAAATTAGATTATCATAAATAATAATAAATTATTTTCTTAATATTAAGTAAATATATCTATGGGATCTAAAATAAGATAAATTGAAGTAATATAATGTAACTAAATCAAAAAATTGAATGTACATGAGATTATATTTAGAGTTATAAAGTAATATGACAAAATTAAATTAAAAATTTTCAAAAATTGAGATAAATAGTACGACAAAACTACATTTTGTGATACTAAGGAGATCAAGTGTAAAATCTTTGATCTTAAAAATATGTACAAATCCAAATCAACCATACAATGTGTTAAAATCCTGAAAATAATTTATTTAAAAATAAAAAATATATATGTATCATTGCAAAGAGTTGTCAAGATGAGTTCAATAATATTTATTTCATCATGATCAAACATTATTTGAACCTACTATCAATTATAAAAGTAAATAAGCATAAATAACAACAAATACTTTTTCTTAATATTAAGTAAAAATATATTGATACTGAAATAAGGTAAATTATGTACCATGATTAAATGAAAATAACATAAATGCAACTTAATAGAAGAATTATAGTTTTAAATTAATAAAATAAACAAATGTACAAACGAGACAAATTTTATAGGAAATTATCATTAAAATATAATACAAAGGTCATGTGAAATGTTCCAAATTAAAAAACTATGTACAAATTATAACATCTCATAAAGCATAACAAAACTAATAAAACAATATTTAATATTATAAAAATGAATTTTTATATTGATAAAGTTCATTGAGATGAGTCCTACAATAATTGTCCATCTTGAATGGACCCCTTTAGGAGTTACCACGAATTGTCAAAGTAAATAACCATAATTTATTATAAATTATATTTTAAATATTAAGTATATATTAAAGGTAAAACTAGAAACTTAAAATAATGCAATATAACCAAGTAAAATAAAAGTAATATCATATAAGAGGAGTATTATACTTTCATAATTTTATAATCAAATCAAAGAAAAACAATTGAACAAATGAGACAAAATACATATGAAAGATGCATTCTAGTATACTTATCTGGTCGAGTATAATATCCTAGATCAACAAATCGTGTAGGAATTAAAATGTCTCATAAAATATGAATTAACTTTCTTTAAAAAGAAAATTTAAAAATTTAAAAATGGATATTTAATTATACAAAGCACATTAATACTAGTCAAATGTCCTTTTAATCTTGATCAGGTCACATTCCTAATTATTATCAATTATGAAAGTTAATAAGGATAAAATTAATAAATTATTATTTAGTATTAATTAAATATATTGTAAATTTGGAATGAAAGAAATTGAAGAAAAGTAATATGATGAAATGAAAGTGAAGTAAAGGTCACATAAGAGGAGATTTAAAATAACATTGTAATATAAGAAACTAAAAGTATATAATTTGATAAAATGATATAAATTGTATAGGAAAATACTATTTCAAGTTTCTAAGGAGATTGGGTGTGGTAACCATGATCTTCAAATCACTTATGAATCAAAATATTTAGTAAATCAATACAAAAAAATTATATTTAAAAATATAAAAATTAATATTTATATATGTAGAGCTTTTCAAGATAATTATAGTAATAATTATTTCATCTTAATAAGAACTTGTTCAAAATAATTACCAATTGCTAAGATAAATAAGCATAAACAATAATAAATTATTATTTTAATATTAATTAAATATAGAGTAAATTTGAAATGAAATAAATTAAAATAATGCAATATAACTAAATAAAAAGATGTGAAAGTTACACGAGAATAGAATTAGAGTTACAAAATGATAAAGATAAAGCAAATGAAGAAAACTTGAATAAATAATACAAATTATATGAAAAAGTTGGATTCCATGTTGCTAAAAAGATTCAGTGTATCCTCGATCATGAAAGCAAGTATAAACAAAAATGCCTCACAAGATAAGCCAATAGTCAACCAAATAAAACATTTAAAAAAATAAAAATTAGTATTTAATTTGATATAATATATTGATAAAAGTTGCATGACATTTGTTTCAACTTGATTTGACCTCAATTTGAAATACCACCAATGTCAAAATTAAAAAAGAACAATAGATTATAATTTGTTACTTTAAAATTTGGTAAATAAATAATACTATTGAAATGTGACAAATTGATGCATTGTAGCATCACCAACATAAAGTGATGTAGCAGTTACATGAAAGGAGAATCAATTGTTTCATATTAACATAACTAAATCAAAGTAAAAAAGTTGAACAAAAATATAAATTGTATTAGAAGGCATGTTGAAACCCAAAAAAATAAAATATTTAAAAAATCTTTATATTAATAATTAATAAATTATTATTTTAGTTATATTAATATTTAATAAATTATTATTATTTTAGAGCTCAATGAGTCAAGTCCAGCGATGGTTTTTTGCCACAAGTGGAACTTGTTTCGAATTACTATAACTTACCATAGTAAATAGCTATAAACGATAATAAATTATTTTTTTATTATTAAGTAGATAAATATAATATTAAACTAAGAAATAGAGTCATTGTAATATAATCAAACAAGAGACATGGAAAGTCACAAAAAAGGAGATTTTGAGCTATATATTAAAATAGCCACGTAAACGAAAATTTTTTTTAAAAATATGATAAATTATTTGGGAATGTCACATTCAAAGACTCAAAAGATATCGAGCATAACAAAATCAATCATCAAACTACATAGAAATTGAAATAGCTTTGAAAGCATGTTAGAACAATCAAAATAAATATTTAGAAATATGAAAATATTTTTTAAATTTCGTAGAGCTTGTAAAGAAAAGTCCAATAACATTTGTTTCATGTTGAGCAAATTTTTTTGGATTCAGTAAAAATTACTAAAGTTAATAATCTAAAGTAATAATCAATTATTGATTGAAAATCTGGTAAACATATAACAAAGTTGACATTAGATAAATTGGTATAATATAGTACAACTCAATTAAATCAACATAAAGGTTATATTAGAGAAGAGTGTAACATGTTCGATCAACGAAATAGTTAAAAACCAAAATATTTCATTAATTGTGCAAAATGGAAAAAACTATTTAAAAATATAAAATTAAAGATTTAATTGAGTAGAATTCATCAAGACGAGTTAAGCGACACTCTTTTCCCTATATTGCATATTATTTTGAATTATAAAGAATTGTTTACGTAAATAACCTTAAATATAATAAATTATTATTTTAATGTTAAGTTGATATACATAATAACAAAAATATGATAAATTTAAAAAATGTAATATCACGAAATTAAAGGTAAATAAATGTCACATGACAAGAAATTTAAATTTACATTGTAATATAGCAAAATTTAAGTGAAAAAATTGTAAAAAGACAATAAACTACATGAGAAAGCTTAATATTATGATGTAAAGGTGACTGAGTGTAACATTCTCAATCATCAAATTAGATGTGAATTAAAATATCTTGTAAAACATACCAAAACCTAAAAATTAATATTTTAAAGATTTAAAAACTAACATTTAATTGGAATGGGCTCATCAAGATGAATCTAACATCATTTATTTTATCATGATCAGACCTCTTTTGGAGGTACTATAAATTACAAATGTAAATAAGCTTAAATACAAATAAATTATCATTTTAATATTAAGTCAAAAGTTATATTAAAACTTGGAATGAGATAAAGTAAAGCACTATGACATAACCAAGTGAAAATAATATATATATATATATATATAACATGTAGGAGAATTATAAGTTTGGATAATATAAACAAATCTAAGTGAAACTTTTTAACAAATGAGAAATTATAAGAGTAATTTGTACTAAAAAATACTAATAGATTATGTGAAATAGTACTAATCATGAAATGAAATATGAATCAAAATGTTCAAAATGAACTCAGTGACATTTTTTCATCTTGATTAGATGCCATTAATAGGGATTACAAATTTTCTAAGTTAATGTGCATAAATTATTTTTATAATAATAATAAAATATTTATTAATGATGAAATTAGGTAATTAAAGCAATGTGATATAACAAAAAAATATCAAAGTGAAGATCACATCAGAGAAGAATTAGAATTTCATAGTAATATTACCAAATAAAAGTAAAACATTTGGAGAAATAAAATATTGATAAATAAAATTATATTGCAATATATTAAGGAGATAGAGGATAATATCTTTGATCAAATCAGATGGATTGTAACATCATCATTCACCAAATTTTCAACAAATCAAAATGTCTCATGAGAAATGAAAAATACATCAAAATTAAAATATCAATAACATAGATACAAATATTTTATTAGATAGAGCATATCAACAAACTTTTAATAATGTTTGTCATGTCTTAATAAAACCTAGGTTTGAATTACTATAAATTAAAAATAAATACAAACATAAATAATATGAAATTATTATTTTAATATTAACTAAATATTTAATAAAACTAAAATGTGATAATTTGAACCAAAGTGAAGCAAAGGTCATGTCAGATGAACATTAGAATTTCATAGTACCGTAAATAAAATCAAACCCAAAAATTTAAAGAAATGATAAATTATACATGAAAATTGCATTCCAAGATATTAAGAGGATTTAATGTAAAATACTCAATAATAGAAATGAAGAATGAATAAAAATTACTCCTAAGGCATGAAAATATAAAATATTTAAAAATATAAAAATTAATATTCAATTAGATAGAGCTCATCGAGGCATGTCTAATAGAAATGTTTACATCTCAATCGAACCCTGCTTTGAGTTACTCTAAATTATCAAAATTAATAATCAATAATAATTATAATTTATTTTTTTAATATTAAAGTGAATCTATATTAAACTTGGTATAAGGTAAACTTAGCCATACAATATAACAAAAATAATGTAAAGTGAAGGTCACATGAGAGAAGATTTAAAATTAAATATACTATAGCAAAAAAAAAAATTTAAAGAAATGTGATAAATTATACTATAAAGTTATATTCCAGTGCACCTAAATGATGTAGTGCAACATCGTCGTTTGTTTAATCAGATGCAATACAATATCTCATAACATGTATTAAATCACCAGAAATAAAAATGCCTAAAAAAAGAAAATTATTTAATTGCGTAATGTATGACGAAGCGAGTCCAATTGTTTTTTTTATCTTGAATAGACTAAGTTTGGAATACTATGAATTTCTAAAATAAATACACATCAATAATAATAATAATAATAATAATAATATCAATTAAATATTTATTAAAACTTGAAAATCTTATAAAACTCTTAGAAACTAAAGAAACTAAGAAATATAAAAATAAATATTTAATTAAGTAGAGCTCATTAAGATGTGTGTATTGATATTTATTAAGTCTTGATAGAACCTCGATTATACTTGCTCCAAATTTCAAAATTCAATAAGCATAAATAGTAATAATAAGTAAATATATGTTTAAATTGAAAAGAGATAAATTGAAATTATATCATATAAAAAAAATCTAAGTATTGTAACAACCTTATTTGCCACATTTGGTACAAATAAAAATGTCTCAAAAAGTGCACCAAAACCTTAAAAGAAAAATATTTAAAAAATGAATACTTATTTAGGTAGAGCCAATAAGAACTAATCCAATGATCTTTGTTTCATCTCGATCATAAATTTTTAAAAGTTATTATGAATTACCAACAAAATAATAACAAATAATAATAAATTATTATCATACAATTGGTAAATATATTAAAAGTTAAAACGAGAAAATTTGAACAAAAATAATATAACTAAATAAAATTGATTTAAAAATCATATGAGTGAAAATTTAGTGTTATTTAGTGATATGACAATATATTCAAAAGGTTAAAAGAAATTACAAAAAAAGTAATAGCAAGTTTCATTTAATGATACAAATGAGATTGAGTATAACATCCTTAGTTATTGCATCAAGCTATAATATTCACACAAGAAGAAAGTTATAGCTTCATAGAAATATAACCAAACAAATGCAAAAAAAGATTTGAGTAAATGAGATAAATTATATAATTTACATTCCATGATATTATAGACATGAGGTGAAATAATATTAATCATAAAATTAAGTACTAATTAAACAGTTTTTTAATGTGTGTAAAACCATAAAAAAAATATTTAAAAATTAAAAAAAAATAAATGTTTAATTAGATAGAGATCATTGTGATGAGTCCAATGATGATTATTTTGTCATGAACAGACCTTTTTTGTAGATGCCACAAAATAAAAAAATGAACAAGCATAAATAATATATATATATATATATATATATATATATATATATATATATAATATTAAATTATATATATAAAAGGAAAAAATTGATAAATAAAAGAAATATAATATAACAAAGCTAAAGCCGCAAAGGTCACATGAGGGAAGTTTTTAAATTACATTGTAATATAACCAAATAAATATAGTACAATTGATGAGATGTGATAAATTTTATGAGAAAGTTGTACCATAAAAGTCTAGGGAGATCAAAAATAAAATATTTTATCATCAATTGAGGTATGAATAAAAATTGTCATAAAGCTAACCAAAAGCTTAAAAAATATATTTGCAAAATCAAGAATGAATTTTTCATTAGATGTGTCCTCAAGACTTGTTAAATAAGGAATAAAGCAACATTTCTCATAAAAAATATGAAAATTCTAGAAAACAAAAATATAAGAATATTAAAAATAGATATTTAATTAGATATAGCACATTAAGGTGACTCTAACAATGTTTATTTCACCTCAATCAGACCCTTGTTTAATTACAACAAATATAAACATAAAAAACACAAATAATTATAAATTATTATTTAATATTAAGTAAATATGTATTATAACTAAAATAAGATAAATTGAAGAAATATATTATTTCCAATTTAAAGCAATGTAAAGTACACAAAAGAAGAGATTTAGTGCTACATAGTAATATAAGTAAATAGAAAAGAAATGTTTCAAAAAATGAAATCAGTTTTATGGAAAAGCTACATTCTAAGATGTATAGGAGATCAAGTATGCCATCCTTAGTTATCACATCAAGAATGAACTAAAATTTTGATGTATAATATGCAAAAATGCTAGACAATAAAATATATAAAAATATTAAAATAATTATTTAATTAAATAGAGCTCATCAAGGCAAATCTGAGATGCTTGTTTTGTCTTGAGCAATAGTCATTTGGAATTTGTTTGAATTAACTAAGTAATTATGCAAAAATAATAACAAATTATACTTCTAATATTAAAAAAAGAAATATTAAAGAAAAAAAAAGAGAAACCAAAGTAATAGAATAATATAGTGTAAAAGTGATGGAAAGGTCACATTTGTAAAGAATAAAAGTTGCATAATGATGTAACTAAATTAAAGTGAAACATATTAAGAAATGAGTTAAATTGTATAGAAAAATTGAATTAAAAGATACTAAACACAACAAGGGTAGCTTCATCAAAATATCTTTTAGATCATACAAATAAATAAACATAAATATTTGATTAGATATAATTATTGAGATGAGTCCAATGACATTTTTTTATCTTGAAGAGTCCACATTTTGCATTACTAAAACATAAAAAATAAATAAACATAAATAATAGTAAAATATAATTTTAGTACAAAGTAAATACAAATTACAACTAAAATAATATAAATCAATCAAAATGATATAGAGATAACATCGAAAAAGATTTAGAGTTACGTAGTAATATACTAAAATGAAAGTGAAAATATTTTAGAATTAAGACAAAACCTATCAAAAAAGTTTCAATCACAAATTAAAAGTACATCATGTGGAGCAATCTCGATTGTCAAATTTGGTTCAAATTGAAAAGTCTCATAAATCATAATAAAACCTAAAAAAATTAATTAAAAATATTTAAATTAATTTTCTTAACAGAGCTGATTGATACACAATAAACGTTATTCGTTTTCTAAGTCAGCCTTTGTTTGCAATTAAAACTACTTGTCAAAAATAAATAAGCATAAGTAAGAAGACATTATTACTTAAATATTAAATAAATATGTTGTAAAGCTAAAATAACATAAATTAAAGCTACGTAAAATAATAAAATAGAAGTGATGGAAAGGTCACATGGGAAGAGAATTAGAGTTTCGAAGAAATATACGTAATCAAAGAAATAAACTTGAATAAATGTAATAAATTCTATGAGAAAATTAAATTTAAAGATACCAAAAGGATCGAGTATGACATCCTCGATCATAAAATGAAGCACAAATTGAATCTAATAATATAGCATGCAAAAATATTATTTAATAAATAATTTTTTAAAAAATAAACTTTTAATTTTGTAAGGGTTATTTAGATGAGTCCAACAACATTTGTTCTAACTCAATTGAACCTCACTTGATATACTACTAATTGATAAAGTAAATAAGCATATATGATAATAAACTACTTATTTAATAAGTAAATATATATTAAATGTGAGATGAGATAAACTGAAGCAAAGTAATAAATAAATCAAAGCAATATAAGGGTTACATGATAAGAGAACTATAGTTTCATGGTAATAAAAAAATAAATGAAACACTATTTTAAGAAATGAGATGACTTACAGGAAAAATTTGCATTTCAAGAAAGAAACGAGATTGAATGTGATAACATTGTCAAAATTAGAAAAGAATTAAAATGACTAGAAATTATGTCAAAGCCTTACAAAATAATGTATTCAAAAGCATAAAACTAAAGATTTGATTGGATAAATCTTGTCAAAATATCTCCAATGACGTTTGTTTAATCATCATCGAACCGTTTTTAGAATTATTGTTAAAAACAAAAGTATAAAAGATTAAATAATGATAATTGTATTTTTAAAATTAAGTATAAATTAAAGTTGAAATGATGTAAATTGAAAAAAATATAATTAAACAAAATCAAAGTTACATAATGGTCAAAAAATATGAGAATTAGATTTTCTTAGAAGTATAATAAATTTGAAGAAAACCTTTGAACGAATGAGATAATTCTTCATAAAAGTTGTATTAGAATATACTAGGGAAATCGAGTGTGACATCTTGATTCATTAAATCAAGTACGAGTAAAAATAACAACTAAATATTGCCAAAACTGTCAAAATAAATTGTTTAGAAATATAAAAAAGAGTATTAATTGGATAGAGCTTGTCGAGAAGTTTCCAATGCCTACTTCTTTTGGATAGAACTTATTTAGAATTTTAGCCAATTCAAAAATTAAATAAGCGTAAATAATAATAAAATATTACTTTCATTTTATATAAATAAATAAGAAATAAAAATGAGTTAAACTTCTATAATATAATATGAGCAAATTAATGACATGTATAGGTCACATGATTTGACAATAAGAGTTCCATTAGAATATAACCAAAACAAAACTAAAATTTTGATTAAATGAGATAAAATATTTTTTAAATTTTCATTCCATTATACTAATAAGATTGAGTGTGAATTCTCAATCATCAAAATTATTAACAAACTAAAATGCCATGTATAGAATGCTAAAACCCTACAAAATAAAATATTTAGAAGAATAGAAATAAATATTTAATATGATAAAACTTGTAGAGATGTTTCTAATGTTATTTCTTTTATCTTTGTCTAGCATGGATCGAAATTATTATGAATTACAAAATTAAATAAACATTAATAACAATAAATTATTTTTTAATAATGAAAAAATCTTCAATAAAAAGATATATGTTAAATTGAAGAATTGAAATATAACAAAATAAAATAATGCAAAGATCACATGAGAGAAGATTTAGAGATATATAAAAACATCCTTAATCATAAATTAAGAAATTACATTAATTAAAAAAATAGCATTCTAAGATACCAAGGAGATTTAGTATAATATCCTCAATAATTAAATCATATATGAATAAAAATTCATCTTAAAATATATCTAAATATTTGAAAATATAATATTTAATAATATGAAATTGAATATTTAATAGAATATAACTCATTGAGAAGAGTCCAACAATGTTTGGATCATATCGATCACACTTTGTTTGACCTTAGTGTGAGTTATAAAAAAATTAAAAATAAATTAAAAAATATTATTTAAATATTAAAAAAATAAATAATAATAATAAAATAAGAAAAGGTGAATTAATGTAATATAACCAAATCTACATCATGTAATAAGAATGGAGTTAAAGTTTCATAGAAATATAAGAAAAAAATTGCAAAATTTACAAGATTTAAGATCAGTCATATTGAAATGTCACACTAATAAATACTAAAGAGATTGAGTATGCCATGCTTCATCATCAAAATAAGTGTGATTTGAAATCTCCTTATAATTTTTTTTAAAAAATATTTAAAAATATTGAAATAAATATTTAATTTAATCGAGTTCATCAATAAAAGACTAATAATTTTTTTTCTATTGATTATATATAATTTAGATTTATTTTAAATTATAAAATTAGATTATCATAAATAATAATAAATTATTTTCTTAATATTAAGTAAATATATCTATGGGATCTAAAATAAGATAAATTGAAGTAATATAATGTAACTAAATAAAAAAATTGAATGTACATGAGATTATATTTAGAGTTATAAAGTAATATGACAAAATTAAATTAAAAATTTTCAAAAATTGAGATAAATAGTACGACAAAACTACATTTTATGATACTAAGGAGATCAAGTGTAAAATCTTTGATCTTAAAAATATGTACAAATCCAAATCAACCATAAAATGTGTTAAAATCCTGAAAATAATTTATTTAAAAATAAAAAATATATATGTATCATTGCAAAGAGATTGTCAAGATGAGTTCAATAATATTTATTTCATCATGATCAAACATTATTTGAACCTACTATCAATTATAAAAGTAAATAAGCTTAAATAACAACAAATACTTTTTCTTAATATTAAGTAAAAATATATTGATACTGAAATAAGGTAAATTATGTACCATGATTAAATGAAAATAACATAAATGCAACTTAATAGAAGAATTATAGTTTTAAATTAATAAAATAAACAAATGTACAAACGAGACAAATTTTATAGGAAATTATCATTAAAATATAATACAAAGGTCATGTGAAATGTTCCAAATTAAAAAACTACGTACAAATTATAACATCTCATAAAGCATAACAAAACTAATAAAACAATATTTAATATTATAAAAATGAATTTTTATATTGATAAAGTTCATTGAGATGAGTCCTACAATAATTGTCCATCTTGAATGGACCCCTTTAGGAGTTACTACGAATTGTCAAAGTAAATAACCATAATTTATTATAAATTATATTTTAAATATTAAGTATATAATAAAGGTAAAACTAGAAACTTAAAATAATGAAATATAACCAAGTAAAATAAAAGTAATATCATATAAGAGGAGTATTATACTTTCATAATTTTATAATCAAATCAAACAAAAACAATTGAACAAATGAGACAAAATACATATGAAAGATGCATTCTAGTATACTTATCTGGTCGAGTATAATATCCTAGATCAACAAATCGTGTAGGAATTAAAATGTCTCATAAAATATGAATTAACTTTCTTTAAAAAGAAAATTTAAAAATTTAAAAATGGATATTTAATTATACAAAGCACATTAATACTAGTCAAATGTCCTTTTAATCTTGATCAGGTCACATTCCTAATTATTATCAATTATGAAAGTTAATAAGGATAAAATTAATAAATTATTATTTAGTATTAATTAAATATATTGTAAATTTGGAATGAAAGAAATTGAAGAAAAGTAATATGATGAAATGAAAGTGAAGTAAAGGTCACATAAGAGGAGATTTAAAATAACATTGTAATATAAGAAACTAAAAGTATATAATTTGATAAAATGATATAAATTGTATAGGAAAATACTATTTCAAGTTTCTAAGGAGATTGGGTGTGGTAACCATGATCTTCAAATCACTTATGAATCAAAATATTTAGTAAATCAATACAAAAAAATTATATTTAAAAATATAAAAATTAATATTTATATATGTAGAGCTTTTCAAGATAATTATAGTAATAATTATTTCATCTTAATAAGAACTTGTTCAAAATAATTACCAATTGCTAAGATAAATAAGCATAAACAATAATAAATTATTATTTTAATATTAATTAAATATAGAGTAAATTTGAAATGAAATAAATTAAAATAATGCAATATAACTAAATAAAAAGATGTGAAAGTTACACGAGAATAGAATTAGAGTTACAAAATGATAAAGATAAAGCAAATGTAGAAAACTTGAATAAATAATACAAATTATATGAAAAAGTTGGATTCCATGTTGCTAAAAAGATTCAGTGTATCCTCGATCATGAAAGCAAGTATAAACAAAAATGCCTCACAAGATAAGCCAATAGTCAAACAAATAAAACATTTAAAAAAATAAAAATTAGTATTTAATTTGATATAATATATTGAGAAAAGTTGCATGACATTTGTTTCAACTTGATTTGACCTCAATTTGAAATACCACCAATGTCAAAATTAAAAAAGAACAATAGATTATAATTTGTTACTTTAAAATTTGGTAAATAAATAATACAATTGAAATGTGACAAATTGATGCATTGTAGCATCACCAACATAAAGTGATGTAACAGTTACATGAAAGGAGAATCAATTGTTTCATATTAACATAACTAAATCAAAGTAAAAAAGTTGAACAAAAAGATAAATTGTATTAGAAGGCATGTTGAAACCCAAAAAAATAAAATATTTAAAAAATCTTTATATTAATAATTAATAAATTATTATTTTAGTTATATGAATATTTAATAAATTATTATTATTTTAGAGCTCAATGAGTCAAGTCCAGCGATGGTTTTTTGCCACAAGTGGAACTTGTTTCGAATTACTATAACTTACCATAGTAAATAGCTATAAACGATAATAAATTATTTTTTTATTATTAAGTAGATAAATATAATATTAAACTAAGAAATAGAGTCATTGTAATATAATCAAACAAGAGACATGGAAAGTCACAAAAAAGGAGATTTTGAGCTATATATTAAAATAAACACGTAAACGAAAAATTTTTTTAAAAATATGACAAATTATTTGGGAATGTCACATTCAAAGACTCAAAAGATATCGAGCATAACAAAATCAATCATCAAACTACATAGAAACTGAAATAGCTTTGAAAGCATGTTAGAACAATCAAAATAAATATTTAGAAATATGAAAATATTTTTTAAATTTCGTAGAGCTTGTAAAGAAAAGTCCAATAACATTTGTTTCATGTTGAGCAAATTTTTTTGGATTCAGTAAAAATTACTAAAGTTAATAATCTAAAGTAATAATCAATTATTGATTGAAAATCTGGTAAACATATAACAAAGTTGACATTAGATAAATTGGTATAATATAGTACAACTCAATTAAATCAACATAAAGGTTATATTAGAGAAGAGTGTAACATGTTCGATCAACGAAATAGTTAAAAACCAAAATATTTCATTAATTGTGCTAAATGAAAAAAACTATTTAAAAATATAAAATTAAAGATTTAATTGAGTAGAATTCATCAAGACGAGTTAAGCGACACTCTTTTCCCTATATTGCATATTATTTTGAATTATAAAGAATTGTTTACGTAAATAACCTTAAATATAATAAATTATTATTTTAATGTTAAGTTGATATACATAATAACAAAAATATGATAAATTTAAAAGATGTAATATAACGAAATTAAAGGTAAATAAATGTCACATGACAAGAAATTTAAATTTACATTGTAATATAGCAAAATTTAAGTGAAAAAATTGTAAAAAGACAATAAACTACATGAGAAAGCTTAATATTAAGATGTAAAGGTGACTGAGTGTAACATTCTCAATCATCAAATTAGATGTGAATTAAAATATCTTGTAAAACATACCAAAACCTAAAAATTAATATTTTAAAGATTTAAAAACTAACATTTAATTGGAATGGGCTCATCAAGATGAATCTAACATCATTTATTTTATCATGATCAGATCTCTTTTGGAGGTACTATAAATTACAAATGTAAATAAGCTTAAATACAAATAAATTATCATTTTAATATTAAGTCAAAAGTTATATTAAAACTTGGAATGAGATAAAGTAAAGCACTATGACATAACCAAGTGAAAATAATATATATATATATATATATATATATATATATATATATATATATATATATATATATATATATAACATGTAGGAGAATTATAAGTTTGGATAATATAAAGAAATCTAAGTGAAACTTTTTAACAAATGAGAAATTATAAGAGTAATTTGTACTAAAAAATACTAAATAGATTATGTGAAATAGTACTAATCATGAAATGAAATATGAATCAAAATGTTCAAAATGAACTCAGTGACATTTTTTCATCTTGATTAGATGCCATTAATAGGGATTACAAATTTTCTAAGTTAATGTGCATAAATTATTTTTATAATAATAATAAAATATTTATTAATGATGAAATTAGGTAATTAAAGCAATGTGATATAACAAAAAAATATCAAAGTGAAGATCACATCAGAGAAGAATTAGAATTTCATAGTAATATTACCAAATAAAAGTAAAACATTTGGAGAAATAAAATATTGATAAATAAAATTATATTGCAATATATTAAGGAGATAGAGGATAATATCTTTGATCAAACAAGTCAAGTGTGAATAAAAATTTATTGTAATAAGTGCCACAATCTTACTCAAATAGAACATTTAAAACTATAAAAAAGAACATACAATTAGATAGAGCTCAATTGGATGAGTTTAACGAAGTTTTTTCCATTGTGATCATATCTATATTAGAATTATTGTGAATTACAAAAGTGAAATGAAGTAAAAATCATAAGAGAGGAGATCTATAATTTCATTAGAATGTAACAAAATGAAAGTATAAAATTTGAAGAAATTATTTAAATCATGTGGGAAAGTTTCCTTCCACGATTCTAAGATAATCAAGTGTAACATGCATAATAGTCAGGATAGTTACGAATTGAGATGTTTTCTTAAAGATGCCAATCCTTAAAAGAATATTTAAAAATTTAAAGTTACATATTATATAAGTTGGAGCACTTTTAGAGGGATGTGATCACATTTAATTCATCTTAATTGGACCTCATTTGGATTTACAAAGAATTATAAAAGGAAGCATAATTTTATTAAAAAAATATGTTTTTAATATCAATTAAATATATAAAAAAAGTTAAAATAAGACATATGGAAGTAATGTAATATAAGCATAGAAAAGAAAAAAATTTGATGAAATGAGATATAAAGTGTGGAAGCATTGCATTACAAGAAACTAAAAATCAAATGTGACATCCATGATCAACAAATGAAATACAAATCAAAATTCCTTATAAAGCATGCCCAAACCCTAAAAAATAAATTATTTAAAATAGAAATAAAATATTTAATTGGATACAACATTTGGAGATGAGTCTAATAATATTTATTTTTCTTAATTAGACTTCATTTAGAATTACTATAAATTAAAAACTTAAATAAGAGCAAATAATAAAAAAATTATTGTTTCAATATCAAGTGAATATATATTAAAGCCAAAATAAGTTATATTGAAGAATTTTAATATAATAAAACTAAGGCAAAGTATTGATCACACAAGTGTAGACTTGGGGTTATTTTGTAATATAACAAAAAGAAAATGAAAATTTTGAAATGAGATAAATTATATCGAAAAGTTGCATTCTAAGATTTGAAGGTGATTGAGTGTAACATCATTTATATCCAAATTAGGTTCAAATTGAAGTGTCACATCAAACATCCATGAAACATTAAAAATATTTTTATTAACTTCTTTATTTCCATGTAATTTGAAATAAGGTTTGATAGGGAAGAAAGAAGCATTATTAGATAATTCTCAATGAGCTCTATCAATTAAATATCTATTTTTTGTTTTTAAAATATTTTGTATTTAATGATTTTTGGATATTTAATGAGTCATTTGGACTCATTCCTAATTAGACAGCCAAGGATATTAAGCTTAATATTTTAGAGTATTGGATTTCACATATCTAACAAAATTTATATTATTTAATAAATTTTTTTTCTTTCATTTGATTATATTATTATGAAACTCTAATTTTCATCTTGGGTGATCTTGACATCACTTTTATTTTAAAAATATTATATTTCTTCAATTTATATCATTTAAACTTTATTATTGATTAATTTAATATTAAAATATAATTTTTGTATTATTTATATTTATTTAATTTTTTAATTCACAAATGTTCTAGTTGAGATGAAACAAATATCATTGAACTAGTCATGATGAGCTCTAAATAATTAAATATTAATTGTTATATTCTAAAATATATTATATTCTAGGGTTTAGGAATTATTTATGAGGCATTTTAATTTGTATATGATCTAGTGATCAAGCATACTAAACTCGCTCTTCTCACTATCTTGGAATGCAAAATTCAAAAATAATTTATCTTATTTTCTCAAATTTCTTACTGTGACTTGGTTGTCTTATTAACTAAAAATCATCTATTATCTTCGCTTTACGTCACATTGATTTAGTTGTATTAAATTTCTTCATGTTTTCTTATTTTTTTATTATTTTATATTTTATCAATATTATAATAATACTATCACATTATTTGTACTTATTTTATTTTTTTAGTCATTGTAATTTTGAATGAGGTCTAATTCAGGCAAAATTAATGTCATTTGACTCATATTAACAAGCTCTGTCCTTTTAAGTATTCATTTTTTATATTTTTTTTAATTTTATTATTTTCTAATATGTTTGCATACTTTACAAGGAAATTAATTTCATAGTTGAATAGAATATTACATTCGAACTCCTTTCTACCTTGAAATATAACCCTACTATATAATTTATCCTATTTCTACAATTTGTTTTTTTTTTGTTTAGATAGATTACTTTGTGACTGTACAACTCCTTTTGTGTGAGTTACACATCACTTTTGTTTTGTTATACTATATTACTTCAATTTATCTCATATTAGTTTTAATATGTTCTTACTCAATATTAAAAAAATATTATTAGTTACGTTTATTTTCATTGACAACTCATAGTATTCCAAATGAGATTCGATCTAGACGTGACAATCATCATAGGTATGTTTTAGAATGTAGCAATTCTATCCTTTAATGCATGCAAAATTTTCCAATGGCCTAGTTGTCGCTGCTATACAGCAACAAAAGCTATAAAAACCACGAACAACATCTTTAGTAATCAAGAATGCCAATATTTCTTAACTGGCTAAATCCATAAACATTTCAATGGAAGCTTAAGCTAAAAAAGTATGGTGAACCTAAATTATGTGCCAAATAGAAAAAAAATCTTTCAAGTATGCATTACGAAATGCTACAAACTACCATATGACTTGAGATGGACATTTGTTGTAAATAGCATTCTTTTTAAGTTTTCAAGTAATTAATCCATCCATGGATTACATTGTTTTTCTGTTAAACATAGAATTTTACATCAAACCAACCATTCATGTAGTATTCATTGTACTATGAAAATCTAAACATAAATGCTTTTAAAAGTAAATATCTCTTATCCTATCAATCTAGAGATACATATTAAAGGATTTATCATGGAAGGGAGCAAACAATTAAGAGCATAGAGTGCAAAACATTGAGATAGAAACATACCCTGTTAGCTGTAATGAATAGAGATACATTACAAACTCTTGATGGCTAACATATATAAAGGAAAAACACAGTGATATGACATTTAAGCAAGTAGTTATATACTTTCTTCGATAGTCAATATTGTTGAAGACATATTGTTAATGAAAGTAAACCTCATAGCAAAAAGTAGAAGGTATGATAGGCCACTAATAGATGGAGAAGAAAACATAAAACTGAGCACAATATATTAATATTGACTTTTTTATGTAAAAATATTATGTTTATTAATTTTTATTTTGTTAATTTCTTCTAACAATCTTTTTCTTCAACGGCATTTTCTGTTGAGAATAGTAGAGAGCTACAAGCCATTCAATCCTAAGCCTTTGGTCGAGGACTTTTCTACCATTCTACATGAGTTTAATTTTTGAGATTTGGATTTCAAGGTCTTCTTATGTACTTGGTGTATGAAGAAGGAGGTGAAAGCTTTAATATGGTGAGAATTAATATAGACCGAATAAACTTTGGATGACACATGACATTTGGTCGAGTTCACTTTGTTTGCATCAATTAGAACCATTTCCACTACTTCCATTATTTTAATGATTTGAGTTTAGCAAGTATGGAAACAATTAAAAATTTAAGGATATCTTGCTAACTTTGAACAAAATCCAATTGGTTCCTAATTAAGACTATAGGAGACGAACTTGGAGCCTTAGTTTTATGCAAAACAAAAATTGTGCTAATTCCTTCAAAGCACTTAGTCCTTAGAGTTTAAAGAAAATGAGTAACCTTTTTACCATTACAAAATTTTTAAAGAAAATTAATAATTTTTAGGGATTAAAGCATTAAAGAGGTATTTCATAGAGAAGAAGCATCAATGGCTATAGTGTTTGTAGAAAATTACAACACTTGTCTTGTATGTATAGTATTTTGGGGTTGGCAACACACAAAGTTTTAGTGGTAAACCCTAAGGAAAAAAACATGGCTTACTTTCACCAAACTACTACTACAAAGTGGATGGCAAAATAGGAGTTGTTTCTTTCATGAAGGGGATAGTTCCTATATTGATATTACTAAAGATATTCTTTTCATGCATCATGACCACTTAACTAAGAATTAGTGCTCATCAATTAAATCAACTCCAAAACCTCAGCTCCCTCACACCCTAATATAGACACACACACCGAATGTGTTGGCAATAATTTTCTTTTAGTTAGAGAGTTGACGAGCTCCATTTTCTCATGCTAATGTGTATGGTTTTTTTCGTCAAGGGCAATTGAATTAGTGTTGATAAACATACAAGATACTTTTTTAAAAGTTACTAAAACATCTGATGTCAAACCCTAGTGATAAACAAGAATATTAGTGATGCTCATCCACAAGATATAAAGAGACAATTCGCCTCAATGGTTTTCTTCTATATATTGTAATTTACTATTCTTGTGATTAAGAGGAAATTCTATTCGATTCAAGCCCTCTATATCTTCTATCACAGTGGCCCATATCACAATTTTAATTTATCCTCTACTTAGTGTTGTTGTCACTTCTTATCCATAGAAGACAAGATAATGGAGGGAATGTTCCTCAACATCAAACCCTCATCTACAAATCTTCTATATCCTCGTCCATTGTATGGATGATGTTATGCTACAAGCTATAATTATTATCATTGCAATTTAAGAGATTTCATTTATTCTTATTTGTTATTTCCCTAACTACTTGTAGTAGTTTGATAAGGTATATGTTTTCAATCTTCTTTAGTAGAATAATTCGAATGCATTGCTAACTGATGGTTGTTAGAAAGTTAAGGTAACAACAAAAGTTTTTAAGTATACACTCAGGGGTTCTACTTTGTTTAGATAATCTGTTGCTATAGATTTCTCCTACACTGCGATTCTTAAGTATAAAATCTCTTCATGGGTTGTTAGAGCTCTCTCGTTATTTTCACAAGTTGTTTTCATAAATTATGTTTTTATCTCCCTCCCAAACTATGCACTGTATCATACGTGAATTTTGAGCAACATATTGTGTTCATTTAGTAGAAGATTCAATCCATATGGTAGAGCAAGGACCTATTGAATCATGTCATTGACTTAATAACTAAAGAGAGCATGTCATAACCCATGCCCCACCACAATTACTTTTAAGGAATGTTTTAATAGCTAAAACTGCTTCAACGATCAGTGTAAATTGTGACACCCTTTCATTACGTAGTCTTAATGCTCAATAATGGGTTGATAGAATAGACACTTTGTTTGCATGAGAATCCAATACATCTCCAAATTGATGATCATAACGAGCATAAATAGTGGGGCATAGAATTGTTTGACTCATGGGCTTTGTGAAGAGGTGCTCTTTGATAGAGGATTCATGGGTTGTATATTGTCTATGTAGTTACCTACTACAATAAAAATGAGGATCGACATATTGATGATGTTGATAGTGCAATCAATGATGATAGCAAAAGAGATTAAGCCAAATTAACTAATTACTTTGGGCATTATGTCATATATTAGATATCAAAGACTTCAATAGGTTCCCCTGATAGTGGTCAAGATGCTTGTTTGGTGCACAAAGAAAACTTTTTTAAAGCATATAATGTCTTTCTTTTGTGGGAGAAGTGTGTCCTAATGACTAGTGTGAAAGGAATTGAGCTTAGTTAAGGTTTGCTCTCAACCTTTAGCAATTACATTTTAGAGTTGTTCCATATCTTTCCTTATTGCCAACTTGGGGGCTTTCTACCTCTACTGACCGTAGTCTTGCATATCAGAATTTATAGCACGCTTTCTTCTCTTGGAAACTTGAATAGTAGGCCTCTCAATACCCTCGCCAATCTTTGCATCTACTAAAGACAATCAATGCCTTCATTAGTAATCTTCTTCGTATTGCTACCAAGGAAAATGCCTATATGTCTAATGCTTAATTGAAACTCTAACAACTTCGTAATGAAGATTTTTGGCATTATTCTTTTCTCTTCTTTGAATCATGAAGTTACTTATTTTGTACGAGACAACCAGCGGGGCAACAAGATTATTTGCTCAAAGGTATTTTTGAAGATGTTTTATTATACTTTGAAATATTCCCCCAAATAACCTCAATAAATATCATTCTTTTATGCTTGGTTATGAGGAATATCATATAAAGTTGTCATTGATCATATAAAAACATAGAATAGAAATATATGATTAAGAAATCTAAATCAAATTTGAACAAAAAATCATTCTCAAATGCAGAGAAAATGACATATACTACTTGTGCATTCTAACCTTGTATTGTAAGATCAATCAAAATAATAACAAAATTCAACAATACTCATAAGAGTGTAGCAATGATGACACAAGAAGGATTCAATAGCACAAATAGTGTTTAAGAGACAAAATATTAGAAGACACTTTCATATTTTAGGATTTAGACATATCTTAACATTAGGGATTTGAATCATTAGACAATGATTTCCATTGCAATTGTACTGAGGAAGCTAGTTGACTTTTTCTTTAATATAGTCAATTAATCAATTTTTAATCTTAACTTCTTATTCCAAACATGTAAATCAGATGATCTCAAAGCCTAAAAGAGATCACCTGCTTTGCATGGTGGTAGAGCATCAACAAACATTCTCTAGGAAAAGGGCAAAGAATAAAAACCATTAGAGAGAGAGAAAGAAAGGGACTACATGACTATTTAGAAATATGTGAACCCAATCCACTATAGAGTTGATTATATGTTGTATTGTTTATCATGTTATTGCATACCATTTCAAGGTATATCTTTTGTAATGTTTTATGATTCTAAATACAATAAATGTTTATTGTATTGTTTGTTATAATTATTGCTACACATGATAGCAAGCTAGTTTTATTGAATATTAAACTAATATTTATATTTTGATGGTGAAGAAATGAGAAAATGAAAAATATGAAAATTTTGAAGGACAAAATATATTTATTTCAGATAAAAAAAGTTGGTTAATTATTTTTTATTTATTCATGTCCTCTAGAAAATATTTGTTATAACTATAAGACTAGTATCGATTAAGTTGAGGTTGTTAACTTAGTAGTCATTGAGATGTAATAGATCTCTTGGTTGTTAAAATGATGTTGAAATTATGGGGAGCACATTCCCACAGTCACTATTGGAATGAGTTCATTCTCACTTTGTTTTGGATAATAATGATGATGAAGTTGAGATATGTCGGCCTCCCCAATTATCAATGCAATGAATTAGTTCCCGTGGTGAACATGATAGCATAATGTAAGATGAGTTAGTTACCCCCAAATCTTGTGGTGAGCTGGTTACTTTAGTTGAGAAATGAGATAGAATGAAAAAAATATTATATAATCAAATCGAATAAAAAGATTTGTGAAAATGAAATAAATAGTACAGAAAGTTGCACTTTAAAGTACTGAAGAGATATAGCGTAATATCTTCAATAATCAAAAAGAACATATACCATGATTATAGAGACACCATACATTAAGCTCTCTATTCTCTAACCATAGGAACCAAAGAAAGCTTGGGTTGATTACTAACATTCACTATGAGAGTATTTACTGTCATTCTTAATTGCCCATTTGTAAACATTTTGAGCTACAAATATTTTTATTAATTTTACAATCCTTGATGTTTTGTCCTTTTCTACAACAACAGAAGCATGTAATATATGAAATATTTTGCCTGCATTCAAACGAGGATATATCCTTTTATTTAAAAAAATGAGCAAAATGTTAAGAACTGGAAAATTTTACATATTTAAGAAAGTAAAATATTTTTTAAAGAAGTTATTTCATCTTCAAATGAAGTATTCTCCATAATCATTAATTTTTCATCATAATTTTTAAGCATTTTTTATTTTTTTATCATCTTCTATCATAAAAAAATCTACGAGATTGATCTTTTCTTTGTAAAAATTATTTAATTATTTATGTACACATTTTAAATAAGTTATAGTAAAAATTTTTATTTAATTATTATTTCAAAAACCATGAGGCCAATTGCTTACCCTATTCACTTCTTCTTCACCTGATGTCCTTAAATCATTATTTTCCATTAAGCAAAACATCCCTTGCTCCATGTTATTCGACATTGTGGAGACAAAATCTTTTGAAATACTCAAAGTAGCTTGAAAAGTTTTCTTCTACTTCGTTCTCTTGTTTTTCTCATCTTTTCTATTAGTATCATTGAGTTATGGACAATCTGAACTAATATGGCAAGTTTTACTATAATCATAACATCCAGTGCCTTCATCTTTTCCATTCTTTTCCTCTTTTGCAAATTCCTATTTACAAAACATTTTGCCAAAGTTTTTCAAAACCTTTAACATTAAAGTTTACCTCTTCTCCAAAATCCATAGAAATGATTGATGCCGACTCTAAATCTTCCTTGCTTGCTTTAAGTGCCAAAGGTTCGTCTTTTCCAGCCCAATGCTTTGGCATATACGGGGAAGCCACCGCTTCAATCCCTCTATTCATCTCATTTTTGGCCATTAATAAATCTTAGAGTAGCTCATCCAATATGAGCTTATTTGCATCTTTGGTCTCCTTTATTGTCATGGTAAGAGGACCATACTCCTTTTGTCTTATGCTTAACATCTTTCTTACAAGTTATACTTTAGAAAGCACTCTTTTAAGATTTGCTAATCTATTAGTAATATTAGTAAATCATGTAAACAACTTTTTTATAGTTTCTCCCTTATCCACTATAAATAGCTCATAATGTTGTGTAAGAATATTTTATTTTAATTTTCTTTACTTTTGTAGTGCTAAAGAGTAACTTCAAATTTTTTCCAAGCTATATTTACATTATTAAAATTCATAACATGATTAAATTCACTTGGAGAGATGCCATAATGAAGGTAGCTGAGTACTTTTACATTGAGGAGTGCCATTCTTTGATGACCACTAAGTTCAATAAAAGGCATAATTTTATTTGTGTATGAATCTCAAAATAAATAACATGATTTAGCAAAAATTTCCAAAAGTTATAAGTTAATTATCTAAATAAAAAGTTTAGTTCTTTTTCCTAATACAAATAAAATTCACTATAAAAAATTGTTGAAAGACTAAAGAAGATCCTTCATCAAGTGTCACACTAATATGATTTATGGATGAAGACATGTTAAAAACTTAAGCAAACTAACAAACATATGTTTCAAAAAGTGTGCAAAAGTGAAAAATAATTTAAATCTATGTACAATAAAAATGACAATTAAGAAAGCTAAAATAAAATAATTGAAATGCACATGTTGGATCACCCAAGCGATTTGTGTCACTTTATGTGAGGGACCCCCTCTGATAACAATTGAAGTGAAAACGAGTGTGAGAATCACACAAGAGGAGAGTGAATTATGGTTTGAAACTCTAGTCTTGCTTTGGTCATTATTTCACAATCATTGCACTAAAATTGTAGTCAGGAAGACTGTTGGCTTTTTCATTAATATTGTCATTTAACAGACTTCTAAATCAATTAATCTATTTTAATTCTTATCGCCTTATTCCAAATACACAAATCTTATAATCTTAGTGCTTAACAGAGATCACCAACTTTAAATAGTGGTAGAGCATCAACAAAAGTTCTCAAGAAAGAGGGCATTAGAATTATAAGCCTTAGAGAGAGAGAAAGAAATGGACTACATGACTATTTAGATATATGTGACCCAATCCACTATAGAGTTGATTATATGTTGTATTGTTTGTAATGTTATTGTATACTACTTCAATGTACATCTTTTGTAACGTTTTATGATTCTAATTCATAATAATTGTTGATTGTATTGTTTGTTATAATTATTGCTACACATGATAATGAGCTAGTTCTCCTGAATATTAAACTAATATTGATATTTTGATGGTTAAGAAATGTCAACATGAAAAATATGAAAATTTTGAATGAGATAATATATTTATTTCAGATAAATAAAAATGAAGGTTAATTATTTTTATCGATTCATGTTCTCTAGCAAATATTTGTTATAACTGTAAGACTAGTAATGATTAAGCTAAGGTTGTTCACTTAGTAGTCATTAAGATGTAATAGATCTATTGGTTGTCAAAATGATGATGAAATTATGGTGAGTACATTCCCTCAACCACTATTGGCATGAGTTCGTTCTCACTTTGTTTTTGATAATAATGATGGTCTAGTTAGGATATGTTGGCTTGCCCGATTATCAATTTGGTGAATTAGTTCCCATGGCGGACACGATTGCAAAATGTGGGATTAGTTGGTTACCCCCAGGTCATATGGTGAGTTAGTTGCTTTAGTTAAGAAATGAGATAAATTGAAAAAAATATTATATAACCAAATAACATAAAAGATTTGTAAAAATGAGATAAATTGTATAGAAAGTTGCACTCTAAATTGCTAAAGAGATATAGTGTAATATCTTCAATCATCAATTAAGAGATATAATTACATCCCCATACCATGATTGTAGAGACACGATACATTAAGTTCATTATTTTCTAACCTTAGCAACCGAAGGAAGCTTGGGATGACTACTAACATTCACTATGAGAGCATTTATTGTCATTATTAATTACCCATTTGAAAGTAGATTTTGAGATAGAAATATTTTTACTAATTTTGCAATCCTTGATGTATGTCCTTTTCTACAATAATAGAATCATGTAATATTTGAAATTTTTTACATGTGTTCAAAAGTGGATATATACCTTTGTTTAGAAAAATGAGCACAATGTGAAGAATGAGAAAATTTTACATGTTGAAGAAAGTAAAACGCTTTTTTTAAACAAGTTATTTCATCTTCGAATGAAATACTTTTGATAATCATTAATTATTTTTCCTCATCTTCTATAATGAAAAATTGAGGAAGTTGATCTTTTCTTTGGAAAAACATTTTAATTTTTTATGTAGACATTTTGAATAAGTTAAAGTAGTAATAAATTTTGTGCAATTTTTTTAGCAACACCTTGAGGACAAGTAAACTTATTCACTTCTTTGCTAGATGTCCTTTAATCATTATTTGCCATGAAGCACAGCATCCCTTGCTCCTTATTAGTTGAAGTTGTAGAGACAAAATCTTTTAAAACACCCAAAGTAGCTTGAAAGGCTTTCTTCTCCTTCATTCTCTTCTTTTTTTTCATCTTTTCTTTTAGTTTCTTTGAGTTATGGATATTTAGATCTAATATTGCCAATTTTGTTACAGTCACAACATCTTGAGCCTTCAACTTCTCCTTTCTTTTCTTCTTTTGCCCATTCCTATTTACAAAACATTTTGCCAAATTTTTTTCATAACCTTTAACATGAAAATTTACCTTTTCTCCTAAATCCATAGAAGAGATCGATGCCATAACTAAATCTTCCTTGCTTACTTTAAATGCCAAAGGTTTCTCCTTTCTTGCTCCATGCTTTGGCTTATAAGTGGAGTCCTCCTCTTTAACCCTTCTATTCATCTCAATTTTGGCCATTAATAATTCTCAGAGTAACTTATCCAATATGAGCTTATTTACATATTTTTTCTCCTTTATTGTCATGGCAAGAGGACCATACTCATTTTGTCTAATGCTTGCCACTTTTCTTATAAGTTCTACATTAGAAATTACTCTTTTAAGATTAGCTAATCTATTAGTAATATTAGTAAATCATGTAAACTTCTTCTTTATAATTTCTCCAATATCAACTCTAAACATCTCATAATCATGTGTAAGAATATTTTATTTTAGTTTCCTTTACTTGTATAGTGCCTTAAAAAGTAACTTCTAATTTTTCCCAAACTACATGTATGTTTTTAAAATTCATAACTTGATTAAATTTACTTGGAGATATGCCACAATGAATATAGTTGAGTACTCTTGCATTAACGAGTGCCATTCTTTGATCACCACTAAGTTTACTAAAAGGCATAATTTAGCTCGTGTATGAATCTCAAAATAAATCACATGGTTTGCTAAGTTTTTTGAAAAGTTTAAAGTTAATTAACTGAATAAAAATTCTAAATCTAATTTTTAAATATAGAGAAAATTCACCCATAAATAATGGTTGAGAGACTAAAGAAGATCCTTCATCAAGCACATGCCAATATAAATTATGGATGAAGACTTATCAAAAACATAAGCAAACTAACAAACACATATTTTGAAAAGCATGCAAAAGTGAAAAAAAATTTAAATCATAGTGCAACAAAAATGACAACTAAGAACACTAAAATAAAATAATTAAAATGCACATGATGGATCACTCTAGTGATTTGACTCACATTATGTTGAGAACCCCTTCTGACACCAGTTGAAGTAAAAGCGTGTGTGAGAATCACACAAGAGAGGAGTGAATTATGGTTTGAAACTATATTTAATAAATTTTTATTATTTTTATTTTTTAAATATTTGTTAAAAAAAATTATATTTATAAAAAGCTTTTATTTTTAAGTATATTAAGTTTTTAATTTTTATATTGATAATAAAATTTTAAATTATATACCAAACTTTTTAGGTAGTTTTGTTTAAACTAGAATCCATGACCACCCTTGACTAGTGTTAAGAAAAAAACTTTGCTAATAAAATGGTTAGAACTTCACGTTTTTATTTACGATTCACTTCTAACCAACTTTATATTGTTCTAATGGTTCACCTCTAGCCTACTAGCTTTTCAAGGTTCAACAATAGCAGGAGCTTTTATGAGGTCAACTAACTCGGCCTTTCACAGCATCGATCAAAACTCGTGCATTCCCAAATCCTAGGCCACCCAACATTAAAGAAAAAGATACAGCTAGAAAAACACTTTGGACAAAATTGTACAAATATTTCTCTATTTGTTGATAAATATAAAAAGTCACAATGAGTTGAAAATAATGATGAGAAAAAAGAAGAAAAAAATCTTTGAAGAATTACGATTAGTTGAAAGAATTTTAAATTTGTAGTAGTTGTAAGTCGTAGGTGCCTTTAAGACAAATTTATGCCATTAGAATATTGTGCATTACTTTTTTGAGATGTTAAAAACATGTTCATGTTTATTTGCTATTTCATTCACAATGCTTAGATATTTATAAAAAAACTTTTGTCAGTCATTAGAAAGACGTAAATGTTATGTGAAAAGTTGCTGCTAAGTAGCCTAAAATGCTTTTCCAAAAAGCTCAAAAATTATTATAAAATGGATACTAATATCAGACATATAACAACAAGTTTTTTAGCTATTAGGTTTCCTTTGACTAGAGCTGTTGCTTCAGCACAAAAGAATTCTCAAACATGAAATAAAATGCTATAAAAGCGGATGAGTTTTGGAAGGTTGCATCGTGCTTGGTTACTTCTTGGTCACTCGATTAATTTAGTTGAGTTCTGGATCATTCGATTAATAAATGATAAAATCAATATTTGATCTAGACTATATGGTACCAATAAGATAGATCTTTTCAAATGATTAAATAAAAATTTTCATTAGATTATATCATATGAGATCAAAAACATCAGATGAATCAATCATTTGCAATCGATGAAATAGTAACCGTTCAATCAACTCAACTATGGGTAGTTTGATCTATTAAGCTAATTGTTCAATAAAGGAGGTGATATCCACTGTGCAATCAAAAAAATGCACTAATGAACAACATTGAGTGATGTCAATTTTCGATGCATATGGGCACAATGTATTTTAGTCAAACCTTGAAAGGAATAATAGCTATTTTTAATTCATAAAGATTTGGGTAGATGTTTCACAAGGATCCTCAATGAGGCTATCTCCCCCCCTTGTGCTCTCAACAATTTATCACCTGCACGTACTCACAGCATAAAGGCTTGTACATGTTTGACCAAATATGTACGTGCTTAGTTTGATTGTTGTTAGCTCTCTATCCATTGTCATACCCCCAATCGATTCAATAGTTTGTCATCAGGAAGAGTGGGCTGTACCCAGCTCGGTTACGACCTTTTCTTAATGCGAACTTTTTGAGTGCTTGCTCGAGCCTGCCCATCGCTTTGCCTTAGTGCATAGCCTGGGATGTGGTATAAATTTTATTTATTTAGTTATGAAAATTTTATTAGAATTAATTTTTTATGCAAAAAAGATTTAACAATCAACTTAATAGAGAAATTTATGATATTATAAAAGTACAATTTAACCAAGAAAAGAATGATTCAAAAATAGAATTATTAATGAAGAGTTAAAGTAGTATTTAAAAAAATAGTTAAATATTGTAGAATTGAATCATATTTATTTACTTGAATAAGAAGATCATTGAATAATTTAGATGCATAAATATGATTTGAATTTGAAAATGAAAGGATACTGACATAAAATTGACAAGTTAAAATTCATTCCATAGTAAAATAAAACCTTAACAAAGTTGATTTACATGTCTTTAGTCCTTGAAATTGTTCAACAGTCAAAGATACTAGAAAACCCACTAAATCACCATCTTCAATAGTGTACAACTTGTTCTTTACATGTAAAACTGTTTTATTCTAAACAAGCCCAATGGAATAAAATGCTAAACATTTAAGACATGAGTAATAAATCACAAGGGAGACTCAACAATCT
This sequence comes from Vanilla planifolia, assembly GCA_023846275.1. Taxonomy (NCBI): domain Eukaryota; kingdom Viridiplantae; phylum Streptophyta; class Magnoliopsida; order Asparagales; family Orchidaceae; genus Vanilla; species Vanilla planifolia. The sequence goes on along the minus strand of JAIUJO010000084.1, from coordinate 291,945 downwards.
CTCTCTTTTGATGATGGCAAGATATAAATATTTGGATAAAAATATAAAAAGCACAAACATATATTTAATAAATGATAAGTGGTATTATATATATATATATATATATATATATATATATATATATATATATATATATATATATATATATATATGCTCTCCTTTTATTCATGCTCTCTTTTACTACATGCTCCCTCCTCATTTTATGACTAATCTAAATTTTATCTAAACCATATTCATTTTCACCCTTTGATATCATCAAAAGGAAAATGCAATTCAAATAGATTTTTATTTACTTAATTATTATCTTATGCTTTATTTTTTTATCTTTGTTCCGAATAATCCCCTTCTTTAATTCAAGACACATCAATAATTAATTTAAATTTCTATCAAAATATTTTATGATTGAGTCATCAAAAAATATATATATTTTTTATCTTTCAAATTCTAAAATCTAGTTAATAAAATTTTTAATGGTCCCTTTTACTTAAAAAATCTAATTAAATAAAACAAAGATTCTTGTCATCTATGCAACATTTAAATTCTTAACAATAAATTATAATTGAATCCAATTATATTTTCCCAAAGAATCTCATCAAAGAAGTACAATTTTGACCTCTACAAAATTATTCAATTTGTCATGCCACAATTTTGTAAAATGTCCACCTTGTTCTAAGAAATTAAAATTAACAATAAGCCTAATATGCTTTGATCTTAAAAATTTCTCTTACAAATTGTTTCTCCATGCCATGATTATAGAGACATTTTATATTAAGTTCTCTATTTTATAAAGTAAGGAAACCAAGCAAGATTGGGTTCACTGTGAACACTCATTATGTGAACATTTATAGTGTCTTTCTTAATTACCAATTTGAAACAAGATTTTGATCTAAAAATATTTTTCTTAATTTTATAATCCTTGACGGTATGCTCTTTTCTACACCAATAGCAGCATGTAATTTTTGAAATGTTTTACATGTTTTCAAAAGAAGACATATCCTTACATTTAGAAAAATGAACATGTGAAGCAAAAAAAGATTTTACATGTCCAAGAAAGTAAATTTTTATTTTTAAAACGAGAAATTTCATCTTACAATAATCTAATAGCCATAATCATGTAGTTGTTTTCATCACAAAATTGAAGAATTTCGAATTTTTTTCCTCACTTATTTTCATGAAAAAATCTAGAATATTGATCTCTTTAGTGTAAAACTTTTTTAATTTTTTATGTGCACGCATTGAAGAAGTTAAAACACAAATAACTTATATGTAATTATTATCAACAACATCACGATGCAATGTGTTTACATCATTCACTTCTTCTTCTTTACTAGAAATGCTTGAATCATCATTTGCAATGAAACATAACATCCCTTCTTTGTCACTATTTAAAGTTGTGGAATCAAAATCATTCAAAATAAAACAAGTTGATTGAAAAGCTTCTTCATCTTCATTCTCTTTTTTTCTCATCTTTTCTATTCATTTCTTTTAGTTGTGACAATCAGGTCTAACATAGCTACTTTGATAGCAATCATAACATCTTAGTGCCTTCATCTTCTTCCTTCTATTCTTCTTTTGCCAATACCTATTTATTAAAAATTTTGGCAAATTTTGTTCTAAACCTTTAATAGTAAAATTTACCACTTTCTCCAAATCCATTGAAGAGATTAATGCCACAAATAAATCTTCAGTGCTAGCTATAAATGTGAAAGGTTCCTCATTTCTTGCTCCATGTGGCTTCCAAGTAGAAGTCTACTCTTCAACCCATCTTTTTATCTCAATTTTGGCCATTAATAATTCTCCAAGTAGCTAATCCAACATGACTTTATTTAAGTCTTTGGCTGCCTTTGTTGTCATGTTAAATTGATCATACTCTTTGGATAGAATCCTTAGCACTTATCTTACAAGTTCTGAATTAGAAATCACTTTTTTAATACTTGCTAATCAATTAGTAATATTTGTAAATTCCATGGACATCTTCCTTATAGTTTCTCCAAACAACTCTAAATAGCTAATAATCATGTTCAAGAAAAATTTATTTTTGTTTCCTTAACTTGTGAAGTGCCCTGATATATAACTTGTAATTTCTTTGAAACTTCATGTGTGGTATGAAAACTCATAACATAATTAAATTCATTAGGAGATATGCTAATAAGAAGATAGATTAGTGCTCTTACATTAATTTGTTCCATTCTCAAATCACTATTAAGTTCACTAAAACACTTAATGTCATTTATGTATGAATCCTTATGCAAATCACACCATTCAGTATGTATTTCCCAATGTCATAATTAATTGTTTGAATAACAATTGTAAATATTTTTCCAATATAAATAATATTTGCCTTTTAAATATGGCGGATGGACTAAAGAAGATCCTTCATCATGTGTCACAATAATATTATTCACAGATGAAAACATATGAAAAACATAAGAAGTAAACTAACAAAAACTTATTTTGCAAAGTACACAAAAAAGATAAATGAGAAATTTAACTCAGTGCGAAACCAAAATGAAAATTAAGAAAACTAAAATAAAATAATTGAAATGCAAAAAACAAATCACCCAAGTAATTTGACTCACTTTAAGTAAGGAACCCACTATGATACCAATTGAAGTGAGAATAATTGTATGAATCGCACAAAAGAGGGGATGAGTTATGTTTAAAACTTTTTTTGATAATTGTTTTATTGTATTTATTTTTCAATTATTCATTAAAGAAATAATTTTATATATATAGAAAACTTTGATTTAAAAATATGTTTATTCATAATTTTTGTACTGAAAATGAAATTTTTGTAATACTCAAATTTTGAAGTGGTTCAATTCAAACAAGAACCAACACTAACTCCTCACCATGGCTAGGAAAAACTCCATGAATAAAAGAGTTACAATTTAACGATTTTTTTATGAATGATACCCAACCGACTACCTTTTGTAGGTCTAACTATAACCTAGGCTTTTATAATCTCAACTCCAACTCAATTTTTTACGACATCAAATGAAGTTCAGCCTTTCATCTTGTAGCTCCACCCAAAAGAAAATTAAATACAACAAAAAATAAATATTCAATAAAATCATAAAAGGTTTCCTATGGTTGTAGATAAATAAAAAAAGTCACAAAGAGTTCAAAATGCTCAATAAAATTTGGAAAATGAATTCTTGGAAGAATTAGGCTTTGTTGGAAAAATTTGGAATTTCCATTAATCATATGTTATATTTGTTACTAAAGGAACTGTATTCCAGTAGTATATTATACAACCAAATTTAGAGTTGATAAAATCTTACTCACATTCATTTCTTATTTTAGTCATAATGACTTGATATTTACAAAAAATTGTTTATCATAGCTATTAGAAACACAAGTAAAAGCTATTTGAAAGTTTGCTCCCAAGCAACCTAAAATTCGTTACAAAATGGCCAAATAATTATTCTAAAATGACTATGACAGTGACAAATATAATGTCTTGTTATTTAGCTCTTAGGAAGGAATGACTGTAAAGGGAAATTTTTTCTAGATGATTGGATTTAGTTTGACTAAATCTCATATAGTCTTTCAACTTAGATGAGATAGGGATAATACTTTTAATCATTGGAAAAATTGATATTAGATATAGACTATATAGTTTAGATGGGACATATCTTGACCATTAGATTAATGACAGATTATCTATAATGGTTGAGAAAAAATTAGTCATTTAATGATGTCAGATGAGATCACGACAGTTGGGTAGATCAATCGACTGTAGTAGATAAGCTAGTAACTATTCTATTAGCTTATTAAATGGATATTTGGATCTATTAAGTGCACAGTCTAAAGGTTGACGTGATCTCCGCTACCCAATAACGAAATTCACAATCACACGTCACTGAGTGCTGTCTGTTTTAAATGTACATGGGCACAAGGTATTTTAGTCCCACATTTTTAGGAATCATAGTTGTTAAGAATTTATGAACATTCAGCTAGAGGTATCACACTAAACTAAATGAGGTTGGCTAGCCACTTCTGCACGAAGAAATTGATCACGTGGGTGTGCTCTCATGATAATGGTTTATATTGGTCCAACCCATCCCAATCAAACTTATTTTGAGTGTTTCCTAGTAGCACTCTATCTACTGCCTTACCCCACCCGCATCAACAATTTATCATCGACCAAAACTGGTTCAAACTAATTTGGATTAGACTGTTTCCTTACCCAATGCTTACAAGTGCCTACTTAGGCCATTCTAGCCGGACTGATTTTCATTCAGATATGTCTTGAGATGTGGCACAAATTATATATTTATTTAATTATGAAAAATTTAATAGAATTATTTTTCATATAATCAAGATTTAATAGTTAACCTAACATAACATTTAGCAAAAGTAAAATAGTATGATTTAACAAAGTAAAGAATGATTCAAAATTAGAATTATCAATGAATGGTTTAAATAGGATTTGAATTACCAAAAGAATTGAGATATTTAGAAATTCAATATTATTTATTTGCTACAAGAAGAAGATAACTAAATAATTTAGATTCCTAAATAACATTTCAAATTGATACAAAATGAGATTGCCTAAAAATCAATAAGCTAATGTTCCATTGTGCAATAAAATAGAATATTATCAAACCTGATGCACATGTCTTGTACCCTTAAAACTTACTAAACAATCCAAGATACCTTGAAGACGACCATTCAGCATCATTGAATGTGTATGGCTTGTTCTTGGTATGTAAACTTGTTTCATACAATACAACACATTAGAATAAAATATTAAGAATTTGAGGCTTGACTCATCAAGTACTAGAGCAACTCAATAATCCCCTTTTTGAAGATAAGACACAAATATTTAGATAAAAATATAACAATTAAAAACACATATTTAATAAATGATAATGGGATATATATATATATATATATATATATATATATATATATATATATATATATATATATATATATATATATATATATATATATATATATATATATATGCCCTCCCATTCCTCATTCTCTCTTTTACTATAGGCTCCCCACTGCTTTATGACTAATAAAAATTTTAATCTGACAAAAGGGAAGTTCAATTTACAAAAATTTTATTTTTCTTAATTATTATTTTATGAATACTTTTCTTATTTTTGTTTTATGAAATCCCCATCTTTAGTTCAAGATTCATCAACAAATAATTTTAATGTTTTTTCAAATATTTTCATGATTGCCTCATCAAACATTATATATATTTTTATCTTCCAATTCTCATATGAAATTAAGAGGATTTTTAATGGTCTCTTTATATTGCATAAAAAATAATTGAATCAACTAAATTTTCTAATAAAATATGCAAAAATTTGAATTCTTAATAAGAAATTCTAAGTGAATCTAATCATATTTTCCAAAGGAATCTTACGAAATAATTATGATATTGAACTTCCTCAAAATTATTGAATTTTTATCCTATAATTATATATAATGCCTTCTAAGAAATTGAAATTAAAGCTAAGTTTAATAAGTTTCCATTCTAAAAATTTCTCTTACAAATTATATCTTCATACCATGATTGTAAAGACTGCTTACATTAAGTCCTCTATTCTCAAATGTAAGGAAACCATGTAAGCTTGGGTTTACTACTAACATTCATTATGAGAGAATTTATAATGTCATTCTTCATTAACTTTTTTAAACAATATTTTGATCTTGAAATATTTTTCTTAATTTTAAAATATTTGATGGTTTGATATTTTCTAAAAAATAGAAGCATGTAATATTTGAAATGTTTTACATGTGTTCAAAAGAAAACATATCCATATGTTTAAAATAATGAGAACCATATGAAGCATTAAAAAATTTTACGTGTCCAAGAAAGTAAATTTTTACTTTTGAACTAGTAATTTCATCTACCAATGAAGATTTCTCAATAATCATGCAATATTTTTCATCTTAAATTTGAAGTATTTCTATTTGTTTTCTTATTTTCTTTAATGAACAAATCTTGAAGATTGATCTTTCATTTCTAAACTTTTTTAATGAAAGCAATAATTATTTATGGAAATTTTTTCAAGAACGTCATGGTTCCAAGTGCTTAGAGCATTCCTTTCTTTTTCTTCACTAGATGTGTTGTAATCATTATTTGCCATGACCCCCAACATTCTTTCTATCTCATTATTTAAAGTTGTGGAGTCATAATCTTCTGAAACACACAAAGTAGCTTGAAAGGCTTTCTTCTTCTCATTCTCTTCTTTCACACATCTTTTCTTTTAGTTTCTTTTACTCGTGGACAACGTGGTGTAATATGGCCTAATGGATGACAATCATAACTTCTCAATGCATTTATCCTCTCCTTTGTTTTCCTCTTTTTCATATTCTTGTTTACAAAAAGTTTTGCCAAAATTTTCTGCTGACCTTTAACATGAAAATTTATGAGTTCGTAAAAATCCATAAAAGAGATCATTACTGAACCTTAATATTCTTTGCTTGCATTAAATGTAAAATGTTCCTCTTTTTTTGGTCCATTCTTTCACTTAAAAGTGGAAGCTTCCTCTTTAACCCTTCTATTCATCTTAATTTTGGTCATTAATAATTCTCCAAGTACCACATCAAACATGAGCTTATTTTGCTTTTAGCTACCTTTATCATTGTAGCAAGAGGATCGTACTCTTTGAGAAGAATCCTTAGCACTTTTCTTATGAGTTCATAATTAGAAAGTAGTTTTCCAAGATTTTCTAATCCATTTGATATTTTAATAAATTGCATGAACATTATCGTTAAAGTTTCTCCAATATCCATTCTCAATAGCTCATACTTATATGCAACATGATTTATTTTAGTGTCTTTTACATGTGAAGAGCCTTCATAAGTAATTTCAATATTTTTTCAAACATCATGCACATTTTGGAAATTCTTAACTTGATTAAATTCACTTGGTGATATCCCATAATGATGGTAGTTGAGTGTTGTTCCAATTAGTTTTGACATTTTCATTTGAGCACTTCTAAGTTAACTGAAAGGCTTAATTTTAATTGTGTACGAATCCTTAGGTAAATCACAAGCTTTAGTGAGTTTTTGCAATGTTTTAAATCGATTTATTGAATAAATATTCAAAATCTTATTTTTTTAATTTAAATAAAATTGACCTTTAAATAATGGTGGACAAACTAAAGAAGATTCTTCGTCAAGTGTCGCATCAATATCAGCCATGGATGAAGACAAATTGAAGACTTAAGAAGTGAACTAAAAAACACTTATTTTGGAAAGAACATGTATGTGATAAAAGAGAAATTTAGGATGGTATGCAACTAAAATGATATATAAGAAAACTAAAAAAATAATTAAAATATACATGATGGATAACCCAAGTGTTTTAACTCACTTTATGTAAAGAACTACTCTTATACCAATTCAAGTTAAAATAAATGTGTGAATCACACAAGAATGGGGTGAATTATTGTTTTAAATTATTTTTTCTAATTTTTTTATTGTATTTAATTTCTAAATATTCATTATAATAATAGCTTTATTTTTATAAAAAATTTTTATTTATAAATTTATTAATTTATAGTTTTAATAATGAAAATAATAGTTGTCGTAGTTCATAAAATTATTTAGGTTATTTAGTTAAAACTAGAACCTCCGTCCAACCCCGATCGAGGTTGAGAAAAAACTTCACTAATAAAAGGGTTACATCTTGAAGTTTTTTCTTTATTGTTCACCTCTGACCTATATGAGACATTCCACTATGGTTCACCTCAAACATACTAAATGTAACTGGTTCAACTATAACCAATGCTCTTATGAGCTAAACCATAGCTACTTTTTTTATGAGATCAAACTAAGCATAGGCTTTTGCTAATGTTGGGCTATCTAACCAAAAAGGGAAAACTACAAGAACAAACTTTTTTTTAAAAAATTATATAAATTTTCTGATGCTTGTTGATAAATATAAAATGCATAAAGAGCTCAAAATGATGAAGAATTTGACTAAACTTGAAGAATTTGTAATTTCTAGTTGCACTATGCCGTAAGTGTTGCTAAGGAAATTTATGAAAGTAGAATATTATAGAGGCCTTCTTTGAGATGCAAAAATCTTTTTCATGTTCATTTGCTATTTCATTCTAAATTTTAAGGTATTTATAGAAAAAGTTGACATGAAAGACAAGTAAACTCTGTTTGAAAAGCTTTTATCAAATATCCTAAAATACTTTTCCAAATCACTCATTATATATTCTAAAATGGCTTTTATAATGGCGTAGATAACTATCAATGTTTTAGTAGTTAAATAGGGTTGCTTGAGCCGTGAATCGGTACAAAAAAGATCTTGATCATCCAATTCCGCATTTTAATGGTGGATATGTTCTTGACGGTTAGATTAAGCTTGATTAGATATGGATTGTAGGATTCAAACATGAGAGATCTCAATATCATATCAAAGATAGATTATTTCAAACTGTGGAACAAAAAATAGCCATTCGATGGCATCTAAAGAGATGAATACCATTGGATGCGTTATTTGGCTATAATGGATAAACCATTATGCATTCGATCAATTCATAAAATGGACTTATGGATCCATTAAGCTCACTAATTAAAGGTGGAGGTAATCTACTCAGTGTGACCACGAAAATGCACAACAAAAAGGGGCATAGTGCTATCTTTTTCGAATGAAGATGGGTAAAAGGAATTTTGGTCCCAAATTATAAGGAACGATAGTTGTATGGAATTTATAGACATACAGGAAAAGATTTCACACATATACTAAATGAGGGTATCTCCGGCTTGTGTTGGAAAGAAACGATCGCCTGCATGTACTCGTAACATCCAGATTTATACAGGTTCGACCCAAACCGCATGTACTTATTTCAAGTGTTTCTTTGCTCTCCATCCACTAAGTTACCCAATGCAATTCAAGAATTGTTGTCTGGTAAAACAGGCTTGATCAAATTTTGTTTTGTGCTTTTCCTAACACGAGGCTTGTGAGCACTTCCTTGTGCCTACCCATTGCTTGGGATTTTAACATAGCTTAAGATGTAACATAAACTTTTTTACTTATTAAATCATTGAAATTTGAATAGAATTATTTTTTGATGTAATTAAGATTTAATAATAAGCTTAACATAGAATTTCAAATGAATATAAAAATATAATTTAACAAAGAAACAAATTATTCAAAAAAAGAATTATCAATAAATTGTTCAAGTAGGATTTAAAACTCAAAATGAATTGAGATATTGAAAAATTGAACTCTATTTATTTGTTAATTCTAGAAGATGATTGAATAATTTAGATTCTTAAAAATTATTTGAAATTTATACAAAATGAGATTGCCTTAAAATCAATATGTTAAAATTCTAATTCATAGTAAAGAAAAACCTTATAAAAGCTAATACGTATATCTTCAATCCTCAAGACATACTGAACACTACAAGGTACTTCGAAGACCACTAATTCAAAAACTTCAAAAGTGTATGGATTGTACTTTAAATACAAACTTACTTCTCATTAAATTAGCCTATTAAAATAAAATGTTAAATATTTAAAGCATGACATATCAATCACATGAGTGACTCCATAATCCCCTTCTTTTGTTGATGACAAGACATAAATGTTTAGATAAAAATATAACTAGTAAAAACATATATTTAATAAATAATAAGATTTATTAAAAATAATATACATATACTCACCCATACTTCATGCTCTCTTTTGCCACATGCACCCCCTAAGTTTATGACGAATCTAAATTTTATCTAAATCATATTCATTCTTCCCTTTCGACGCCACCAAAGAGAAAGTGAAATTTACACAATTTTTATCTTATGTAATTGTTAACATATGCATTATTTTCCTGTCTTTGTTCCTTGGAATCACCATCTTTAATTAAAGATTCATCAACACATAATTTATGATTTTCATTAAATATTTTCATGATTAAATCATCAAACAATATATCTATATATATATATATATATATATATATATGTTTATCTTTCTATGTGTCTAATCAAATTAACAAAATTTTTAATATTTACTTTTTATTTCAATAAAAATAACTCATTAAATAAATTAAATTTTCTCATATGCTATGCAATATTTGCAATTATTAATAAGAAATTGTAAGTGAATCAAATCATATTTTGTTAAACTATCTCAAGAAAAAACTATCATATTGACTTGTTCACAATTATTGACTTCATCATGCTATAAATATTTATATTGTCTATCACTTTCCAACAAATTAAAATTAACACAAAGTCTAATAAATTTCCATAGTAAAAATGTTTCTTACAAACTTTATCTTGATACCATGATGGTAGAGACACCTTACATTAAGTTCTTCATTTTTAACCTTTAGAAACAAAGAAAGCTTGGGTTGGCAACTAACATTTGTTTTGAGAGCATTAGTATTGTCATTCTTAATTACCCTTTTGAAAAAAGATTTTGAAATAGAAATATTTTGTTAATTTTACAATTCTTGGTGGTATGTGCTTTTTTGTGACAATAGAAGCAAGTAATATTTGAAATGTTTTGCATGTGCTCAAAAGAAGACATAACCTTATGTTTTAAAAAATGAAAAGCATATGAAGCTTTAGAAAATTTTACATGTTCAATGAAGTAAATTTTTTTAAACTATTAATTTCTTCTTGCAATGAAAAATTCTCAATAAACTTGGAATTGTTTTCGTCACAAATTTGAATCATTTTTATTTTTGTTCACATCATTTTTCATGTAAAAAATCAAGAAACAGAATCTTTTCCATTATAGAACTTTTTTAATTTTTTTATTTACATACAATAAAGAAGTTAAACTATTAATGAATTTTATTTAAGTATTTTCAAGAACTTCACAAGGATGGGTGATTACATCAATAAATTTTTTCACTATATGCACTTGAATCATGATTTTCATAAGGCATAACATCCCTTTGTCCTCAATTTTTGAAGTAGTGCCATTAGAATCTTCCAAAACACTCCATGAAGCTCAAAAAGCATTCTTCTTCTTCATTCTCTTATTTTCCTTAAAGAATCTTTTAGTTTGTTTGAGTTGTGGACAATCTCATCTTAGATGTAATGTATGACAGTGAGCATAACCTCTTGTTGTCTTCATCTTCACACTTCTATTCTTCTTTTGCCAATTCCTATTTACAACACTTTTTGCCACATTTTTTTAATAAACATTTATCATGAAAATTTACCATTTCCACCAAATCCATAGGAGAGATCGATGTCTCATATAAATTTTCCTAGCTTGCCTGAAATGCCAATGGTTCCTAGCTTCTTACTTCATGCTTTGGCTTGCAAGCAAAAAACACCTCTTCAACCCCACTATTCATCTCAGTTTTAGTCGTTAACAATTTTTCAAGTAACTTATCAAACTTAAGCTTATTTATATCTTTGGTCAACTTTTTTGTCATTGTAAGAGGATCATGCTCTTTGGGTAGAATCCTTAACACTTTTTTTATAAGTTCTATCTTAGAAAGCACTTTTCCAAGTATTGTTAATCCGTTAGATATATTGGTAAATCACATAAACAACTTCCTTATAGTTTCTACTATGTCCATTCTCAATAGCTCATATTGATGTCTAAGAAAATTTATTTTAGTTTCTTTTACTTGTGGAGTGTCGTCATAAGTAACTTCTAATTTTTTCCAAACTTCATGTGTGGCATGGAAACTCATAACTTTATTTGATTGACTTGGACATATGCCACAATGTACATAATTCAGTGTTGTTTCATTGAGTTGTGTAATTATCTTTTAATCACTACCAAGTTTATTAATAGACAATTTCTATTTTGTATGAATCTTAAGATAAATCATATGGTTTAGTAAGTATTTCCCAAAGTTTTAAATCAATTGATTCAATAAAAATTCTATTTCTACTTTTCCAATATAAATGAAATTAGCCATTAAATATGGTGTACTTACTAAAGAAGATTCTTCATCAACTATAGCATCAATATCAATCATCGATGAAGAAATATTTGTAACATAAGAACTAAAGAAACAAACGTGTATATTGGAAATCGCACAATTGTGATAAAAGAGAAATTTAAAATAGTGTATAACAAAAATGATAATTAAGAAAACAAAGAAACAATAATTGAAATGCACTTGATGGATCACTCATGTAATTTGGCTCACTTTATGTAAGGAACCTACTCCTATACCAATTGAAGTGAAAATGAGTGTGTGAATCCCACAAATGGAAGGTGAATTATTATCTTAAACTACTTTTGTTTAATATTTTATAGTATTTACTTTTCAAATATTAATTTAAAAAAAATAATTTTTTATTTAAAAATTAATTTAAAAATATACTAATTTATAATTTTTATAAAAAAAATGTTAAAATGGTATAACAAAAATTTTAAGTAGTTTCGCTAAAATTCGAACATACGTGCACCCCCAATCAAGGTCAGGTAAAAACTCCATTAATAAATGGGTTATAACATAAGGTTTTTCTTTACGATTTATCTTCAATCTACTTGAGATTTTTTCTTAGGACTCACCTCCATCCTACAAGTTTTTATGGGTTCAACAATAACCTGGGGTTTAACTAGCCCAACCCTAACTCATTTTTTACATGATCAAACCGAACTCAGGCTTTCAAAATTGTCGTGCCACCCTACCCAAAATAAAAAACAAAAATAAAACAAGAAATTAATGATTGATAAAATGGTACAAATTTTTCTTGTGTTTGTTAATAAATATGCAAATGCACAAAGAGTTAATAACTATGAAGAGAATTAAGAGAATGAAAGGTTAGAATTATTGGGCTGAGCTGAAAGACTTTTCAATTTCTATTAGTGGTAAGTTGTAGGTGCTTTCTAGGGAAATTAGTGATAGTATAATTTGGTACAACCCTTCTTCGGGATGTTAAAATCTCGTTCACAATTACTTTTTATTTCATTCATAATGATTAGGTATCTACCAAAAAATGTTTCTTGTAGCCTTTAGAAAGACAAGTAAAAGATGTTTGAAAAGCTGCTACAAAAAAGCTAAAATTGATTTTCCTAAAGAGATCACAAAAGAGATTTCTACATATAACAATTACTTTTTAAGCCATTATATAGAGTTGATTGGAGCCATTGGATCGTCTCAAAAGAGATATATATAGTATGATCAAATGCTATAAATTTGGATGTGTTCTAGATTATTTGATCGAGCTTTGTTATATCTTAGTACTTGATCAATTGAGATTAGTTCTTGATTGTTTGATTAATCAATGAAAAAATTCTTATTAGATTTGGAGGTTAGGATTGAATTAAGAGAGATGTACACCTTCAAATCAAAGATAGATTATTTGAAATAGAAAAAAATATTCGTAAGATGAAGTCAAACAAGATCACAGTCGTCAAATGAATAAATCTACTAGATATGGTGAAGCAGTAACCATTTGTTTAGCTCATGAAATCGATGATTGGATCTATCCAATTCCCTATTTAAAGTTGGACGTAATCTCTATCATGCAATGGCAAAAATTGTGCTATCAGACAATACTAAGTGCTGTTGTTTTTTGATGTAGATGGGTACAAGGGATTTTAGTCCTATATTACAAAGAATATTAACTATTTTTAATTTATAAACACTTTTGCCGTGGCCTCTTTCCACTACCTTGCCCAACTGGGGTTAGGAATGTTTCATTAGAAAAAATGGGCATGAACTTATTTTTTATGGACCATTACCTGTCTTGAGGCTTGGCAGTCGTTACTCAGGCCCGCCCATTGCTTTGCATTTAGTCATAGCTTGAGATATGGCATAATTTTTTTATTTACTTAAAAACGAAAATTTAAATAGAATTATGTTTTGATGTATTCCAAATTTAGTATTTATCCTAACCTACAATTTAGTAACAAAAGAAAAATATGATTTCACTATAGAAGGAATGATTTAAAGATAAAATTATCAATAAATGGTTTAAGTAAGATTTGAACCCTAAATAAAATTAAGATATTTAGAAATATAACCCTTTGTATTTGCAAAACAAAGAAGATAATTTAATAATTTAAAGGAGTAAAAATGATTTAGAATTGACATTAAAGTAGAGTACTTATATCAACAAGTTAACATTCTATTTTATAGTAAAATAAAACTTTGTCAAAGTGGAAGTCTTCAATCTTTGAAATTTGTTGAATACATTAATGTACTTCAAAAACCGCTAATTCACTTTCTACAAAAGTACATGACTTATTTTTTACATGCAAACCTATGTCATACTAAGCAAGCTCATTAGAATAAAATCTTAAATATTTAAGGCCTGATTTATTAAACGTAAGCATGATTGAATAATCTCTCCTTTTTTATGATGACAACATAGTAATGTTTAAAAAAAATAAAATAAGCAAAGATATACTTTTCATAATTTATACAAAGTAGTTAAAATAAAATATATATGCTTTTCGATTCTTTATGCTCTCCTTTACTACATGCTCCCCGAACTTTATGACTAACATCAATTTTATCTAAATAATGTTAATTCTCCTCCTATAAAAACATCAAAAGGTAAGTGAAGTTTAGACAATTTTTGTTTTACAATATTTTTTTATCTTTGTTCCTTCAGATCCCCTTCTTTATAATTCAAGACTCATCAACACGTAAATTAATTTTTTATTAAAGATTTTCATGATTCACTCATCAATCATAACATCTCGATCACTTCACCTTTTTCCTTGTTTTTTCTATGTAAATTCGTATTTACAAAATTTTTTATCGAATTTTTTTGGTAGTCCTTCAACATGAAAATTGACCACTTCCTCCAAATCAATAAAATGGATTGATATAGCATCTAAAGTTTCCTTGCTTGGTTTAAATGCCAATGATTTCTCTTTTCTTACACAATGCATTGGCTTACAAGTGGAAGCCTCCTCCTTAACCCTTTTATTCATCACAATTTTGGCCATTAATAATTCTCCAAGTAGCATGTCCAACATGGCCTTATTTATTTCTTTGATTGCCTTTATTATCACGGCATTAGAATCATGCACTTTGGGTAGAATCCTTAGAACATTTCTTTTAAGTTCTTCATTAGAAACTACTTTTCAAAGATATACTGAACCATTAGTAATATTAGAAAATCAAATAAACACCCTTTTTAAAGTTTCTCCAATATCCATTCTAGTAGCCCAAAAGCATTTCTAAGAAGATTCATTTTTAATTTCTTTTACATTTTAAGTACCTTCATAAGTAACTTCTAATTTTTTTTACAAACTTCATATATGGTATGCAAATTAAAAACTTAATTGAATTAACATGGAGATTTGCCACTGTGATGGTATTTGGGGTGCCTTCCATTGAGTTGTGCTATTCTCTTTTGATCACTTCGAGTTTCAGTAAAGGGCTTAACTTCAATTGTGTAAGAATGTCAAGGTAAATCACAAGATTTAGTAAGTATTTTCTAGAGTTCTAGATCAATTTTTTGAATAACAATTGTTAATCTATCTATCCAATATAAATAAATTTCACCCTTTATAATGGTGGACTAACTCGAGCAAATCCTTCATCAAGTGTCGCACTAGTATCAATCATGGTTGAATACATTTTGAAAACTTAAGAAATAAGCTAATAAACACATATATTTTAATGCACACAAAAGTGATAAAAAAAGAAATTTAGATCAATATGCAACATAAATGAAAATTTAAAAACTTAATCAAAATAATTGAAATGCACACAACACATGACCCAAGAGATTTGACTCACTTAATGTAAGAAACCCACTATGATACCAAATGAAGTGAAAACAAGTGTACGAATCCCATAAGAGGGGTGAAATGTAGTTTTAAACTATTTTTGCTAGTTTTTTAATTGCACTATTTTTTCAAATTTTTGTTATAAAAATGATTTTATGTTTAAGAAAAACTTTGATCAACAAATATATTAATTTATAATTTTTATAATGAAAATAAAACTTAAAATGATGCACAAATGTTTTAGAGGGTTGGTTTAAACAAGAATCGATGTCCAATCAAACCTGAGACTAGAAAAAATCTACTAATAAAAGGGTTACAACTTGAGATTTTCTTTAACATTCACCTCAAACTTGCTTGATAATTTTACCTATGGTTCACCTCCAGCCTAATTACTTTTATGGGTTCAACTACAACCCAAACTTTTATGAACTTAACCATAACCCTGTTTTATATGAGATCAAACTAAACCAAGGTTTTTGTAAATGTCGGGCCATGAAACCCAAAAGAAAAACAAAAATATAGCCAGAAAATGAAGGCTTCTTCATAAATATGAACAGGCCCTATGAGATCAAAATGTTTAATAGAATTAAGAGAATAAAAGCTTAGAAGAGTTTGGATTAGTTGGAAGAATTTGGAATTTCTAAAAGTTATAAGTAGTAGATGCTGCCAATGAAAAATCATTGTAGTATAACATTTTGTGGCACTTCTTTAAGAGTTTAAAATCTTTTTCCATTTAATTTGTTATGTAATTGATAATTATAGGTATTATGAAAAACGTTTTGTCACACTCATTAGAAAGAAAAGTTAAAGATTCATGAAAATATGATGCCCAAAAAGCTAAAATACTTTTCCAAATGGCATAGAGATTATTCTACAGTGGTCACTGCATTGGCATATATAAAAGTTAGTTATTTAGCCATTAGGAAGGATTGAATGAAGCCTTTAGATTGGCACCAAAGAGATCTTGACCATTCGATGAAACACGGTAAAGACGAACATCTTCTGGATGGTTGGATCGAGCTTGACTAGATCTTAGTCACTAAATCAATTCAGATAAAATCGGGATTATATGCTTAATAAATAGTAAAATCAGTATTAGACCTTGATCTTAGGATTCAGAGAAGAGGCATTTTAGTCAATCAGTTCATGGATTTATTATTTCAAAAGATAGAAATAAAAATAGTCATCTCAAGAAGTTAGATAAGATCAAGACCATCGAATTGATCAATTGGTTATAATAAATGAAAAAGTAACCATCTGATCAACTTATCAAATAGATGGTTCAATCTACGAAGCTTACTATTTAAAAAAAGAGGTGATCTCCATCATACGTTCACAAAAATGTGTGAACGGATGGCACTGAGTGCTGCAAGTTTTTGATGTTGATGAGCACATTGAATTTTAGGCCAACATTACAAGATATGATAGGTGTTTGTAATTTATAAACATTTAGGTAGAGGTATCATGTAGAGCCTAAATGGGGTTAGCTCCCCCTTATATGCTCTACAATTTGTCACTTGGGTGTACTCATAGCATACTAATTTTTACTGGTCTGACCAGACCCATACATTCATAGTTTGACTATTTCCTAGCTCTCTATCCACTTCCTTGCTTTGGTTTAGGAATTCTTTATCAATTAGAATGGGCACAACAAATTTTGGTTCCCATAGTTTCCTAACCAAAGTCTTGTTCGATCTTGGTTGGGTCTGCCCAGCTCTTCAACATTGCATTCGAGAACAACTTGTGATGTGGCATAAATTTTTTTATTTATTCAATTATAAAAATTTTAATAGAATTTTTTTGTGGTAATAAAATTTTAATAATCAACTTAACATAATGTTTGGCAAGAATACATAAAAGTAAGACTTAACCAAGGAAAGAAAGATCCAAAATAGATTTATGAGCAAATGTTTTAAGTAGGATTTGAACAATGAAAGAATTGAGATATTAAAACTTTTAATCCTACTTATTTTGCTAAATCAAGAAGATGATTAAATAATTTTTATTCCTAAATATAATTTGAAATTGATAGGAAATAAGACTATCGTAAAATCAACAAGCTGACATTTTATTTCATAGTAAAATAAAACCTTATCAAAGTTGATGTGCATGCGTAATGCCTTAAAACTTGTTGAACACTCCAAGTTTGATTAAAGACAACTTATTCACTATCT
The DNA here is from genome assembly GCA_023846275.1 of Vanilla planifolia. Classification (NCBI taxonomy): domain Eukaryota; kingdom Viridiplantae; phylum Streptophyta; class Magnoliopsida; order Asparagales; family Orchidaceae; genus Vanilla; species Vanilla planifolia. Next base: position 274,108 of record JAIUJO010000084.1, on the reverse strand, counting down.
TCAAATTGTATGATTTATTCTTTACAAGTAAATCAATTTCAAGCTAAGCAAAATATTAGAATAAAAAGCTAAACATTTAAGGCTTGAGTCATTAAATAATAGGTATGAATCTGTTATCTCCCATTTTGATGATGACAGGACATAAATTTTTACAAAAAAATATAACATGTAAAAATATATATTTCATAAATTATAAGAGGTTTGAAAAATAAAATATATGAGCTCTCCCTTGTTACATAATATCTATTACTACATGCTCACCCTCACTTTATTACATATCTAAGTTTTATCTAAACCATATTCACTGTCCCACGTTGAGACCATTAAAGGAGAAGTGTAATTTATGCAATTTTTATTTTGCCTAACTATAATATTATGCACTATTTGCTTTTCTTTTTCCTTGTAATCCTATGTTTTAATTCAAGAGTCATCAACATAGTTTAAATTTTTATTAAGACTTTTATTATTAAGTTATTAAATATATAAATATATATATATATATTTGTTTATCTTTTTAATTCTCAAATCAAATTAGCAAGATTTTTAATCATCTCTTTTCTAGAAAAGATAACTTGTTAAATCAAATATAAACTATACAACATCTCAATTCTTAGTAAGAAATTTTAAGTGAATATAATCATATTTTCTCAAAGAATCTCATGAAAGAACCATGATATTCACTTCCTCATTGTTATTGAATTTGTCATGCTATAGTCGTAAATAATGTCTACCTTGCTCTAAGATATTAAATTTAACACTATGCATAATAATTTTGCATCTTAAAAATTTCTGTTACAAATTGTATCTCTATACCATAATATTTGAGACACCTTATATTAAGTTGTCTATTCTCTAATCTTTGGAAGCCAACCAAGCCTAGATTTTACACTAACATTCATTATGAGGGCAATTATACTACCATTCTTAATTACCTATTTGAAACATGATTTTCAACTAGAAATATTCTTCCTAATTTTACAAACCCTGATGGTACGACCATTTTAACAACAACTCAAGTAGGAAATATTAGAATGTTTTTGCATGTGCTCAAAAGAAAGCCTATCCTTATGTTTAAAAAAGTGAACACCATGTCAAGCAATAAAAATGTTACATGTTCAAGAAAGTAAATTTTTTTAAACTAGTAATTTCATGTTTTAATAAAGTTTTCTAAATAGTCATGGAATATTTCTCATCACAATTCAAGGAAATTCTATTTTTTTAACACATACTTTCACAAAAAATTCTAGAAGATTGATCTTTTCTCTGTATAACTTATTTAATTTTTTATGTGCACACGTTAAAGAGGTTAAATCACTAATCACTTTTGTGTAATTATTTTGATGAACATCGTCAGGCCAAAGTCTTACCTCACTCACTTCTCTTCCTTCAAAAGATGTCCTTGAAACATAATTTGCCATGAACATCCTTTGAAACATTTAATTTCTTTTAGTTTCTTTAAGTTGTGGACAATTTTGTGTAATATGGCCAGTTTGACCACAACCATAATATCATGATGCCTTCATCTACTCCCCCCTTTTGTTTTGACAATTCCTATTTACAGAACGTTTAACTAAAATTTTTGCTGAACCTTTAACACGAAAGTTTACCACTTCCTCCAAATCAATTAAAGAGATTGATGCTGGATCTGAACTTTCCTTCCTTACTTTAAAAGCCAAATATTCCTCTTTTCTTGTTCCATGCTTCTCCTTACAAGTGGAAGGCCCCCCTTCAACCCTTCCATTCATCTTAATTTCTACTATTAATAATTTTGCCAGTAACTCTTCCAACATGAGCCTTTTTATGTCTTTGGCCACCTTTATTACACTACAAAGATCACTTTTGCAAGAATCATTATCACTTTTCTTAAAAATTTTGCAATAGAAAGAAGTTTTCTAATATTTTCTAATCCATTAGTAATATTAATAGATTGTGTAAACATCTTCTTTATCGTTTCTCTAAAATCCATTCTAGCATGGTCATAATCATTTGCAAGAAGATTTATTTTAGTTTTAGTTACTTGTCAAGTGCCATCATAAGTAACTTCAATTTTTTTCTAAACTTCATGTGTGGCACTCTAATTCATAACATGATTAAATTCTCTTGAAGATATGTCATAATGAAGGTACTTAACTGCTCTTGCTTTGACTTGTGTCATTCTCCTTTGATAACTAATAAATTCACCAAAAGTCTTAATTTCACTTATGTAAGAATCTATAGGTAAATTGCATGGTTCTGTAGGTATTTCCCATATTTCTAAATCAATTTATTGAATACAAATTCTAAATCTATTTTTTTAATTTAAATAAAATTTACCCTTAAATAATAGCGAACAAACTTAAGGAGATCGTTCATTAAGTGTCGCACCAACATAAATCACTAATGAAGATAGATTGAAAATTTTAAAAATAAACTATCAAACAAGTATCTTGAAAATCACACAAAAGTGGTAAAAAAATTTCAATGTGTGAAATAAGAATTATAATTAAGCAAACTAAAAAATAATTAAAACACACACCACATACTACTTATGTGATCTGAAAGAATTTGAAATGAAATCAAGTGTGTTAATCTGACAAGTGAGGGTGGGGTGAATTATGATTTTAAATATTTTTTCCTAATTTTTTTATTGTATTTATTTTTTAAATAGTTCTTCAAAAAATTTAATACTTATATAAAATTCTTATTTACAACTATATTAATTTATCATATTTGTTATAAAAATAAATGATGAAATGGTACATCGATATTTTTAGGTTATTCAGTTCATACTATAACCTACGTTCACCTCCATCTGAGGTTAAGAGAAAACAATACTAATAAAAGGGTTACTACTCAGGGATTTTCTTTACATTTCACCTCTAACTTGAGATTTTTTGTTATGGTTCATGATTAAACTACTAGTTTTTGTGGGTTCAACTATATCCTTTGCCTCTGTAAGGTCAACCTTAACTCAATTTTTTATGAGATCAAACCATACTTAAGGTTTAACAAATTTTAAGCCACCAACTCAAAAGTAATACAAAAATGAAGCAAAACATTTTTTTGATAAAACCACAAAAATTTTCCTACATGTGTTGATAAAAATAAAAATTCATAAAGAGTTCAAAATCATCGAAAGAATTAAGAAAATTAAAGCTTAAAAGAAGTGAGCTTAGGTGGAAGAATTTCGAATTTCAATTAGTCATATGTCGTAGGTACTGCCACACAAAATATGTGCTAGCAGAATATTGTGCAACACTTTCTTTGAGATAATAAAATTTTGTTAGCTTTCGTTTGTTGTTTCATTCACAATGGATAGGCATTTATAGAAACACAAGTAAAAGGATTTTGAAAACCACATATCAAATAGCCTAAAATGATTTCCATAGAACTCAAAAATTTTCCAAAACAGCTGTTAAAACGACATGTATATTGGCTAGTTATTTTGCCATTTGGTGGTATTAAGTAAATCCGTTGGAGTGACACAAAAGAGATCTCAATTGTTCCGTTAAATGCTATAAAGCCAAATTTTATTGTCTATGGTTCGATCAAGATATATTAGACCTAAGTAACTCGATAAATTTAAATAATATTTATATTGCTTGATTAATTACTGATAAAATTTTTATTAGATGTTCACTGTAAGTTTCAAATACGAGAGATTTTGGCTATAAGATCAACTATGGATTATTTTGAATGGCAAAAATAAAAATTTCCATCTGATGAAGTCAGATGAGATGCCTTCTATTAGATGGATAAATCAATTACAACACGTGAAGAAGTAACAAGCTGATCGATTAAACAAATGGATAGCTGCATCTATTAAGCTCACTATTTAAAGGCAATGGTGATCTCCATAGTGCGGTCAGAAAAATGTGTGATTGGAAGGCGTTAGGTGCTCCAGGTTTTGGATGCATGCAGGGAGAAGGGATTTTAGGCCCATATTATCATCAATGATAGCCATATGGAATTTATAAACATTTGAGCAAAGGATTCACGTAAAGCCTACAAAACATTTGCTTCCCCCTTGTGCACTATAAATTTAATTACTTAGAAGTTTTCATAGCATACAGGTTTATATGGGTGTAATCCAACCAATACGTCCATCATATTGGTGTTGCCAACGCTTTATTCACTACTTTGCCCACCCGATTCAGGAATTCACCGTTAAGTGGAATGGGATTAACCCAACTTGACTATAAACTTTTATTGATGCAAGGCTTATTAGTGCTTTCTCGGGCCTTCCCATCACCATGCATTCTTGCATAGCTTTAGATAAGCATTAATTTTTTTATTTGTTTAATTATAAAAAATTCAAAAAAATTATCTTTGGATGTAGTCAAGATTAAATAATAACTCTAACATTGAATTTAGTAGGAATACAAAAGTATGACTTAACTAAGGAAAGAATGATTCAAAAATGGAATTATCAATGAATGGTTTAAGTAAGAGTTAAACCACAAAAGAATTTAGGAATTGATAAATTTAATCCTATTTATTTGTTAATTCACAAAGATGATTGAGTAATTTAGTTGCCTAAATATGATTTGAAATTGACATGAAAGTAGAGTGTCTTAAAATCAATAAGCTTATATTCTATTTCACATTACAATAAAACATTATCAAAGCTGATGTGTCTATCTTCCATCTATGAAACTTGCTAAAAACTCAAAATTAATTTGAAGTTAATACATTTGATATCATCAAGATTGTATGGCTTGTTCTTTAGTTGTGACTTGTTTCATGCTAAACAAGCACACTAAAATAAAATGCTAAAAATTTAAGGCTTCACTCATTAGCCTGACCCAAAACTCTATCTATTTTTATGATGACAAGACATAAATGTTTAAATAAAATTATAAAAAATTAAACATTTATTCTACCTTATTCATACTCTCTTTTACTACATGCTCCCCCTCACTTTATGACTAATCAAAATTTTATTTAAATCATGTCAACTTTCCTCCTTTAACACCATCAAAATGGAAGTGCTATCTACACAATTTTTGTTTCTCTTAATCATTGTCTTCCACGTTATTTTCAAATCTTTATTCCTTGCAATCCCTTTCTTTAATTACAAATTCATCTACACATAATTTAAATTTTCATTAAAAATTTTATGATTGACTCAACAAACAATATGTATATGTATATATATATTTATTTAATTCTAAAATTAGATTAAAAAATTTTTAAGGGTCACGTTTTATTTCAAAAAATTTATTGATTAAATAAAATAAACCTTCTCATGAATTATAAAATATTTAAATTCTTAATAGGAAATTTTGTGTGAATACAACCATATGTTGTCAAAGAATCTCATGAAAGAACCATGATATTGACTTCCTCATAATTATTAAATTTATCATGCTGCAATTGTATGCAATGTCTACATTGCTCTAAGAAAAAAATTAACATTAAGTCTAATAAATTTCTATCCAAAGAATTTTTCTTGCAAATTATATCTCCATACCATGATTGTTGAGACACCTTAAATAAAGTTCTCTATTCTCTAACCTTAGGAACCCAGGCAAGCTTTGGTTAACTACTAACATTCACTATGAGAGCATTTATAGTGTCGTTCTTCATTATCTATTTGAAATAAGATTCTGTACTTGAAATATTTTTCTTAATTTTACAATCCTTAATGTTACTACCTTTTCTATAGCAATAGAAGAATGTAGTTTTTGAAAAGTTTTTCATGTTTTTAAAAGAAGACATTTTCTTATGTTTCAGAAAATGAACAGCATTTGAAACATTAAAAAAATTTACATGTTCAATAGAAGATATTTTTCTAAACTAGTAATTTCAACTTTTACTGAACTATTTTGAATAATTATAGAATGTTTTTCATCACAAATTTGAAACATTACAATTTTTTCTCATTTTGTTCCATTTAACAATCTAGAAGATCAATCATTTTTCTATAAATGTTTTTAATTTTTTATGTGCACATGTTAAAGAAGCTAAAGCATTATTAACTTCTATGTAACTAGTTTCAAGAACATCACCAGGCCTAGTGCTTACCTCAATTACTTATTCTTCTTTTCTAGTTGTGCCTCAACCATCATTGTCCATGAAGCATAACATCCGTTCCTCCTCGCTACCAGAATATTCTAAAACATTTCAAGTAGCTTGAATGGCTTTCTTCTTCTTGTTACTATTATTTTTCTAATCTTTTCTTTTAGTTTAAGTTAATTGTGGACAATCTCATCTAGTATGGCTAGTTTGACTACAGTCATAACATCTTAGTCTCTTCATCTTCTATCGTCTTTTGCTATTTTGCCAACTCTTGTTTACAAAACTTTTCATGAAATTCTTTTCTAAACCTTTAACATGAAAACTTACCTCTTCCTCCAAATCCATAGAAGAGATCGATGTCGCATCTAATCTTCCTTATGAAATATTATTATTCGATTTAGATTAAACTATTAAATGAGAATTTCAAATGGTCCAACAATTTTTTATTTGTTTTTCTCTAGAGTCTCAACCAAGTGCCCATTACAGTGTTTAATATAGTTTTGAAAGGTATCATATTGTTTAACAAAGGCATTAAATTCTTTCATAATGACATGTAGAGAAAAAAACATTTGATTTCATATAAACTACAGGTGTTTATTTTTTACGAAATGAGCATTAATCATTTAATGACTTTGATGAAGTGGCTATAAGGTTCAATAGATGATCCGATAAAAAAACTGCACTTTAGATTGATACCTCTAAATTTGCTTAAACAATGAAGCTAAATCATAATATATACTTGGGAGACAGTGAAGAAATTTATTATTTGTAATTCATAACGTTGATAGATTCATGCAAAAAATATAATCTACATAAATCTATGAATAATTTTGGGACTAAAAAAGAAAATTTCAAGAGGGGAAATGAAAGCTTAAACTGAGGTAAGAAAACTGCATGGTTAAGCTATACATTTGGTTACTGGTTGATTGTAAGTTCAATGCCTAAGGATAGGCATTCAACACATTTCATAGTTAACTTTTTTATTCTTGTGAACTCTTAATAAAATTATAGTTAAAGATGTTCTTTTTAGATTGATTGGATATAATATCTCCAATGTAATGCATATCTGTGATTGTTCATAGTAATGACAAAGCACTTAAAAAATGAGAACCAAGTAAAACTTTGTCGTAATTGAAATAAATTGTTATGAATCATACACCAAAGTAATCATCCCATTTCATGTGGGGTGCATAATTATTTATTTAGTGACATGGAATTTATCTTAGTTGTTTTTTAATTAATGTCCAAACTTGTGGCATGACACTACACTTTATTCCATTATGTATCCACTTACAAAATGTTTTGCTATTATTTTGGTATGCTTTAGATGTAGAACTTTGGGTACCATTGGAGTGGTAGCTAGAAATTCATGATGGATTCCTAAGTGGTCCTTCAAGATATCCTCTTTACATAAGCATTGTATTTAGGAATTCATCATAGATTCTTGAGTGGTCCTTCAAAAGATGAAAATTGATATTACAAAATATATTTCTAGCAAGAACAAATACTATCATAATAAAAATAATAATTACATAGTACATTAGATGGTGTATGAAAATGAGAACTTTGTGAGGATGTGAAATCTACAACCAAATGAATAGCATTTCATTTTTCTCATATGATACTATGAAGGCAAGATGATGCAGAAGCATGTAAATGTGATGTTAAAAAAATAAATGCTTTATTCAAAATGTTCCATTAATTTTCAATTATTACAAATGAGCATATTGAAATTTTGTTCCATTTGTAACTTATTTAATAATAATAAATGCTTCATGCCATGCAACTTTCCTAGTAAGTTAATATAATTTCATGAATTGTTTTTGTTTGAATTTGATATATAACTATGTGACACTAAATGTTACCCATTGCTTCACTAACATTGCTTTGAATTTGAAATGTTGTACTTCTTCAACTTATCAGATTTTAGCTTTATTATATATTTTCTTAATATTAAAATAATAATTTATTATTATTGAAGCTTATTTTCTTTTGTAATTCATTGTAATTCTAAAAGAGTTTTTATTTAAATAAGAGTAATGTCATTAAAGTAGTCACAACAAAATTTATATAATTAAATATTAACTTTTATATTTTAATGTATTCCATTTTTTTATGATTTAGGAATATTTTCCCAAGCATTTTGAATTGTATCTTCTTTGATAATTGGTGATTGTATGCTTGATCTTCTTATTATAATGGAATGCACCATTTTCTACATAATTTATCATAATTATTAAAATTTTTTTGTTTCACTTTATCACTTTAACATGTCTTCGAGTTTGATATAATATAATTCTTAATTTACCATATTTTATCATCAATAAATGTTTACTTATTATTAAAATAATTTGTTTTCTTATTTATTTATTAATTCAAAGTAATTTCAAAGGAGGACTAATTGAAATAATAGTTAATGTTATTGGTCTCATACCAATGAGCTCTAATCAAAGAAATATTTATTTTTTATATTTTTAAAATTTTAATTTTCTATGGCTTTGAAAAACTTTTTGAGGTATATTTGTAGTTTATTTGATGGTCGAGAATGTTACACTTGATCCCTTTGATATAGCTAAATAAAAGAAAAAACAAATTTTAGGAAGTGATATTAGTAGTGTCGATAACTTTTATTTGCAGAGAAAGTGATCTTCTATAACATTCTTTATCATAAGGTGAGGCATGAAATTTCTCAAAAAGTAATTGGAATTAAAGAAAGTAAAGTTTCTACAAATATTAAAATGATTATTTAATTTGATAAATCTTGTTGAGATGACATTAACATTATTTATGTCATCTCAGTAAGACCTCATTTCGGATTGCTATGAATACTCAAATTTAATTAATAATAAAAAATATTATTTCCATCGTAAGTAAATATAAATTAAAATGGAAAGTTATATAATTTAAAGGAATATAAAAAAAATCAAAATAATTCAAAAGTCACATGATATGAGAGTTAGAGTTTCATAGTTATATAACAAAAAACTATTCATAGAAATAGCATAAAGTATTTGACAAAGAGTCATTCCATGATCGAGGACATAGATTGTAATAACCATAACCACCAAATCAGCTACACATTTAAAAAGCCATGAAGTTATCTAAACTTTAGAAAATTAAAAAAATAAATTATTAAAATGAATAGTTAATTAGATTTAGCTAGTAAAGCTAAATCCAACAAAGTTTATTTCCTCTTTATAAGAACTCAATTAGAATTACCTTAAATTACAAAAGAAAATTAATAATGTAACTAAATGAAAATGATGAAATGTGATAAATTAAAGCATCAAAAAACAATGAAGCCAAAATAATTAAATGACTTTAATAATTAAATATTAATTTAAATTTCAATATCTCATAAAATGGATCTAAATCTTCAAAAATAAAAAAATTTTAAAAAAATAAAATATTTTTAAAAAAATAAAAAATGACTATTCTATTAGACAAAGCACATCGAGACATGCCTAACGATATTTCTTTCATCTTGATTGGATCTCTTTGGAATATTGTGAATTTCCAAAGTAAAATAAGAAATATTAATAAGAAATTAATTTTTAAGAATTAATTAAATATATATATATATATATATATTAATGCTAAAATTAAATTAATTTAAACAACATAACAAAAAAATTATCGAAATATATTTGGTCAGAATAATTATAATTTAACATTAATATAACCAAATTAAAGAAAACAATTTGTAGAAAAAGAGACAAATTGTAAAAAAATAGACAAATTGTGTGGGAATGAAAAAATACTTTGGCGATTGACTTTATCATAATTGCCAAATTATGTATATATCGAAGTGTCCCATAAATTATATGAAAACCTAGGAAAACATATTTTAAAATATAAGGTGTGAGTATTTCTTTTTATTGAGCTAGCTCAAAATGGTCTAATGAAATTAATTCCACCTCGATTGGAAATCTTTTTGAATTAAAGTGCTTTAGAAATATAAATAATGAGAAGTTATTATTTTTTACATTAAATAAGTATATCTCTAAAAAAGATAAATTTGAATAACATAATTTGCCCAAATCAAATATATGTAAAAGTTAGATGAGGCAAGATTTTTAATTATTTAATAATATTACAAAACTAAATACATAGTATATAAGAAAGTTACACTCCAAGTTACAAATGACATCGAGTGTAACATCTTCAATCATCAAATCCAGTATGAATTAAAATATGTAATAAAATATGTTAAAAGCTTAGAAAAAAATATTTAAAAAATAACCATAAATACATAGCACTAACAAGGCAAGTATTATGATGTTTATTTTGTATCAATTGAACCATATTTGGCATTACTAAAAATTACATAAATAAATAAGGAAAAATAAACCTAAATTTTTTAATTTAATATTTAGTAAATATATGTTAAAGTTTAGATGAGGTAAATTTAAGCTCTGTAATATATTTAAATAAAAGTGATGTAATATGATAAAAGAAAGTTGAACTTCAGTATTCTCAATCATCATATTTGGTATGAGTAAAAATATCGCATAAAACATACAAAAACCTAAAAACCTAAAAACCAACTCCTTTAAAAATATAAAAATGATTATTTAATTGGGTATAGTTCATTGTGATGATGTCAATAAAGATTGGTTTGTGAAGATTATACCTCTTTTCAAATTGTTGTCATTTGCAAAAGTTAATAAGAATAAAAACCAAGCTATTAATTTAATATATAGTAAAATATATTAAACCTCAAAAGAGATAAACTGAACAAATATAATAAAACAAGAAAAAATTCATGTAAAAGTCATACTATATGGGATCTGGAGTTACCCAATAATATAACAAATTGAAGGAAAAAAATTCAAAGCAAAGAGATTAATCTTACTTAAAAGTTACATTAATAAATACTAAGGAAATTTAGTGCAATAGCCTTGATAATCAAATTAGGTATGAATCAAAATAACTCAAAAAAAAAACATTTGCAATTCTGTAAGATAAAACATTTAAAAATGTTAAAATGAATAATTTATTTGATTGAGCTCATTTGCGTGAGAGTAATGTTAATAGTTTCATCTCAAAAAGCCAACATTTTCAAATACTATGAATTAGAAATTTTGATGAATAATAATAAATTATTATTTATATAATAAGTAATATATAATTATATTTGAGTTAGATAAAATGAAGGAATACCATATAAGAAAATTAAAATAATATAAAAGTCACACAAGAAGAGAGTTAGAGTTTCATTGAAATATAACAAAAACAATTATTGAAATGAAGTAAATTATATGAGAAAAATACATTCCTAAACTAAGGAGATAGACAATAATAACAAAGATCACCAAATGAAGCACAAAAAAATGAACCATAAAGCTACCCAAACATTAAAAAATAAAACATCAAAAAATATTAAAATGAATATTTATTTTCATTAAGCTCATGGAGAAAATTTCAACAATATGTTTTAATCTTAACAAGATCTTAGAATAATTATTAATTAGTAAAACTAACAAGCAAAATAAAATATAATTTAATATTTTTATATTATGTAAAAATATATCAAAGCCAAAATATGATAAATTGAAGTAATGTAATATAATCACAATAAAGCAATGTAACATCCTCAACCATTAAATCAAGGGTAAATTAAAATATTTCATAACATTTCCTAAAATCATTAAAAGTAAAATATTAAAAAAATATAGTTTTTAATTAGAGAGAGCTCATTAAGACCTATTCCAAACAAAGGAGATAGACTAAAATAAAAACAACTACCAAATTAAATACAAATCAAAATTATCTATTAATCTATGAAGACCATAAAAACAAAAATATATAAATTATATTAAATCAAACATTTAATTTGAATGAGCTTGTCTATAAAAGCTCAACAATGTTTGTTTCATCTGAATAAGAACTCAATTATAATTATTGAGAATTACCAAAGTAAAAAAGCACAAATAATAATAATATATTATTTTAATATCATGTAAATATAAATTAAAGCTAAATTGTGTTAAATCAATAAATATAGCACAACCAAATCAAAGTGATGTAACATCATTAGCCACTAAATCAAGTGTAAATTAAAATATTTCATAAAATGCACCAAAATACTTGAAATTAAAATATTTAAATATAATATAAATAAATGTTTAATTACATAGTACACATTGAGACAAGTTTAATGATGTTTCTTCCATCCCAAGTCGATCTTCTTTGGAATTACTGTGAATTACAAAAATTAAATTAGCCTAAATAGAATAAATTATAATTTTAATATTGCGTAAAGTTCACAAAAAATGAGATTTTTAATTATAGAATAATAGTACTAAATGAATGTAAACAAGTTAAAGAATGAGATATAGTATGCTAGAAAGTAATATTCAAAGATACTATGGAAATCAATTATAGCACCTTTTATCATCAAATGAAGTGTGAATCAAAATGTCTCATAAAAGAAGACAAAACCATAGAAAATAAAATTTTTATATTATAGAAATGAATAATTAATTGGACACAACTCATTGAGAAGAGTCCAATGATGTTTTCTTTGTCTCAACCAAACCTTGTTTGAAATTAAAATGAATTACTAAATCAAATAATCACAAATAATAATAAAATTTTTCTTTAATATTAAGAAAATATTTATTAAAGATGGAATGAGATACATTAATGAAATATAATATAAGTAGATTAAGGTGATGTGAAGGTCACATGATAAAAGATTTAAAGAAATAGTAATTTAGTAAAACAAAAGCCAAAAATTAAAAGAATCGAGAAATGTTAATGGGAAAGTTGCATTCCATAGTATTAAGGAGATCGAGTATAACGTCCTTCACATCAAATTATATTTGAAGAAAAAGATCTCATAATAGAAAAAATGGTCAAGTGTAACACCCCTGATAAAAAAAAAAGGTGCAAGTCAAAAAAACTAATAAATAACACTAAAATAATATAAAAGGAAATATTCATATAAATATAAAAATATATTTAATTGAATAATGCTTCTTGAGAAAAATCTAATAATGTTCGCTTTGTCTCAATTAGGTGTTGTTTGGAAATCTTATGCATGGCCACAATAATTAGGGAGAAATAAATACAAATTATTACTTAAAATAAAGTAAATAAATATAAAAGTTTAAATAAGATAAATTGATGTAATGAAATCTAAACAAATCAAATCAAAGTAATGTTGGTATATTTGAGGTTTTATATGAATATAATCTAATGAAATAAAAATTTGATGAAATTAGATAAATAATAATAAAAAGGTACATTTCAAGATACTAAAGAGTACAAGTGAAGTATTATAACTTGACATATAAGGTATAAATCAAAATGTCTCAAAAAGTATGAAATGATAATAGAAAATTAAATTTTTAAAAATATAAAAAGCAATATTTATTTGGAAATACCTCATCTAGAAGAGCCTAAAGCTAATTGTTTCACGATGATCAAACCTTGTTTGGAGTAACTAAGATTTACCAAATTTAATAACTATAAATAATAACCAATTTTTATCTTATTTAGAAGAAAGGTACATTAAACTAAAATAAGATAAACAAAAGTAATCTAATATAACCAAATCAAAGTGATACAAAGGCACATGAGAGCACAATAGTAGTCTCAAATTAATATATCCAAATTAAAAGACAAATTTAAAATAATATGATTAGTTTTATGAGAAAGTTGCATTTTAAAAAACGTAGGAGGTTGTGCATCTCATCCTCGATGATAAAGTAACATACAAATAAAAATGTCACAAAAAGCATCCAAAATTAATGGTAAAGAAAATATCTAAAAATAAATAAAAAATAGTTAATTGAATTTAGTGATAAAGATCAGTGGAACCATATTTGCTTCATCGAGATTTGATGTTGTTTGGAATTACAATGTACTGTCAAAGTAAATAATAATAAATAATAACAAATTATAATTTTAATATTATATAAAGACATATTAAAGTTGAAAGATAGTAAATTAAAGTAATGTAATGTTACAAATAATTTTTTTTAAAACACATAAGGAAGTAGTTTCATAATTTTTTGGAACAATAACAAAATTAAAATAAAATATTTCATAAAAGAAAAAAATTACACTGGAAAGTAGCGTTCCAAGATACTAAGCAAATCATGTGTACATTGACATTTATTTCTTCTTAAATGGGCCTTTTCTTGAATTAATGTGAACGATGAAATAAATAAACTTAAATAGTAATATGACATTATTTTGTTATAAAGAAAATATATATTATATGTTAAGTGAGATAAATTGAACCAATTATAAGTTAAGCCAATCAAGGTGATCCAAAAAAGGTCACACATGAGGAGAATTATATTCAATAGCCATAAAATAAAATTAGAGAAAAATTGAAGATATGAGTTAAACTATATAAGAGAGTCACATTCCAACATCCTAAAAGGAGTAAGAGTAAATTCATCAATTATCAAATTAGGTATGAAAGAAATGTCTAATAAAGAATACTAAAATAAAAGAAAATAAAATATTTAATAATATATAAATAAATTTCTAATTATATAATGAATGTAGAAACAATTTCAATGACAATTATTTCATCTTCGTTAGACATCCTTTGTAATTACTATGAATTACCAAACTAAATAAGAATAAGTGATAATAAATTTATATTTTAATATTTAGAAATATATATGAAAGCTAAATTAAGATAAATTGAAGAAATATAATATAGCTAAATCCAAGTGATATAACGGCCATGCAAGATCAAAAAAAGAGTTTCAAAGTAATCTAACCACACTAAATTGAAAACTTTGAAAAATTAGAAACCTTTATTAGCAATGTTTAATCAAAGATACTAAATAGAGTTTGACTAATGCCTTTAATTATTAGCTCTAGTTCAATTCAAAATAATACTTAAAATGTGCAAAAAAAACTACACAACAAAATTTTTAAATAGTTTAAATTTTGAGGATGAATATTTAATTGGATAGAGCACATTTAGATTAGTAAAATGACACTTTTTTTTCTCTTTGGTGGATCCTTTTTTGGAGTCATTACAAATTATCAAAATGTATAACCAAAAATAATAAAGGATTATAACATAATTAAGATAAAAAGAGATAAGTTGAAGCAATATAGTATAACAAAATAATTGTGATGTAAATGTCACATGATAGGGTAATAAAACTTTCATATTAGTATAACAGTAAAAAAATGTATTTGAAGGAAAGAGATAAGTTGCATAAGAAAGTTGCATTCCATGATATTAAGGAGCTCGAGTGTAACATCATAATTCGTTAAGTCTAGTATAAAAAAACATTTGTCATAAAAGCGTACCCAAATACGAGAAAAGGAAATTTTAAATGTGTAAAAAAGAATATTTAACTTGGTTTATTGATGCTTATTTCACTCAAATAGACCATATTTTTAATTAGTGGAAGGTACCAAAGTACATAAAGATGCGTAATATAAAATAATTAGTTTAGTTTTGAGTAAATATATATTAATGTTAAAATAAGATATTTTAAAGTAATGTAATATAATAAAATCATAACGATGTAGAAAATGCACAATAAGAGAGGTAGATAGCTATGAAAATAAATAAAACATAAAATTTAAAGAAATGAGACAAATTGTATAAAAAAAATTAAATTTCGTGATACAAAAGTAATCAAGTTTTACATCCTTGATTATTAAATCAAGTAAAAATAAAACTTTCTCACACAGTGTGCAAAAATTACCAAAACTAGGATATTAAAAAACATATATTTAGTTGGATAGAGCTCATTAAGATGAGTCCAATGATATTTGTTTTGTCACTATCACACCTCATTTGAAATTATGATAAATTACTAAGATAAATAACAAGCAAAATAATAACTTAACAATTTTAGTTTAGATTAATATATATATTAAACTTATAATAAGAAAATTTGAAGCAATAAACTATAACAAAATTGAGGCAACGTCAAGGTCTCTGGAGAAAAGAATTATAATATTATATTAAAATAACTAAGTCAAATAAAAAACTTTATCAAATGAGATAAATTATAGTAGAAAGTTACATTCAATGATGATAAGGAGATCATGTGTAAAATCCTATGTTGAAAAGTCTATTATGTATTAAAACAAATAAAAAAATTTGCCAAAACTCAAGAAAATTTTTTTTTTGTAAATAAAAAATAAAATATTTAATTAGACAGAGTACATTAAGACATGTCTAACAAAGCTTGGTTTATCTTAATTCGATAGTTTTTCAATATTTAATCCTTTCTAAAGTTAAAAAAGCACAAATAATAGTAAATTATAGTTTTTATTAAAAATAAATAAATATTAAATCTAAAATTACATAAATTAAAGAAGTGTAATATAACAAAATTGAAGTGAAGGTCATATAAGCAAAGAATTAGCACTTTCTTGAACTATAACCATAATCAAAGTGACAAATTTGGTCAAATGATATTAATTAATTGGGAAATTTGTATTGAAAAATAATAAAATGATCAAGTGTGGTGTCGTAGACCGTCTATTTTTGTATGTTTTTAAATGTCTCATAAAGCAAATTAAAATTCATGGAAGTTCCATCCTATGATACTAAGAAGACTGAGTGTAACATTCTTAATCATTAAATATCTTATTAAGTGTGACAAAAAATAAGAAAGTAAATAATTTAAATATATCTGAATGAATATTTAATTAGACAGAGCTGATCGAGATGACTGTAAAAGCATTAGTTTCAACTTGATAAAAACTCATTTGGAATTAACATGAATTACCAAATAAATAGTCATCAATAAAAATTATTAATTTTTTTAATTTCAAGTAAATGAATTTTTAAAAAAATTGATAAATTGAAGACGTATAACATAAGATAATAAAAATGATCAAGGGTGACACAAGAGGAGAATTAATATTTCATACTAATGAAATGAATGAAAAAAAAATAAACTTGAGAAATTAAATAATAATATGTGAAAGTTGCATTCCAAGATACTAAGGAGATTGGCTGACATACTAGGTTATCAAGTTAGGTACAAATAGAAATATCTTAGATAATGGATCTCTATTTGACCTCTTTTGTAATAATTATGAAATATGAAAGTAAATAAGCATAAATAATAATAAAGAATATTTTTTAATATTATTTAGAGAAATTATAAAGTTAAAATGATATGTGTTGAAGTAATATAATTTAAACAAATAAAAGCAACCCAAAGGACACTTAAGAGAAGATTTTGAATTTCTTATTAAATTAAAGAAATCAAAGGCAAAAATTTGAAGAAATAAGATACATTTTATGGGAAAGTTACAATGCAAGATACTTTAGTGATTGAGCATATCATCCTCATTCATCAGATAAGGTATGGATATAAATGCCTAATACTTCTTCACAAAACTAAAGATAATAAAATATTTAAAAATATAAAAATAAATATTTAATTCAATAAAGCTTGTCTAAATGAATCTAATGACCTTTATTTAACCTCAAGATGATCTTCTTTCAGGATTTTTTCAAAAAACAGAAGAAATATTAACATAAAAAATTATAAAATTATTTTAATAATATTAAATAAAAATATTTTAAAGTTGAAATGAATTAACTTTATGCAATATAATGTAACAAATTCAAAGTGATATAAATTTATGTTGGAGATGATTTAGAGTTGCATCATAACGTAATAATATAAGTAAAGTATTTGAATAAATTAGATAAATTATATAAGAAAGTTATGTTCCAGATTATTAAAGGAATCAAGAGTAAATACTTAATTACTAAATAGTTTATGAATCAAAATGGCTTGTAAAGCAAGTCTAAACACCAAAAAAATATGGAAAATTGTAAAACTAATGTTGTATGAGCTTGCCTTGGCTTACCCGTTACAATTACAAATATAATTGTAATTTCTTAAAGTTTTATATTCTATGTACTTGGCTTGCTTTGCAAGATATTTTTATTACTACTTGATTTGATGATTAAGGATGCTATGCACCATCAAATTAATATGTTGAAATTCAATATTCTCATACAATTTACCTTATTTTTTAAAATCATTGAATTTAGTTTGATTATATCGATAAGAAACTCGAAATATTGTATAATGTGACAATTACATTGTTTTCATTTTGTGATATTATATTACTTCACTTTATCTCATTCAAACTTTAATATATATTTACTTAACATTGAAAAATAAATTTATTATCATTTATTCCAATTTAATCTTGTACTTTGATGTTTGATCATGATGAACTAACATTATTAGACTCTTCTTGAAGAGTTGTATCTATTTACGAATTCAATTTACATTTTTTATGCATTTTTTGTTGGTTTAGCTAGATTTACAAGGAATTTTGTTTCTTATATGATTTTACAATCAAAAGTATTGTACTCGATCTCCTTAGTATCTTGGAAAAGAACATTCCCACAAAATTTTTCTCAATTCTTCAAGTATTTCACTTTGGTATTGTTATATTATTGTAGAATTTTTAATGTACTCTCATGTAACCTTGATAAGGCATTGATTTAGTTAGATTATATTATTTTAATTTATCACATATTAACTTTAATTTACATTTACTTTATACTAAAATAATTATTTATTTTTTTATGCCAACTAACTCTTGCATTTCATAAGAATTTGATGGATATCTCATTATGATTAAGAAAACTTTAATTTCTTATGTTGATGATCTCTATAAAATTAAATATTCAATATAAACATTTTACATTTTTTTCAAGGAGTTTGTATCATTGAATGCAACTTTCTCGTATAGTTTATCTAATAATTTCAAATTTTACTCTTTCATTTTGTAATAATACTAATAAACTCTATTTCTTCTTTGTGTAACTTTTAGATCACTTTGAGTTTCTTTATATGTTTTTGGATCAATGTATTAAATTAGGATATATATATATATATTATATTAAAATAATTATTTATGTTTATGTATTCTTATTTAGTTTGACAGTTTCTATTAATTACAAATGATGTTGGGTCAAAATATAATAAAATCCTTATGATATGACTCAACGAACTCTACTAAATTAAATATCAATTTTCCATTTTTTAATATATATTTATTATTGTGTTCTAAATGTTTTTTGAGTGATTTTTAATTAATCATAATTTAACGATCAATGATGTTACACAAAATATGGTGAAGGTGTCAGATTGTAACATTCCACATACTTTATGTGATCTTTTTAAATTTTTTCACTTATTTTAATTATATTACTGTAAAACTCCAAATCTCCTCTCATGTGATATTTAGAACATTTTCATTTGAATATCTTCCATAGTTCCAATTTAAACAATTTAAAAATAAATTTATATTTACTTAATATTAAAATAATATTTATTCTCATATATATATATATATATATATATATATATATATATATATATATATATATATATATATATATATATATATATATATTATATTAAAATTACGATTTATATTTATGTATTCTTATTTAGTTTGATAGTTTCTAGTAAATACAAATGGTGTTGATTCAAAATATAATAAAATTCTTGTGACATGACTTAACAAACTCTACTGAATTAAATATTAATTTTCATTTTTTTAATATATATTTATTATTGCAATCTAAATGTTTTTTTGAAAGATTTTTAATTAAACATAATTTAATGATCAATGATATCACGCATAATATGGTGAAGGTGCCAGATTGTAACATTCATTATACTTTATGTGATGTTTTTGAATTTTTTTCACTTTGATTTAATTATATTACTATAAAACTCTAAATCTCCTCTCATGTGATATTTACTACATTTTCATTTGAATATCTTCCCTTGTTCCAATTTAACAAATTTAAAAATTAATTTTTATTTTGTTAACATTAAAATAATATTTATTCTTATTTATGCCTATTTAGTTTAGTATTTCATAAAAAGTCCAAACTATCTCTAAAAAGTACAAAAAAATGTCATTTGTCTTTTCTTGACCTACTTTATGCAACTAAATATTGAATTTCAAATTTTTATGAGTTTTATTTTTTATGGATTTAGTGACATTTAAAAGCTATTTTGATCATTTTTTATTTTATGATCAAGAATGCTACACTCAATCTAATTAATTTTTTTAAAAGTAAGATTCCCATAGTAATTCCAAAATTTGTGTGATGAAGATAAAAAAAGGTTGATGGATTCATCTAGATTTGTTGTTTTCAATTAAATATTATTTTTATATTTTAAAATATTTTATTAAATGATATTTCAATGTTTTTTGAGAAATTTTGATTCAGCATTTTACTCTTAATCTCCTTTAAATGATGGAATGCAAAATTCTCATGCAGTTAATATATTTTTAGAAATATTTTTACTTCTATTTTCTTACATTACTATGGAATTTTAATTATCTTTCAATGTGTCCTTTCAATCACTTTCGTTTTGCTATATTAGATTTCTTAAATTTATCTCACATTAGTTTTAATATATATTTACTTAATATTAAAAAAAGTTTTTTTTAATTTATGAATATTTCATATTTTGAGCCACAGTAATTCTAAATGATGAGTTATCTAGAAGAAACAAACTTCGTTGGATTGGTCTTGACAAACTCCATCATATTCATATTAATTTCAAAATTTTTAAAAAGTTATTTTCTTACAATCTCTACAAAATATTTTGATTCTTACTTAATTTAATGCAATAGAATATCTCACTCGATCTTCTTTCTATCTTGGACTGCAACTTAGCTAAACAATTTATCTCACTTTTACAATTTTTTTTTTGATTTGGTAATGTCAATTTCAAATTTTTAATCCTCGCTAATATGACCATTATGTCACCTTGATTTAATCAAATTACATTACTTAAAATATCTCCTTTAAGTTTAAAAATATTTTTACTTAGTATTAATCTAATAATTTATTATTATTTATACTTTCATAATTTGATTGTTGGCAATGGAGCAGTTCAAAATGAAACAATGTCTTTGGGCTAATCTTAATAACTCTGATGCAATTATACGTCATTTTTGTATTTTAAAATTTTAATTCATTATGATTTTTACAAGTTTTATAAGTCATGTTAATTTGAACCTGATTTTATGACTAACTATGTTACTCTACATCTCTTTAATATCATGGAATAGAATTTTCATATCAAATTTAAAACATTTCTTGAAATATTTTTCTTCAATTTTGTTATAATATTATGAAACTCTACATCTCATCCCATGTGACATTTAGCTCACTTTAATTTTGTTATATTATATTACTTTAATTTATCTTATTTACCTTATAATACATATATTTGTCTAGCACTAAAAAATAATTTATTTTCATTTAACTTATTTAATTCTATATTTCATAGTTATTATTAATTACAACAAATTTATAGAAAACAAACATTGTTGGCCTAACACGACTAGTTCTATCAAGTTAAATATTTAATATGAAAAATTTGCATATATTATTTTCTATGGCTTCAGCATATTACACAAGAAAATTAAATTCTTAACTTATTTGACAATCGAAGATGCTACAGTTGATCGTAGTTTGTTCTGGCAAAATTTTTTTCAACAATTTATGTCATTTCTAAGAAGTTTTTGTTGTAAATTTGTTATATTATTCTGAAATTCTAATTCTCCTCTCTTATGACCTTCATATCATTAAAATTTGGTTGCATTATATTGTTTAAATTTATCTAATTTTAGCTTTAGATTATATTTACTTAATATTAAAATAATAATTTCTTATTGTTTGGGCTTATTTAATTTTTTAATTTGTTCAATTTTTTATGAGATGTTATGAAGACAAAATAAATATATTGAACTTCTGGCGATGAACCTTATCCAAATATATGATATTTTTTATACATTCGAATATTTTTTTGTCGGGCTTTTAAACACTACAAAATATTTTTATTTATGCATAATTTGATGATAGAGATTGTAACACTTGATCTCCTTACTATCAAGGAATAGAACTTTTCTAATGAATTTATCTTTCTTCTTGAAAGTATTCATTTTAATTTTGTTAAATTTATGTAACTTTTAATTTTCTCTCTTGTAACTTTTGCAACACGTTCACTTTTTTACACTACATTACTAAAATTTATCTCATTACATCTTTAATATATATTTACTTAATATTAAAATAACAATTTATAACTATTTAAAATATTTATGTTAGAAATTTGCATCAATATGAAAGAATATCCAATGAATAATTTATTTGTATGTTTTAAAATATGTTATTTTTATTATATTTTTTAAGCTTTATATCATTTCTTAAATTTTTTTCTACGTGTTTCTTTTACTTTGAAATTGTAAATCTCCTTTTGTTTGACCATTCATTTGCTTGGGTTTTTAATTTAAATTGCTTTAACTTATCGCATTTTAGCTTTCATAAATATATTTGCTAAATACTTAACTAACTTATTGTTATTTTTATTTATTTATTTTGGTTATATGTTGTAATTCCAAGGAATGTTGGATTTAGAGGAAACAAACTTCATTGGACTCATCTTGATGAACTTATCCAAATAAATATTCATTTCATATGGTTTTAAATAATTTTTTTAATGCTTTGCCACACTTAATGAGAAATTTTAATTTACACTTGATTTTGTAATTAGAGATGTTACACATGATGCCCTTTGTACCATGTAATGCTACATTCCAAAACAATTTATTATATCTCTTTAATTTTTTTTTATTATATTCCATTGTAACTTTAAATATCCTTTTGGTTATTTTTATATCACTTTGATTTTATTATAACACAATTATTCAATTTATCTTATTTTAACTTTAATAAATATTTAATTTATATCAAAATATTAGTTTTCATCATTCATGATTATTTACTTTGGTTATTGATTGCAATTGAAAAGGTGGACCAATCAAGTTGAAATGAACATCATTTCACTTAGATTAATGAACCTTATCTAATTAAATAACTTTTTATATATTTGTAAATATTTTAATTTCTTTTGTGCTTGCTCAGTATATGAGACATTTTTATTTGTACCTCATTTGACAATGGAGAATGCTACACTCAATCTCCTTAGTTTAGCTGGGACAATGTTACCATAAACATTATCTCATTTCATGGTTTTTTTCTTTTATTTAATTATATTACTACTAAACTCTAAATATATTCATACTACATATTCATTACTTTGATTTGGTTATGTTTGATTACATTAATTTCTCCCATTTTTTCTTTAATTTAAATTCACTTAATTTAATAAATAATTATTATTAATGCTTATTTACATTAGTATTTTGTGCAAATTCTAAACCATGTGTTGTAATGATGAAACAAATGTCATATGACACATTACATCAAAGTAAATCTATTTAAATATTTATATCTATTTTTTCATATTTTAATATAAATTGTTGTGGTGTACTTTATATTAAATTTTGAGTACTTGATTTCATAATTAAGAATGCCACATTACGTCTAAATATCTTGGAAAGCAATGTTATCTTAAAATTTACCGAATAGCAAAAAAGCTTTTACTTTGATTGAGTTATATTGTTATGGAACACTAAATCTCTACTCTCATGACCATTATATCACATTGATTTTGTTATTCTACAATACTTCAATTTTTCCCAATTCAAATTTAATATGTATTTTCTTAATATAAAAGTAGTAGTTTCTATTTTATTTCAATTTATCTCAATTAAAATTTAATATGTATCCCAAATTAAATCTCTTTGAGATGAAAAAAAATATTATTGAACTTATCTCAATGAGCTTTATTTAATTAATAATTCAATTTGAAATTTTTACATGCTTTATTTTCTATGGCTTTGAGAAGTTTAACTTGCCTTTTCGACACCTTAATTTGATGGGCATTGATACCACACATGATCATCTTACTGTTTTGTAATTAAATTTGCTAAAAACATTTATCCCATTTCTTTAAGAAATTTTCTTTGATTT
Source organism: Vanilla planifolia (assembly GCA_023846275.1). Lineage (NCBI taxonomy): Eukaryota > Viridiplantae > Streptophyta > Magnoliopsida > Asparagales > Orchidaceae > Vanilla > Vanilla planifolia. The sequence goes on along the minus strand of JAIUJO010000084.1, from coordinate 250,221 downwards.
TGATATTTTACTATGTAACTCTAACTCTCTTTTCATGTGGCCTTATTGTTGCTTTGATTGTGTTATGCTACATTGCTTTAATTTATTATATTCTAGCTTTATTATACATTTACTTATTATATAAATAGTATGTTTTGTTATTTGTTTCTCATTTATTTTGGTCATTCTCGTAATTCCAAAAGAGATTCGAACAAAGGTAAATTAAATATCGTTGCACTCAACTCGATGAGATTTATCCAATCAAATATTCTTTTTTATATTTTAAAATATTCTTTTTTCAATACATTTCCACTTTTTATGAAACCTTTTGATTTGTACTTAATTTTAGAATCAAGGATTTTATAGCATACCTCCTTCATTTCTTTAGTATAACTTTCCTAAATGTCCTCTCATGTGACCTATACATTACTTTGATTTGATCATATTAGATTACTTCAATTCAACTCATTTAGTTTTAATATTTGACCTAATAATAAAAAAATTAATAATTGTCTATACAGAAATTTGTATTTGTTATCTGTATCAATTCAAAACAAAGTGTGATCAAAAGGAAATATATATTGTGGGACTTATCTCGATGGGCTCAAACCATTTAAATATTCTTTATTATATTTTAAAATAATTTATTTTTTATTACCTTTGAACATTTCATTAGAAATTTTGATTTATAAATAATTTGATGTTCAAGAATGTTACATTTGATCTCCATAATATCACAAAATGCAAGCTTCCCAAATAATTTATCTCTTTTTTTAAATTTTGTTTTCTTTAGTTATTTTTTATGTAATCCATAAAAGCCTCGTATGTGACCTTAAATCATTTTTGTAGTTCTATGTAATTTTATGCAAACTGCATTGCTTCGATTTATTTCATTTCAACTTTACCTTATATAAAAATAATATTTTATTATTATATATCGTAATTTAGTTTAGTAATTCATAGAAATTCAAAATGAGATTTAACCAAGATGAAACAAAGTTTGGTATGTTTGTCTAGATGAGCTCTATCTAATTAAATAATCAAATTGAAATGGTTACATATTTTATATTCAATGACTTTGGCACACTTTGTAAGGCATTTTTAATATTACCAAATTTAATGATTAAGGATGCTACACTTGACTAGCTTAATATCTTAGAATTCAACTTTCCTATAAACTTTAACTCATTTCTTCAAATATTTCATTTTAATTTTAATATATTACAATGAAACACAAATTCTCTTATCATTGACTTCTATAATAATTTGAATTAGCTTTCTTTTATTGTTTTAATTTTAATCATTTCAACTGTAATACGTTGTTATTAAACATTGAAATAATAATTTTTTTATTTATTTTAATTTACATAGATTATTTGTAATAATTCTGGGATATGATCATGACAAAAGAAATGTCTCTCAACTCAACATGATTAGTATGTACAATAAAATATCAATCTTTCTTTTCTTCACTGTTTTTTGTATGACATTGTCATGCTTCATGAGATATCTTCATTCGTTCAATATTTGACTATTATTCCACACTCTATCTCTATCGTGTCTTCAAATTCATCTTTCTTATGTAATTTTTCTCATTTTATAAAATATTTTCCTTTGATTTAGATATAATGACTGCAATACTTCTCATATGTTACTTTTACATTTTGTTGATTTGCTTATATTACATTGCATTAATTTATCTCATATTAGTTTTAACATAAACACACTTGGTTTTAAATTATTAATCTATTATTATTTCAATACTTTTCTTTCGTAATCCATAGTTGTTAAAAATATGATCAACTCAAGATGAAAATAATTTTAGAGGATTATCTTAATTAGTTAAGTCCAACAAAATGTTCATTACTTTTTTTAAAAAAACATTTATATTATAAGGTTTTTTATTTGTTTAATGTGGCATTTTGATTTATTCAAAATTTGATTGTCATGAATATTGTATTTGATCACTTTATTAAAATAGAATGTAATTTTCTCATATAATTTATCTCAATTAATTAAATAGTTTACATTGATTTGGTTATATTAAGTTGATGGCCTAAAATCTCTCTTCTATAGCCTTTACATTACTCTTATTTTGTGATGTAACATTCCTTCAATTTATATTATTTCACCCTTAATTTATATTTACTTAATATTGAAATTATTAATTTTTCATTATCAATGCTTTATTACTTTAGTTATTTGTGGTAATTGATATTAAGGTACACGTAGAAGAAATTAATGTTTTTCAACTGAACCTATAAATCTCTACTCACTTAAATATCACTTTCATGGTTCTAAATATTTTATTTTCTTTGATTTTGGAATGCTTTACTAGATATTTTGAACTGAATAAAATTTTCCTTTCGAGGATTCTACACTCAACCTCCTAAATGTTTTAGATTGTAATTTTACTGTAAAAGTTATGTCATTTCTTCTAATTTTTTTTTTATTTGCATATGTTATCCTACAACTTTAAATTTGAACTCATGTGACCTTTACATCACTTTCAAAGGACTATATTACATAGAATCAATTTAACTCATTTTATCTTTAATATGTATTCATTTTGCACTTAAATAATAACTTTTTATTGTTTTTCTTATTTACTTTTGTAATTTTTTTTAATTCAAAATGAGTTCAGATCAAGACTAAAGTCTATTGTTTGATAGATCTCAAATGGTTATATCAAAATAAATTTTTATTAGCATATTTTCAAAATATTTTATTTTTTTAGAGTTTTGGCACATTTTATGTGATATTTAGATTTGTACTTAATTTGATGATAAAGAATGCTATACTAAATTTCTATAGTGCCTTGCAAAGCAATTTTCTCATATATTTTATCTAATTTATTTAATTATTTTACTTTAATTTTGTTTTTTGTTATAAAGCTCTAATTCTTCTCATGTGTGATCTTTACATCATTTATATTTATTTGTTTTTTTCAATTCATCATAATTTCTATCAAGGTTTATTCAAGAGGAAAGAAAAATCATTGAACTTGACTCAAGGAGCTAGATCTAATTATATTTTTTTTTAAAGTATTATTCTCATTATTTTCTTTTATTTTACAAGATATTTAATTTCACACATTATCTAACAGGCATATACACTACACTCCATCTTCTTAGTCTCCTTGAATGAAACGTTCCAAAAAAAAATTTCTAATTTCTAAAAATGTCTCACTTTGATGTTCTTATATTGAGAAGTAGCTCAACTCTCCTTCGTGTGACCTTTAGATTGCTTTAATTTAGTTATATTAAATTATTTTAATTTATCTCATTTAAACATTATTATAAATTTTTTTAATGTTAAAATAATAATTTCTTATTGTTTATGATTATTTGTTTTGATAATTCATAATTAATCAAAACAAATTCCCTCAAGATGATACAATGGTCATTGGACTCATGATAATGAGATGTGTCCAACTAAATATTCCTTTCTAGGTTATTCATTATTTTAGTTTCTATGATTTTCGAAGGTTTTTTGAGAAATTTTTATTTTTTTATCAAACTCTATAATGTTTTGGAATATTACTCTTACATATAATTTTTCTCTTTTGAAAAAATTTTAATCTTTGATTTGGTTATATTAGTATTTAAATGTTGATGTACTTTCACATGATATTTACATCACTTTTATTTGATAGTATAAGATTACTTAAATCAGTCAATTTAGGATTAATGGATATTTAATTAATATAAAAGTAATAATTTATTATTATTTATGTAAATTTAGTTTAATAGTTCGAAGTAATTCTAAATTTGGTTCTATAGAGAAAAAAAGTTATTATAATTACCCAAATAAGCTCTATCCACTTAAATATTTATTTTTATTTTTAATAGTTTTTGCATATTTTAGGAGATATTTTGATTTATCTGTAATTTTATTTTTAAGGATGTTACACCCTATCTTTTATGTATCTTAGAATGCAACTTTGTCACATAATTTACCTCATTTTTACAAAGTTTAAATTTAGATTTGCTTATATTACTACATAATTCTAATTGTCCTATTATGCAACCATTACATTGTTTTGATTTACTTATAATAAATTGTTTCAATTTATCTTGCTTTTTCTTTGACATATATTAATTTAATGACAAAATAATAATTTACAATTATTTGTGCTTATTTGTTTCTATAATTCATATAAATTCCTAATGAGATCTAATCAAGGCAAAAAAAATTTTATTGGACTTAGCTCGACAAGCATTATACAATTAAATAATCTTCTTTTATATTTTTTAAAATATTTTAATTTTTAAGATTTTGTGCTATTTTACAAAACATTTTCATTCATACTACAGTTGATAATTGAATATGTTACACTATCATCGAGGTCTCCTTAAAACACTTTCTTATACATTTGGTGTCATTTTATCTAAATATTATTACTTTGTTGTTATATTATAATGTAACTCTAAATCTTTAGGTAGGTAACCTACATATCAATTTGATTTGGACATGATTGCTTGAATTTATTTAATTTAAGGTTTAATAAATATTCACTTAATAATATTTAATTTTGTAATTTACAATAATTTCAAACAATCTGTGATGTAGAAAAAAAAATAACACCAATTGACTCAGACTATAAAGCTCAATGCATTTAAATAATCGATTTTACATTTTTCAATATTTAATTTTTTATTAATTATGTATGCATCAATTTAAAATTTATTTTTACTTGATATGATGTTTGAGAATGTTATATTCTATCTCCTTAATACCTTGGAGTGCAATTTTATTGTATAATTTATCTCATTTTTTAAAAGATTTTTCTTTGAGTTAGCTATATTACATCACCCAATTAGGTCAAAAGAAATGTGGTTGGATGTTTCTAAATGAGTTATATCTCATTAAATATTTAATTTAAAATTTTATATATTTTTTCTATGGCTTCAATACAATTTCGAAGTATTTAAATTTTTACCTAATTTGATATTCAAAGGAGCTACACTTTCTATTCTTAGTATCTTGGAATTAAACTTTCCAAAACACTTTATCTCATTTCAATAAACATTTTTTTTTAATTTGTTATATTACTATTAAACTTTAATTGTTTTATCATGTGACATTTGCATCACTTTCATTTGGTCATACCTAATTACATAAATTTATCTTACTTTAACTTTAATATAAATTTACTTTAAAATAAAATAATAATTTGTTATTGCTTAGGATTATTTAATTTAGTAATTGAGTAATTCGAAAGGAGGAACAATCAAGATGTAAAAAAGCTTTCTACTCGATTATACAAGCTCTATTGAATTAAAATTTTTTCTATATTTTTTAATATATTATTTTTATGATTTTGATATGTTTTAAGAGACTCTTTTTCTTGATCTAGATTTCACTATTGAGGATGCTATAAACAATTTATTTAGCATGTTGCAATGGAACTTTCTTTTGTAATATAGACCATTACATTAAATATGTTATTTGATTTCGATATATTACTAATCTACTCTAAATCTCCTATTGTGTGACCTTTATATTAGTAGATTTTATTAATTACATTACTTCAATTTATCTTACTTCAACTTTATTACATAATTATTAAATTTTAAAATAATAATGTATTATTATTTATGCTTCTACGTTTTATGAATTTTAGTAAATCCAAATGACGTGTAATTGTGGTTAAACAAATGCTGTTTGACTCATCTGAATCGACTGAATCCATTTAAATATTCAGTTTTACATTTTTAGATGTATATTTTCCATAACTTTGGGTTGCTTAACAAAACATTTCAAATCACACATGATTTCATGATCATGGATTTTACATTAGCTTTCTTTAATATCTAAGAATGCAATTTTCTTTAACAATTTATCTAATTTCCATAAATCTCCTCTCTTATGACCTTTTTGTTATCTTCATTTTATTTTACTATTGCTTCAATTTATCTCATTAAAATTTTAATACATAAACTTAATATTAAAACAATAATTTATTATTAGTTATACTTATTTAATTTTATAATTTATAGAAATTCAAAACAAAGTCTTATCAAGAAAAAGATATGTCATTGGATATTGAAATTTAATTCTTAATTTAAAGTTTTATACATTTTATTTTCAATGACTTTTGTTTACTTTATAAGGTATTTCAATTCTTACATGTATTAATGATCAAGAATGCTATAATTGACCACCTTAGAATCTTGGTATTGAAATTTACAATACAACTTATGTTATTATTTCAAATACTTTGTTTTGATTTGGATTTACTATTATGAAACTCTATGTCTCTTATAATTTGATCTTTATATTTAATTGATTTGAATATATTACAATGTTTTACCTCATCTTTCTTTTATATTTAATATATATTTATTTAACATTTAAATAATTATTTATTATTACTTATGGTTGTAAAATTTAGTAAGTCTTAGTATTTTCAAGAGAGCTATCATTGCGGCAAAACAGGCAATGCGAGCTATTACTATTTTCAAGAGAGCTATCATTGCAGCAAAACAGGCCAAACTAGCCATTACTATTACACAATTTGTATGTTGTTTTACTTAAAAAAATATTATTTAATGAAAGGTTAGAGTAGCTCAAAATAATGTCTAAAATGTCAATTATATAGAAGCTTTTCTATTAGCAAGCTATCAGACCATTCGATTATGAAAATAGCGTAATTGGATGGATGACAATAAACTAGCATTGTTTAGAAATATGGAATTAATCTAGGCGGTTACATCTAGATAGTGATCTAACTATTGCATTTAGTCCTATGTGTGGAATAAACAAATACAAATTAATTACAAAATGGCATAATCGTATAGAGGACATAAATAAGTGTTAAAAAATTGTAGTGGAGATCACTATTCGATCATAAAATTCTATGACAAGTTTGCTATAACTGCTATCATAATTCAATAGAAAATTGTTAACAATTAGTGGAGTATTTATCCTACATTACTTAAATTATTTGGTACATTTTATAGTCAAAGCTTTGAGTGATAGCAATAAAAAGCAAATTTGGGGTTGGCTACCATCTAGCTTGCTTAAGAGACCTACACTACTACAAGCCAGAGCTACAACTATTGAAGATTTATGAATGTGGGATTGATGACACAATAAAAAAGTTGTGTTTTTTAGTTTTTAATTTATTATTACATTTTTAACTAATTAATCAAAAGAGTTATAACATATTTGTTGCAATATCTTAAATAGGAATTTAAAAGATAATATTAACATAAAATGATGGTCAAGATAATCAAGTTTGTTGGTTAAAAAAATATTAGAAACCATAAGGTCATTCTAAGATCAATTTGAATCAAATTTGTGTGTGTTATAATAAAATTTTCAATTAATCCTAAAAATCTAATAATAATAGAATTGAAATACATAAAATAATATTAAAAACGCATCTTATATGGTTTGCCACTTCAACCAAGTTGACCTTCGTATGATTTAAAATTTGTGCAACTTCTTGTTTTAGTTTTTAATGAATACGAGTATTTGCTACAAACAAAATCTAAAAACGCTTGTAATCAAAATTTAATTAAGATATTTAGGGTTTATTATAATAAAACGTAGCACCATTGCTAGAGGCTAAAACCATAATAATCTCACCATTATGAAGATAACATAGCCTTTAATGAAATTGGAAAAATTATAAACTATTTATAAAATTAATATGCAAAATAACTAAATATAATCTTAATCTAAACTTTATAAATGATTTATTCCCTTAAAGTTTTTTAAAGTTATAAATCAAATGATCTAGTGAACTAATTCAATCCTTTTCAAATTTATTTAATGAATTTTCTTTTATTATTATATAAAACATATTAAATTGTTATTGATTTAAAATTTACTATAATAGATTGATTGTTTTGATAAGATCAATTAAAAAACTAATGAAAATTTTGCATATAACTAGTTCTTTAGGATATCCTAAATTAGTTTTAAAGTTTTTCAAATTTTCTTTAACTATGACTTTTTGTTATTTATTTCATTTAATATTTTCAACTTAATTTTTGAAATATGATTCATTTGTCTATTTTTATACAAATGTTTTGTTGGAATTTATTTATCAAAATGTATATGCACAATACTTTGGTTTAATTATTAGAATTGGGTGCACAAGTCTTTTTAGGCTTAACACTTTTATGTGCAAATAGACCACCATTGCCATTCATTATCAATGCAAAAGTATTAAATTTAGAATAAATATTATGTTTATTCCAATATGCATTACATGTCTTGGTTGCATGCAATAGTGCCATGTGAGCATATGTTTAAGACCATGTAAAACATCAACATGCTTATGCATATGAGATGTTCTTGCATTTGTAATAAAAAATGTTTTCTACTAATTTGGTTTACAGTATGTATTAGAAGATACAAAATTTAATAGAATTAGGAATTTAAAAATAGCATATCAAATTTGGCATAACTTTGAAATAACATGTGAATGAATCTCTTTAGTTAAGAAAACTAAGAAAGCATGATGATGCATAAATATGAGGTATTAAGGATGTTTTCATATGAATCCATCAAGTCATCTAATGTTATCATGGAAATATTTTTCGCTATCTTGTTGGTTTTTGTTAATGGATCATACTCCTTGAGTAAAATGTTAGCAATTTTCTTCACCTGTTCATTCATAAAACAAATACTCAATATAAATGTTTCACCAAAAGGCAAGTAGCCTAAACTCTTAAAACAAAGAAACAAACTAGATATTCCATTATGGCCTTACAATGAAATAAAAAAGATAGGCTAGCACAACCTCACAATAAAAAAAAATAAAAATAGAAAAAAAAACATTTGGTAACATAAAATTTAATTCAATACTTCAAAAATTGTTTTCTTAACAAAATGATTAAAGAGGCACAAGTATCTTAATTAAATGAAGGACTTAAAAAATTAATAACTTAGCTGATTTGAGATGGAACAAAATTTTAAGAATTTGATGAGTGAATGGGATAATAGCACATGTAAGGGACAATGAAAACATACTACTAATATCTTGAATATCTTTTCTTTAAACTTTTCTTTGAATCTCATCAAAATTCATCGCTCAATTTCAATAAAAAATTTCTCTATTTATAGAAATCCTCCAGAGGATAAAAGCAATCACTAAACAACCAATTTAGTGGTTACAATTCTATGTTATCAATTTTTAATTAAAAAATTAATTTTTAGAAAACATTTCTCAATGAAAAAAATAACGACTAAAAATGCCATTGCATTGCAACCATTGGATCAGACCAAGCCATGACCATTGGATCACAAAACTTGTACAATGGGTGAGATTAAGTTTAAGGATTATGCACTATAGATTAGGGATTAAGGATTAGTGATTAAGAATTAGGGATTAGGTTTTAGGGATTAGAGATTACAGATTTGAGATTATGGATTAAGGATTAGGAATTATGGATTGAGGATGGATTGGGGATTAGGGTTTGAAAATTAGGGATTAGGGAGGGATCGATTTGGCATTATAGATTGGGGATTTGGGAATAAGGAAAAAGGATTATGAAGAAGAATAGGAAGAAGAAGAAGAAGAAGAAGAATAAGAAGAAGAAGAAGAAGAAGAAGAAGAAGAGGAAGAGGAAGAAGAAGAAGAAGAGGAAGAGGAAGAAAGAGAATAAGAAGAAGAAGAAAGAGAAGAAGAAGAAGAACAAGAACAAGAACAAGAAGGACAAGAAGTAGAAGAAGAAGAAGGGGAAGGAGAAGGAGAAGAAGAAGAACAAGAAGAAGAAGAGGAAGAAAAATAAATAGAAAAGGAAAATGAACAGGGGGAAGAAGAAGAAGAAGAGAAGAAGAAGAATGAGAAAAAGAAGAAGAAGAAGAAGAAAAGAGGAGGAGGAAGAAGGAGAAACAAAAGAAAAAGAAGAAAAAGAAGTAGAAGAAAAGATTAATGAGAAAAATAAGAAGTAAAAGAAGAAGAAGAAAACCATGGAGAAGATTATTTAGAAGAAGAAGAGGAGGAGGAGGAGGAGTAGGAGAAGAAGAAGAAGAAGCAGAAGATGACAAAGAAGAAGAACAAGAAGAAAAATTAGAAGAAAGAAGAAGAAAAAGAAAAATAAGAAGTAGAAGAAGTAGAAGAAGAAGAAGAGGAAGAAGGAGAAGAAGCAGAAGAACAAGAGGAACAATGAGAAGAAGAAGTTGAAGGAAAAGATGGGGAAGGAGATAAAGAAGAAGTGTAAGGAGAAGAATAAGAGAAGGAAGAAGAAGAAGAAGAAGTTCAAGAAGAAGAAGAAGATGAAGAAGAAGAGGAAGAAGAAGAAGGAGAAGTAGAAGAGAAAGAATACATGGAAGAAGAAGTAGAAGAAGAGGAAGAAGAAGGAGAAGAAGAAGATGAAGAACAGGAAGAAGAAGAAGTAGAATCAAAAGAAGAAGAACAAATAGAGGAAAAAGGGGAAGCAGAATAAGAAGAAGTGTGAAAAGAAGAAGAAGAAGAAGAAGAAGAAGAAAAATAAGAAGAAGAAGAAGACAAAGTAGAGGTGGAAGAAGAAGAAGGAGAAGAAGATGATGTTGCTAAAGAAGTAGAAGGCAAAGAAGAACAAGAAGAAGAGGATAAAGGAGAAGAGAAAAAAGAAGAAGTAGAAGAACAACAAGAATAATAACAAGGGGTATAAGATGAACAAGAAGAAGAGGAAGAAAAAGAAGATGAAGAAGAGGAGTAAGAAGAAATATAAGAACAAGAGGAAGATAAGGAAGAATAAGAATAAGATTATGAAGAAGATGAGGTAGAAGGAGAAGAAGAAGAGGAAGAAGAGGAAATTGATGAAGAAGCTGAATAAGAAGAGGAAGAAGAAGTAGAAGAAGACGAAGTAAAAGGAGGAAGAATAAGAAGAACAGGAAAAAGAAGAAGAAGAATAAGAATAAGAAGAAGAAATTGAAGAGGAAGAAGAAGAAGAAGAAGAAAAAGAAGATTAAGAAGAATAAAAAGAACAAGTAGAAGAAGAAGAGGAAGAAGATGAAGAAAAAGAAGAACAATTAGAAGAAGAAGAAGAGGAAGAAGGAGAAGAAGAAGAAAAAGAAAAAGAAGATGAAGAACAAATAGAAGAAGAAGTAGAGGAAGATGATAAAGTGAAAGGAAAGATGAAGAAGTGAAAGGAGAAGATGAAAAAGAGGGAGAAGAAGAAGAAGGAGAAGAGAAAGAGGAGGAAGAAGAAGGAAAAGATGTAGAAGAAGAAGAGGAAGAAGACGAAGAAGAAAAGGAAGAAGAAGAAGAAGAAGAAGAAGAATAAGAAAAAGATGAAGAAGAAGAGGAAGAAGAAGAAGAAGAAGAAGAAGAGGAAGATGAGAAAGAAGAGGAAGAAGAAGATGAAGAAGATAAGGAAAGTGGAGCAGAAGAAGTGGAATATGAAGAAGAAAAAGAGGTGGAAGAAGAAGAGGAAGGTGAAGAAGAAGAGGAAGAAGAAGAGGAGGGGGAAGAGAAAGAAATGGAGGAAGAAGTAAAGGATGAAGAATAAGAAGTAAAGAAACAAGAAGAAGAAAAGAATTGAAGATTAAGGACTAGGGATTAACGATTAAGGATTAGGCATTAGGGCTTAGGAATTTGGTATTATGGACTATATAACAAGGATTAAAGATTTAGTATTAAGGATTAGAGGAAGGGGAAGAAGAAGAAGAATAAAAAAGAAGGAAGAAGGATAAGGGAAGAAGGAATAAAGAAGGAAGAAGGAAGAAGGAAGAAGAAAAAATAAATAGGAAAGAAGAAAGAAAAAAGACGAAAGAAGAAAGAAAAAAGACGAAAGAAGAAACAAAAAAGAAGGAAGAAGGAAGAAGAAGAAGAAGAAGAATGAGAAGAAGAAGAAGGAGAAAGACTAGGAGAAGCAGGACGACGAGGAGGAGTAAGAGAAAGAGAAGGAGAACAAGAAGGGGAAGGAGTAGAAGAAAGAGAAGGAAAAGGACTAGAAGGAGAAGGAGAAAGAGAAAGAAAAAGAAAAGGAGAAGGAGAAGAAAAGGAAGAAGAAGAAGAAGAGAAAGGGGAAGAAGAAGAAGAACAAAAGCAAGAAGAAGAAATAGAAGAAGAAAAAGAAGAAGAAGAAGAAGAAGAAGAAGAAGAAGTATAAGAAGACAAACTGGAAGAAGAAGAGGATTAACAAGAAGAAGAAAAGAAGAAGAAGGAGAAGATCAGAAAAAAGAAGAGGAAGAAGAAGTGGAAGACGAAGAAGAAGAAGAAGAAGAAAAAGTAATAGAGGAAGAAGAAGAAGAAAAAGAAGAGGAAGAAGAGGAAGAAGAAGCAGATGAAGAAGATGAAGAGGAAGATGAGGAAGATGAAGAAGAAGAAGAAGAAGAAGAAGAGGAAGAAGAAGATGATGAAGAAGAAGAAGAAAAAGAAGAAGAAGAAGAAGAGTAGGATGAAGAGGAAGAAGAAGTGAAAAAGAAGAAGTGGAAGAAGAAGATGAAGAAGAGGAAGAAGAATTAAAAGAGAAGAAGAGGAGGAGGACGAGGAAGAAGAAGAAGAAGAAGAAGAAGAAGAGGAGGAGGACGTGGAAAAAGAAGTAGAAGAAGAACAAGAATAAGAAGAGGAAGAAAAAGAAGAAGAGGAAGATGAAAAGGAAAAGGAAGAAGAAGAAGAAGAAGAAGAAGAGGTTGCTGAAGAAGAAAATGAAGGAGAACAAGAAAAAAAGGGGAGGAAAAAGATCATGAAGAAGAAAAAGAGGAAGGAGAAGATGATGATGATGATGATGAAGAACTAGAAGAAAAAGAAGAGGAAGATGAAGAACAAGGAGAAGAAGAAGATGAAGAAGAAATT
>JAIUJO010000084.1:177500-235000 GCA_023846275.1 Vanilla planifolia | reverse complement strand
AGAAAGAAGATTGGAATAAGTGGAGAGAAAGAAGAAGAAGAAGAAGAAGAAGAAGAAGAAAAAGAGAACATAGAAAAGAGAAGGAAGAAAAAGAGAAGAAGAGAGAGTGAAGAAGAAGAAGAAGAAGAAGAAGATGAGAAAGAAGAAGAAGAAGAAAATTAGGAAGAAGTAGAAGAAGGTGAAGAATATGAAGAAGAAGAAGATGAAGAAGAGAAGAAGTAGAAGAAGAAGAAGACGAAGAAGAAGAAGAAGAAGATGATGAAGAAGACGAAGAAGAAGAAGAAGAAGAAAAAGAGGAAGAAGAAGTAGAAGAGGAGGAAGAGGAAAAGATGAAGAAGAACAAGAAGAAAAAGGAAAAGAAGTAGAGGAAGAAGTAGAAGGAGAAGAAGAAGAAGAAGAAGAAGAAAAAGATATAGAAAAAGAAGAAAAAGAAGAAGAATAATAAGAATAAGAAGAAGAAGAGAAGAAGCAAAAGATGAAGAAGAGGAAGAAGAAGAAGAAGAAGAAGAAGAAGAAGAGAAAGAAGAAGAAAAAGGAGAAGAAGAAGAAGAAGAGGAAGAAGAAGAAATGAAAGAAGAAGAAGAAGAACAACACAACAAGAAGGAAAACAAGAAGATGATGAAGAAGAAGAACAGGATGAAAAAGAAGAGGAAAAAAGAAGAGGAAAAAGAGGAAGAAGAAGAAGAACAAGAAGATGAGGAGGACGAAGAAGAAGAAGAAGAGAAAGAAGTGGAAGAAGAAGAAAAGGAAGAGGAGGAAAAAGAAGGAGAAAAAGAAGGAGGAGGAGGAGGAAGAGGAGAAGAAGATGACGAAGAGGAAGAAGAGAAGGAAGATGAAGAAGAAGCAGAAGGAGATGAAGAAGAAGGAGAACAAGCAGAAGAGGAAGATGAAAAAGTGGAAGATGAAGAAAAAGTGGAAGAAGAAGATATGGATGAAGAGGGAGAAGTGGAAAAAGAAGAAGAAGATTAAGTAGAACAAGAGAAGAAGAAGAACCAGATGAGGAAGTCAACAAAGAAGTAGAAGAAGATGAAAAAGAAGTAAAGAGAGAAAGAAGATGAAGGAGAAGAAGGGGAAGAAGGTTAACAAGAAGTAGGAGAATTGGAAGAAGAAGTGGAAGAAGACTGGGAAGAAGAAGAATAGGAATATAAGTTAGAAGAAGAAGAAGAGGAAGAAAGAGAAGAAGAAGAAGAAGAAGAAGAAAAAGCAGAAGAAGAAGAAGAAGAAGAAGAGGAAGGAGAAAAAGAAGAGTAAAAAGAAGAAATAGAAGAAGAAAAAGAAATGGAAGAAGAAGAAGTGGAAGAAGAGGGAGAAGTGAAAGTAGAAGAAGAAGGAGAAGTGAAAGTAGAAGAAAAAGAAGAACTAGAAGAATAGAAAAAGAAGATGAACAAGAAGAACTAGAAGAAGAAGGAGAAGTAAAAGAAAAAGAAGAAGAAGAAGAAGAGGAACAAGAAGAAGTAGAATCATAATAAGAAGAAGAAGAAGAAAAAGGAAAAGAAGAAGATGAAGAAGAAGGAGAAAATGTAGAAGAGGAAGTAGTAGAAGAAGAAGACGTAGAATAAAAAGAAGTAGAAGAGGAAGAAGAAGAAGAAAAAGAAGTAAAAGAAGAAAAAGAAGTAGAAGAAGAAGAAGTAGTAGAAGAAGAAGAAGAAAAGGAAGATGATGATGAAGAAGAAAAAGAAGAAGAAGTAGGAGAAGAGGAAGAAGAAGAAGAAGAAGTTGAAGTAGAGGAACAAGAAGAAGTAAAAGAAGAAGAAGAAGAAGAAGAAGAAAAAAGTAGAAAAGGAAGAAGATAAAGAAGAAGAGGAAGAAAAACGAGAAGAAGAAGACGAAGAAGCAAAGGAGTAAGTGGAAGAAGAAGAAGAAGGAGAAGGTGATGAAGTAGTTGTGGAAGAAGAAGAAGAAGAAGAAGAAGCAAAAGTAGAAGAATAAGAATAAGAATAAGAAGAAGAAGAAGAAGAAGAAGAAGGAGAAGAAGAAGTGGAGGAGGATTAGGGTGAAGAAGCAGGAGGACAAGAAGAAGTTGAAGAAGAAGGGCGAGGAGAAGAAACAGATGAAAGAGAAGAAGAAGAAGAAGAAGAAGAAGAAGAAGAAGAATAAAATGACGAAGAAAAAGAAGAAGTCAAAGAAGGAGGTGGAGAAGAAGAAGAAGAAGAAGGGGAACAAGAAGAGGAAAAAAAAGATGGAGAAGAAGTTGAAGAAGAAGAAGAAGAGGAAGAAAAAGAGAAGAAGAAGTAGAAGAAGAAGAAAAGGAAGATGAAGTAGTAGTAGTAGAAGAAGAAGAAGAAAAAGAAGAAGAAGAAGTAGAGGAAGAAGAGGTAGAAGAAAAAGAAGAAGAAGAAGAAGATGATGTTGATGAACAAGAAGAAGAAGAAGTGGAAGAAGAAGAAGAAGAGGAAAAAGAAGAAAAAGAAGAAAAAGAAGAATGGGAAGAAGAAGATGATTATGAAGAAAAAGAATAGGAAGAAGAAGAACAACAAGAAGAAGTGGTGAAGGAGGAGGTAGTAGAAAAAGAAGAAGTGGAAGAAGTGGAAGAAGAAGAAGAAGAAGGAGAAGAATAAGAGGATGGTGAGGAGAAGAGGATGGCAGAGAAGAAGAGGACGAGGAGGAAGAAGAAAAAGAAGAGGAGGAAGAAGACAATGAAGAATAAGAAGAAGATGATGATGAAGAAGAGGAGGACAAAGAAGAAGAAGAAGAAGATGAAAAAGAAGAGGAAGAAGAGGAAAATTAATAGCAAGAAGTTGTGGAGGAAGAAGAAGAAGAAGAACAAGAAGTGGAAGAAGAAGAAGTAGAAGTAGAAAAGTAAGATGAAGAAGTGAAGAAAGGTGAGGACAAGAGGATGACAAAGTAGAAGAAAATGATGAGGAAGAAGAAGAAGACGAGGAGGTGGAAGATGATGATGAAGAGGAGGAAGATGATGACGAAGAAGAGGAGGAAGAAGAAGAAGAAGATCATGAAAAAGAAGTGGAGGAAGTGCAAAAATTAGAACAAGAAGATATGGAGGAGGAAGAAGAAGAAGTAAAAGTAGAAGAAGGCGAAGAGGAAGAAAAATATGTGGAAGAAGTAGAAGTAGAAGTGGATGAAGAAGAAGTGAAAGAAGAGGAAGAAGTGGAGGAAAAGAGTAAGACAAAGAAGAAGATGAAGAAGAAGAGTAAGAAGAAGAAGTTGAAGAAAAAGAAGAAGAAGCTAAAGAAAAAGAAGATCAAGGAGAAAAAAAAGGAAGAAGGGAAAGAAGAGGAAGAAGAAGCACAAAAAGAAGAAGAAGAAGAAGATGATGATGATGATGATGATGATGATGATGATGAAGAAAAAGAAGGAGAGGAAGGAAAGAAAGAAGAAGAAAAAGATGAAGAAGAAGAAGAGAAAGAAGAGGAAGAAGAAGAAGAAGAAGAATAAGAAGTGGAAAAAGAAAAAGAAGAAGATGAAGAAGAATAAGAAGAAGAAGAAGAGGACGTAGTAGAAGAATAAGGAAAAGAAGAAGAAGTAGAAGACGAAGAAGAAGAAGAAAAGGTAGAAGAACAAGAAGAAGAAGTAGTAGTAGTAGAAGAAGAAAAACAAGATGAAGAAGAAGAAGAAGAAGGTCAAGAAGAAGAAGAAGATGAAGATGATGTTGAAGATCCTTAAGAAGAAGAAGATGAAGAAAAAGAAGAAGTAGAAGAAGAAGAAGAGGAGGAGGAAGAAGATGAAGAAAAAGAATTAGAAGGTGAAGACAAAGAAGAAGAAGAAGAAGATGAGGAAGAAGAAGAAGAAGAAGAAGAAGAGGAAGAAGATGAAGAAGATGATGAGGTAGAAGAAGAAGAAGAAGCAGAAGAGTAAGAAGAAGAAGTAGAAGGTGAAGAAAAAGAATAAGAAGTAGAAGAACAAGAATAAGAAGAAGTAGAAGAAGTAGAAGAAGAAGAAGTAGAAGAAGAAGTTGATGAAGTAAAATAAGAAGGAAAGGGAGAAGAAGAAGAAGAAGAAGAAAAAGATGAAGAATTAGAAGTAGAAGAAGGAGGAATAGGAGAAGAAGAAAAAGTAGAAGAGGGAGTAGAAGAAGAAGAAGAAGAAGATGAAGAAGAAGAAGAAAAAGTAGGAAAAGAAGAAGATAGAGAAGAAGACGATGAAAAAAGGGGAAGAAGAAGTGGAAAAAGATGAAAAGAAGAAGGACAAAACCAAGTACAATAAGAGGAAGAAAAAGAGAAGAAGAAGAAGAAGAAATAGAAGAAGAAATAGAAGAAGTAGAAGAAGAAGAAGTCGAAGAAATAGGAGGAGGGGAAAAAGAAGAAGAAGAAGAAGAAGAAGAAGAAGAAGAAGAATAAGAAGAAAGGGAAGAAGAAGACGAAAAAGAAGAAGAAAGAAGAAGAAGAAGAAGAAGAAGAAGAAAAATGGAAGAAAAAGAAAAATGGAAGAAGAAGAAGAAGAAGAAGAAGAAAAAGAAGAAAAGGAAGAGGAGGAAGAAGACGAAGAAGAAGAAGAATAGGAAGAAGAAGAAGAAGAAGGATAAGAAGAGGAAGACGAAGAGGAAGAAGAAGAAGAAGAAGAAGAAGAAGAGGAAGAAGAAAAGGAAGAAAAAGAGAAGAAAGAAGACGAAGTAGAAGAAGAAGAAGAAGAGAAAGAGGAAGAAGAAGAAGAAGAAGAAGATGTGGAAGAAGAAGAAGAAGATGATGAAGAAGTCGAAGATGAGGATAAGAGGATGGCTAAGAAGAAGTAGATGAGGAGGTAGAAGAAGAAGAGGAAGAAAAAGAAGAAGAAGAAGAAGAAGAGGAAGAAGAAGTGGAAGTAGATAAAGATGACGAAGAAGAAGAAGAAGAGGAAGAAGAGCAAGAAGAAAAGGAAAGAAAGATGAGACAAAAGAAGAAGAAGAAGAAGAAGAAGAGGAAGAAGAAAAGGAGGAGGAAGTAGAAGAAGTAGAAGATTAATTATTAAGGATTAGGGTGTTAGAGATTAAGGATTTAGGATTAGGGATTATAGAATATGGATTCGGGATTAGGGATTAGGGATTAGAGATCAGTGATTCGGGATGTAGGAATTAAGATTAAAGATTAAGTATTAGAGATTACAGATTGGAAATTAACATATTAGGATTAGAACTAGATAATTGATTAGGTTTAGTGATTAGGAATTTGTGATTAAGGATAAGATATTATAGATTAAAGATGAGGAATTATTTATTACAATTTAGGGATTAGTTGTTAGTGGTGAAGGTTTTTTGTTTAGGGAGGTTTGTGATTAGTAGTTAGGGATTAATGATTAAGGATGGATTAGGGATTAAGAATTAGGAATTAGGGATTAAGGAGAAGGAAGAAGTACGAAGGAAGAAGAAAGAAAGAAGAAGAAGATGAAGGAAGAAAGAAGAAGGAAGACGGAAGAAGGAAGAAAGAAGAAGAAGTGGTGGAAGAAGAAGTGGAAAAAGAAGAAAAAGAAGAAGAAGAGGAAGAAGAAGAGAAAGTATAAAGAAGAATGAAGTAGAAAGAGGGAAGAAAGAAGAAGGGAAGAAGGAAGAAGCAAGAAGGAAGAAGGAAAAATAGAGACGGACGAAGAAAGTAGAAAGAAGAAAGAAGAAAGAAGGAAGAAGAAGTAGAAGAAGAAGAAGAAGAAGAAGGAGATTGAAAAGGAGATAAACAACGAAGCAAAGGAGAAGAAGAAAGAGGAGAAGGAGAAGGGGAAGGTGAAGGTGATGGAGAAGTACAACGAGAACGAGAAGGAGTAGGAGACAGAGAAGGAGAAGGACAAGGAGAATGAGAAGGAGAAATAGAAGAAGAAGAAGAAAAAGAAGAAGAAGAAGAAATAGACGAAGAAGAAATAGAAGAAGAAGAAATAGAAGAAGAAGAAGAAGAGGAAGGAGAAGCACAAGAAAAGAAGACATAGAGGAAGAAGAAGATGAGGTAGAAGAAGAGGAGGAAGAAGAAGAAGAAGAAGATGACGATGAAAACGTGGAGGAAGAAGACGAAAAAGAGGAAGAGGAAGAAGAAGAGAAATAATAAAGAAGAAAGAAGAAGGAAAATTGCAAAAGGATGATGGAAAGAGGTTGGAAGAATGAAGGAGGAAGAATGAAGAAAGAAGAAAGAATAAAAAAGGAACAAGAAAGAAGGAAGAAGAAGAAGGAGCAGGAAAATGAGCATGGCAAGGGGTAGGAGTAGGAGAAGGTGAAGGAGAAGGAGAAGGTGAAGGAGAAATAGAAGAGGAAGTTGATGGAGATGGAGAAGGAGAAGCAAAAGGAGAAGTAGAAGAAAAAGAAGAAGAAGATGAAGAAGAGGAAGAAGGAATAGTAGAAGAAGAAGTAGCAGAAAAAGTGGAAGAAGAAGATGAAGATGAAGAAGATGAAGAAGACAAAGAAGATGTAGAAGAAGTAAAAGAAGAAGAGGAAGTAGAAGAAGAAGAAGAAGAAGAAGAAAAAGAGGTAGAAGAAGAGGAAGAAGAAGAACAAGAAAAGAAGAAGGAGAAGAAGAAGAAGAAGAAGTACAAGAAGAAGAGGAAGAAGAAGAAGAAGAAGAAGAAGAAGTTCAAGAAGAAGGTAATTAAGATGAAGAAGAAGAAGAAGAAGAGGAAGAAGAAGAGAAAGAATAAAGAAAAGGATGAAGAAAGAATGAAGAAGGAATAGGGAAGGAGGAAGGAAGATGGAAAAAGGAGAAAGGAAAAAGAAAGAAGAAAGAACAAAGTAGAAAGAAAAAAGAAGAGAGAGGAAAGAAGGAACAAGAAGTGGAAGAAGAAGGACAAGGAAAATGAGAAGGAGGATTAGGAGAAGAAAGTGGGGGAGAAGGTGAAGGAGAAGGAGAAGGAGAAGAGGAAGGTGAAGGAGATGGAGAAGGAGAAAGAGAAGGAGAAGGAGAAGTAGAAGAAGAAAGACAAGGAGAAGGAGAAGGGAAAGAAGAAAGAGAAGGAGAAGACGAAGAAGAAGAAGAAGAAGAAGAAGAAGAGGAAGTAGAAGGAGAAGAAGAACAAGGAAAAGAAGAAGAAGAATAAGAGGAAAAAGAAGAGGAAGAAGAAGAACAAGAAAAGAAGATGGAGAAGAAGAAGAAGAAGAAGAGTAAGAAGAAGAAGAGGAAGAAGAAGTAGAAGAAGAAGAAGATGAAGATGAAGACGAAGAAGAAGAAGAAGAAGAAGAAGAAGAAGAAGAAAAGAAAGAAGAAGAAAAAGAACATGATGAAGAAAAAGAAGACGAGGAAGAAGAAGAAGAAGAAGAAGAGGAAGAGGAAGATTAGGAAGAAGAAGAAGAAAAAAAAAGAAAATGATGAAGAAATAGTTTAGAGATTAGGCGTTAAGAAATAGGGATTCTAGATTAAGGAGGGAGTTATTAAGGATTAGGGAATATGGAATACAGATTAGGGAGGTTGGGATTGGGGATTAGAGAGGTGTTAGGGATCGGTGGTTAGGGATTAGGGATGGAGGGATAAGGTGAAAGGCAACAGGGATTATGGATTAGTAATTAGAGATTAGGGTTTAAAATTTACGGATTATGGATTAATGAGTAGCATTAGGGGATAAGAAATAGGAATTAGGGATTAAAGATTAAAGATTCGAGAGTAAAGATTGGAGATGAAGAGATTAATGATTAAGCATTAGGGTTTAAGGATTAGGGATTAAGAATTAAAGGATTAATTATTAATGATTAGGAATTTGAGACTAAGGATTATAGATTAAGGAATATGAATTATGAATTAAAGATTACTGAGTAGGGATTTCAGATGTAGGATTAAGTGTTAGAGATTAAGGATTAGGATTAAAATTAGGGATTACAGATTCAAGATTAAAAATTATATATTATAAATTAGGAATTAAGGGTTAATAATTAGGTATTAAGGATTAGGTTTTAAAAAATAGGGAATAAAGATTATGGATTAAAGATTAGAGGTTAGAGATTAAGGATTATATATTATAGGTTAGGGATTAAGGATTAGGAATTAGGTATTAGTGATTATGGTTTAAAGATTATGGATTAAGGATTAATGATTAGGGATTAAGGATTGATTAGGGATTATGGATTAAGGATTCAAGATTAGGGATTAGGGAATAGTGAGAAGGAAGAAAGAAGAAGGAGGAAGGAAGAAGAAGGAGGAAGAAAGAAGAAGAAAGAAGGAAGAAGGGAGAAGTTAGAAGGAAGAAGAGAAAAAGAGAAGGAAGAAGAAGAGGAGAAAAAGAAGAAAAAGTAGTGGAAAAAGAAGAGGAAGAATAAAGAAGAAAGAAGAAAGAAGATCGAAGAAAGAAGAAGTAAGAAAGAAGAAGAAAGAAGGAAGGTGGAAGGAATAAGCAGGAAGGAAGAAGGAAGAAGAAAGAAGAAAGAAAAAAAAAGAAAGAAAAATGAAGAAGAAGAGGAAGAAGAAGATGTAGAAGGAGAAGCAAAAAGAGAATAAGAAGATGGAGAAAGAGAAGGAGATGGAGAAGGTGATGGAAAAGGAGAAGGAGAAGGAGAAGGAAAGGAGAAGGAGAAAGAAGGGGAGAGGAAGGAGAAGATTAAGCAGAAGCAGAAGAAGAAGAAGAAGAAGAAAAGGAAGTAACAAAAGTAGTAATAGTAGCAGTAGAATAAGAAGAAGAGAAAGAAGAAGCAGAAGAAGAAGAAGAAAAAAAGAAGAAGAAAGAGAAAAAGAAAAAGAGGAAACGAAAGAAGAAGAAGAAGAGGCAGAATTAGTATAAGAAGAAGAAGAAAACAAGAAGTAGTAGTGGAAGAAGAAGAACATGAAGAAGAAGAAGAAGGAGAAGAAGAAGAAGAAGAAAAAGAGAAAAAAGAAGAAGAACGAGCGAAAGAAGATGGAGTAGAAGAAGAAGAAGATCAAAATGAAGAATAAGAAGAAGAAGAAGTAGAGGATGAGGAAGAAGAGAAAAAAGTATTAAGGATTATAGATTAAGGATTAAGGATTAGGGAATAGAGTTTACAAATTTCAGATTATAAATTATTGATTAAGAATTAAGGATTAGGGATTATGTGTTAAAGATTAAGGTTTAAGGACTAGAGATTAAAGATTAAGGATTAAAAATTATCTATTAAGGATGGATTAGAGATTAGGGATTATGGATTAGGGAAAAAGGCTTCAGTATTAGTGATTAGGGAGGGATGGATTAGGGATTACAAATTTAGGGATAAGAGATTAGGGAGGGAATGGTTAAGAAGTAAGGTTTAGAGAATATGGATTAAGGATTATGAAGAAGAAGTAGAAGAAGAAGAAGAGGAGGAAGAAGAAGAAGAAGAAGGAGAAGAAGAAGAAGAAGAAGAAGAAGAAGAGGAAGTTGAAGAAGAAGAAGAAAAAGAAGAAGAAGAAAAAGAAGAAGAAGAAGGAGAAGAAGAAGAAGAAGAAGATGAAGAAGAAGAAGAAAAAGAAGTGGAGGAAGAAGAAGAAGAAGAAGAAAAAGAGGAGGAAGAAAGAAAAGAAGAAGAAGTAGAAGAATGAGAAGGAGAAGAGTAAGAAGAAGACAAAGAGTAAGGTGAAGAAGTTGAAAGGAAGAAGAAGAAGAAGAATAAGAAGAGGATGAAGAAGAAGAACAGAAAGACAAAGAGGAAGATGAGAAGAAAAAGAAGAAGAACAACAAGAAGAGAGGAAGAAAAAGATGAAGAAGAAGAAGAAGAAGGAGAAATAGATGATGAGGAAGACGAAGGAGAAGTAGAAGAAGAAGTAGAAAAAAAATAGAATAAATAAAAGTGCAAGAAGAAGAAGAAGAAGAAGAAGAGGAAGAGAGAGAAGAAGAAGATGATGATGAAGAAGAAGCAGAAGATGTAGAAGAAGTTGAAAAGGAAGAAGAAGAAGAAAAAGAAAAAGAAGTAAAAGAGGAAGAAGTAAATGGGGAACAAGTATTAGAGAAACAAGAAGAGGAAGAAGATGAGGTGAAAGAAGAAGAAGAAGAAGAGGAAGAAAAAGAAAAAGAAGAAGAGGAAGAAGACGAGATGTAGTTGAAGAAGAAGTAGAAGAAGAAGAGAAGGAAGAAGAAGAAGAAAAAGAAAATGTAGAAGAAGAAGAAGAAGAAGAAGAGGAAGAGAAAGAAGAAGAAGAAGAAGAAGAGGAAAATAAGGCAAAAGAGGAAGAAGATGAAGACACAGATAAGGAAGAAGAAGAAGAAGAGGAAGAAGAAAATGAAGAAGCAGAAGAAGATGTGGAAGAAGAGGAGGAAAAAGGAATAGATTAGGGATCAAGTGTTAGCGGTTAGGAATTAGGGATTATGGAATGAAGGTTTAGGGATTAGGTATTAGGGAATATGGATTGAAGATCAATGATAGAGGGATTTGGGATTAAGAATTAGGGATTTGTATGTTAACAGTTAGGGATTAAGGTTTAGTGATTAGGGATTAATATTGAGGGATTAGTGATTAGGGATATAGGAGGGGGAGATTATGGATTAAAGAATATGGATTATGGATTAAGGGGGGGATTGGGGATTAGACTTTAGGTTTGGGATTACAAATTAGTGATTAAGGAGGGAGGGATTAGATATTATGCATTATAGATTAAGGAGTAAGGATTAGATATTATGAATTAGCAATTATGGATTAGTGTTTAAGGATTAAGGATTATGGATTACAAAATAGAGAATAGGGATTATAGAGGAAAAGGTGGAAAAAGAAGTTGAAGAAGGAAGAAGTAAAAGAAGAGGAAGGAGAAAATGATTAGGGATTAAGGGTTAAGAATTAGTGATTAAGTATTAAGAATGGAGGGATATGGGATTGGGTGTTAGCTATTATGAATTAGGGATTAAGGATTATCAATTAGCGATTAGGGATTACAGATTAAGAAATAAGAAATCAGTAATAGGATAATGAATTAAGGATTAGGGATTACGAATTAAGGTTAAGGATTAGGGATGAAGGAATCAATGATTAGGGATTAGGGATTAAGGATTGAGGATTAAAGAATTAATTATTAAGGATTGGTGATTAAGGTTTTAGGATTTGGGATTATAAATTAGGGATTAGGGATTAAGAATTAGAGATTAGTGGTTATGGCTTTAGGATTCAAGGTTATGGATTAGAGATTAGGGATTATAGAGTAGAGATTAAGTGATTAGGATTAAGATTAGAGATTAGTGATAAGGGATTAGGGATTAAGAATTAAGGATTAGAGATAAGGGATTAGAGATTATGGATTAAAGAATTTGGAATATAGATTAGGGATTAGAGATTAGGGAACAAGTTTTAGGGATTAGGGTTTAAGGATTAGGGATTTAGGGTTAGGGATTAGGGATTAGAAATTAGGGATTCGACATTATGGATTATAGATTAGGGATTAGGGATTAGGTATTAGAGATTAGGGATTTGGGTTTAGAGACAAAGGATTAGATATTAGAGATTAAGGATTAGGGATTATGTATTAAGGATGGATTAAAAATTAGGGACTAAGGATTAGGGCTTGGGGATTAAAGAATTCAGTTAGGGATTAGTGATTAAGAGGCATGGTTTAAGGACTACAAATTTAAAGATAAGAGATAAAGGAGGGAGGGCTATTGAAGTAGGGATTAAGGAATAAGGATTAATGATTATGAAGAAGAAGGTGAAGAAGAAAAGGAGGAGATATAAGAAGAAGAACAACAACAAGGAGAAGAAGAAGAAGAAAAAGAAGAAGAAAAAGAAGAAGTAGAAAAAGAAGAAGAGGAGGACAAAGAAGAAAAGGAGGAGGAAGAAGAAGAAAATATGCAAGAAGAAGAAGAAGAACAAAAAGAAGAAGAGGAAGAAGAAGATGAAGATGAAGAAGAAGAAGAAGAAGAATAAGATGCAGACGAGTGAGAAGAGTAAGAAGAAGAAGAAGAAAAAGAAGAAGAAGAGGAAGAAGAAAAAGAAGAAGAAGAGGAGGAGGAGGAGGAAAAAGAAGAAGAAGAAGAAGAAGAAAAAGAATGAGAAGGAGAATAGTAAGAGGAAGAAGAAGAAGAAGAAGAAGAAGATAGAGAAGAAGAAGAGGGAGATGAAGAAGAAAAGGAAGAAGAGAGGAAGAAAAGATGAAGAAGTAGAAGAAGAAGACAAAGGGGAAGAAGAAGAAGAAATAGAAGAAGAAGAAGAAGAAGAAGAAGAAGTAGGGGAAGAAGGAGAATCAAGAGAAGAAGAAGAAGAAGAAGAAGAAGGAGAAGAAATAGAAGAGGAAGAAGACAGAGAAGAAGAAGAAGAATAAGTAGAGGAAGAAGAAGAGGAAGAAGAAGAAGAAGAAGAAGAAGAAAAAGAAGAAGAAGAAGAAGAATAACAAGAGGAAAAAGAGGAAGAGGAAGAAGTGGAAGAAGAAAAAGAAGAAGAAGAAGAAGAAGAAGAAGAAGAAGAAAAAGAAGAAGAAGAAGTAGAAGAAGAATAATAAGAAGAAGAAGATTAAGAAGAAGAAGAAGAAGAAGAAGAATAATAAGAAGAAGAAGATTAAGAAGAAGAAGAAAAAGAAGAAAGTGGAGTAGAAGAAGAAGGAGAAGAAGAAGAAGAAGAAGAAGAAGAAGAACAAGTAAAGGAGGAAGACAAGGAAGAAGAACAAGAACAAGAACAAGAATAAGAACAAGAAGAAAAAGAAGTAGAAGAAGAAGAAGAAGAGGAAAAAGAGTAAGAGGAAGAAGTAGAGATGTAGAAGTAGTAGAAGAAGGAAAGAAGAAGAAGAAGAATAAGAAGAAGTGGAAGAAGAAGAAAAAGAAGAAGAAGAAGAAGAGGATTAAGGAGAAGAGGAGGAAGATATAGAAGAAGAGGAAGAAAAGAAGATGAAGATAACAAAGAAGAGGAAGAAGAAGAAAAAGAAGAAGAGGAGGAGGAAGAAAAAGTAGAAGAAGAAGAGGATTAGGGATCAGTGGTTAGGGATTAGGGATTAAGGAAAGGTTAGGGATTATGTATCTGGGAATGTGGACTAAAGATTAGGGAGGGAGATATTAGGGATTGGGGGGTTAGCAATTAGGGATTAACGATTATGTGTTAGGGATTAGAGATTCGAGCTTAATTACGAAGGGATTAGAGATTTGGGATTAGGGAATACATATTATGGGTAAAGGAGGGAGGGATTAGGGATTAGAGATTAGGTATTAGGGATTACAGTTTGGGGATTAGGGATGGTGGGATTAGGTATTATGCATTATAGTTTAGGGCTTAAGGTTTATGGATTAGGAAGTAGGCATTAGGGATTAGGGAAGAAGATGGGGAAGAAGAAGTGCAAGAAAGAAGAACAAGAGGAAAAACTTGTAGGGAAGAAGAAGGGGAAGAAGGATAGGAAGAATAAAAAAGAAATAAGAAATAATAAAGAATAAAGAAGAAGAAAGAAAGAAAAAGGGAGAAGAAAGAAGGAAGGTTGAAGGAAGAAGAAAGAAGGAAGAAGGTAGAAGAAAGAAGAAAGAAGAAAGAAGAAAGAAGAAGAAGAAGAAGAAGAAGAAGAAGAAAAAAAGGAGAAGAAGGAGGACGTAGAGAAGGAGGAGTACAAAGAGAAGGAGAAGGAGATGGAAATGGAGAAGAAGAAGGTGAAGGACAAGGAGGAAGAGAATGAGAAAGACAAAGAGTAGGAGAAGGAGAAGAAGTAGCAGAAGAAGAAGCAAAAGAAGAAGAAGAAGAAGAAGAAGAAGAAATAGAAGAAGAAGAAGATGATGATGATGAAGAAGAATCTGAGGAAGAAGAAAAAGAAGAAGAAGAGTAAGATAAGAAAGATAAGGAAGAAGTAGAAGAGGAAGAAGAATTATATGAAAGGAAGAAAATGGAGAAAAAAAGAAAGAGAAGTAGGGGTGGAGGTAGAAGTCAAAGAAGGAGAAGAAGATGAAGAAGAGGAAGAAGAAGAAGAAGAAGAGGAGGAAGAAGAGAAAGATAATGGAGAAGAAGAAGAAGAAGGAGAAGAAGAAGTAAAACAAGAAGAAGAAGAGTAAGATGAGGAAGATGAGGAAGAAGAAGAAGAAGGGGAAGAAGAAGAAGAAGAAGTGGAAGAAGAAGAAGAAGAAGTGGAAGAAGAAGAAGAAGAAGAAGAAGGAGAAGTGGAAGAAGATGAAGAAGGAGAGGAAGAAGAGGAAGAAGAGATGGATTAAGGATTAAGGATTAGGGGTTAGGGTTTATGGATTAGGGACTAAGGAGGGAGGGATATAGGATTAGCGGTTAGGGATTAAGGATTAGGAATTAGAGATTAGGAATTATGGTTTAATGATTAAGGATTAGTGCTTAGGGAGTAAATGTTAAGGAATAAGTAGTAGGGATAAAAGATTAAGGATTAGGGATTAAGGTTATGGATTAACGATTAGGGATTAGGGATTAAGGAATAGGGATTACTTGCTAAAGATTGGAGATTAAGGGTTTAGGATTTGGGATTATAAATTAGGTAATAGAGATTAAGGATAAAGGAAAAGAGATTAGTGATTATGGATTAAAGATTAAGGTAGGTATTAGGGATTAGGGTTTAAGGATTGAGGATTAAAGATTAGGGATTAGGGATTAGAAATTAAGAATTCAGGATTATGGATTATTGATTAGGAATCAAGGATTAGGGATTAGGTATTATGGATTAGAGTTCAGGGATTATAGATTAGGAATTAAAAATTAAGGATTAAGGATTAGAGATTATGGAACAAAGATGGATTAAGGAATAGGGATTAGGGATTAAAGAATAGGGATTAGGGATTAAGGAATAAGGATTCAGGAAAGAGGATAAGAGATTAGTGATTAAGGATTACAAATCTAAGGAAAAGTGACTTGGGTGGGTGGGATTAAAGAGTAGGGATAAGGGAATAAGGATTAAGGATTTCAAAGAAGGAGAAGAAGAAGAAAAGGAGGAGGAAGAAGAAGAAGAAGAAAAAGGTGGAGGAGAAGAAGAAGAAGATGATGATGATGATGATGATGACGAAGAAGAAGGAGAAGAAGAACTAGAAGAAGAAGACGAAGAAGAAGAAGAAGAAGAAGAAGAAAATGAGGAAGAAGAAGAAGAAGAAGAAAAGGAAGAAGAAGAGGAGGAGGAAGAAGAAGAAGAATAAGAAGAAGAGGAAGAAGAAGAAGATGATGAAGAAGAAGAAAGAGAAGGAGAAGAGTAAGAAGAAGAAGAAGAAGGAGAAGTTGAAAAGTTGAAGAAGAAGGAGAAGAAGAGGAAGAAGAAGAGGAAAAAGAAGAAGAGGAAGAAGAAGAAAAAAAGGAAGGTGTAGAAGAAAAAGAAGAAGAACAAAGAAAAGAGAAGATGAAAAAGATGATGCTGATGAAGAAGAACAACAACAAGAAGAGGAAGAGGAAGAAGAAGAAGAAGAAGAAAAAGAGGAAGAGGAAGATGATGAAGAAGAGGAAGAAGAAGAAGATGAAGATATGGAAGAAAAAGAAGAGGAGGAAGAAGAAGTGGAAGAAGAAGTGGAAAAAGAAATAGATTATGGATCAACTGTTAGAGATAATGAATTAGGGATTAGGGATTAGGGATTAAGGATTATGAAATAAAGGATTAGAGATTAGGTATCAAAGAATATGGATTAAAGATTAATGATTGTGGGATTAGGGATTAGGGATTTGTGAGTTAATAATTAGGAATTATGGTTTAGAGATTAGTGATTAGGAATTAAGGATTATGAATTTGGGATTGAGGAAGGAGAGATTACGAATGTGGGATTAGGGTTCAAGGAATATGGATTATGGATTAAGGAGGGAGGGATTGGGATTAAAGATAAGGTATTAAGGATTAAATATTGTGGATTAAGGATGTAGGGATTTGATATTGGCCATTATAGATTACGAATTACGGATTAAAGATTAGAGATTTTTTATTAGGAACTAGGGGATTTTGGTTTAGTGATTAAGCATTATGGATTAAGTAGTAGGGATTGGGGATTAAGAAAGAAAAAGAGGAAGAAGAAGTGGAAGAAGGAAGAAGCAGAAGATAAAAAAGAAGAAAAGGACTAGGGATTAAGGATTAAAGGTTAAGAATTAGTGATTAATGATTAAGAATGGAGGGTTATGGGAATAGGTGTTAAGGATTATGGTTTAGGGATTAAAAATTAGGTATTAAAGTTTTCTAATTATGGAATAAGCATTAAGGTTTTAGGATTGAGGATTAGGGATTAAGAAGTAATGATTAAGAAATAAGTAATAGGGATAAGAGATTAAAGCCTA
This sequence comes from Vanilla planifolia, assembly GCA_023846275.1. Lineage (NCBI taxonomy): Eukaryota > Viridiplantae > Streptophyta > Magnoliopsida > Asparagales > Orchidaceae > Vanilla > Vanilla planifolia. Next base: position 219,036 of record JAIUJO010000084.1, on the reverse strand, counting down.
GGGATTATGGATTAAGGTTATGAGGATGAAGGGATCGATGATTAGGGATTATGGATTAAGGACTAAGGATTGAGGGATTAATTATTAAGGATTAGTAATTAGGGTTTTAGGATTTGGGATTATGGATTAAGGATTAGAGATTTGTGATTATTGTTTTTGGATTCAAGTTTATAGATTAGAGATTAGGGATTAAGTGATTGGGATTAAGATTAGGGATTAACAATATGGGATTAAGGATTAGGGATTAGGAATTAAGAATTAGAGATAAGGGATTAGGGATTATGGATTAAGGAGTAGTGAATATAGATTAGAGATTAGAGGTTAGGGATCAGGTATTAGTAATTAGAGTTTTAAGATTAGGGATTACAAATTAGGGCTTCAGGATTATACATTATATATTAGAGATTAGGGATTAGGTATTAGAACTAGGCATTAGGGTTTAGAGATTAAGGATTAAGAACTAGGCATTATGGATTAAAGAAGGATTAGGTTTTAAGGATTAAGGTTTAAGGATTTGGGAATAGAGATTAGAGATTAGTGATTAGGGTGGCATGGATTAGGGATCACAATCTTAAGGATAAGAGAATAAGGAGATAAGGATTAAGGAGAGGGATTAGGGAATAGGGATTAAGATTTACGAAGAATGAGAAGAAGAAGAGGAAGAAGAAGAACAAGGAGAAGAAGAAGAAGAAGAAGAAGAAAAAGAAGATAAAGAAGAAGAGGAAGAAGTAGAAGAGGAAAATAAGGAAGAAGAAGAAGAAGAAAAAGAAAAAGAAAAAGAAGAAGATGACGGAGAAAAAGTAAAAGAAGATGAAGAAGAGGATCAAAAGAAAGAAAAAGAGAACTAGGAGAAGAATAAGAAGAAGAGTAAAAAGAAGAAGAAGAAGAAAAAGAAGAAGAGGAGGAAGAAGAAGAAGAAGAAGAGGAAAAAGAAGAAGAAGAGGAAGAAGAAGATGAAGAAGAAGAAGAATGAGAAGGAGAAGAGTAAGAGGAAGAAGAAGAAAAAGAAGTCCAAGAAGTTGAAGAAGAAGAACAAGAAGAAGAAGAAGAAGCTAAAGAAGAAGAGGAAGAAGATAAGGAAAAAGAAGAAGAAGAAGAAGAAGAAGAAGAAGAAGAGAAAGAAGATGAAGAAGAAGAAGAAGAAGAGAGGATGAAAAAAATGAAGAAGAAGAAGAAAAAGATGAAGAGGAAGAAGAAGAAGAAATAGAAGAAGATGAAGAAGGAAAAGGAGGAGGAAGAAATAGAAGAGGAAGAAGAAGGGGAAGAAGAAGAAAAAGAAGAAGAAGAACAAGTAGAGGAAGAAGAAGAGGAAGAAGAAAAAGAAGAAGAAGAAGAAGAAGAAGAAAAAGAAGAAGAAGTGGAAAAAGAAGAAGAGGAAGGAGTAGAGATGCAGTACAAGAAGAGGAAGAAAAAGAAGAAGAAGAAGAAGAAGAAGAGGAAGAACAAGAAGAACAAGAAGAAGACGATTAAGAAGAAGAAGAAGAAGAAGATGATGAAGAAGAATAGGAAGATGAGGAAGAAGAGGAAGAAGAAGAAGACGAAGATAAGGATGAAGAATAAGAAGAAGAATAGGAAGAAAAGAAGAAGAAGAAGAAGAAGAGGAATAAGAGATGGATTACGGATTAGTGGTTAGGGATTAAGGGTTAAGGAATTAATGATAAGGGATTAGGTATCGAGGAATATGGATTAAAGATTTGAGAGGGAGGGATCAAGGATTAGGGATTTGGGAGTTAGCGATTATGGATTACGACTTAAGGATTATCGAGCATGGGCTCAAGATTAGGGATTAAGGAATGAGGGATTAGAGATGTGCAATTATTGAGTACAAATTATGGGATAAGGAGGGAGGGATTGGGGATTGCAGGTTAAGTATTAGGGATTATGGATTAGCGATTAGGGAGGGAGTGATAAAGTATTAAGCATTAATGTTTAGGGATTAGGGATTATAGAGTAGAGATTTTGGATTAGTAATTAGGGATTAGAGTTTAGAGATTAAGTATTATGGGTTAAGAAGTAGGGATTTGAAATTAAGGAAGAAGATGAGGAATAGGAACTGGAAGTTGGAAGATAGAAGAAGAAGAAGGGGAATAAGAAGAGGAAAAAGTAGTATAAGAAGAAGAAGAAGAAGAAGAATAAAGAAGAAAATAAAAAAAGTAAAATAGAAAGAAGAAGGATGAAAGAAGAAGGAAGAAGGAAGAAGGAAGAAGGAAGGTGGAAGGAAGAAGCAAGAAGGAAGAAGAAAGAAGGAAGAAGAAAGTAGAAAGAAGAAAGAAGAAGAAGAGAAAGAGGAGGAAGAAGAAGTAGAAGGGGAAGGAGGCGGATGTAGAGGTGGAGATGGAGAAGGAGAAAGAGAAAGAGATGGAGAAGGAGAAGGAGAAGGAGAAGGGTAAGGGGAAGAAGAAGGAGAAGGACAATGAGAAATATAAGGAGATGGAGAAGGAGAAGAAGAAGGAGTAGAAGAAGAAGAAGTAGAAGAAGAAAAAGAAGAAGTACAAGAAGAAATAGAAGAAGAAAAAGAAGACAAAGAGTAAATGGTAGAAGAAGAAGAAGAAGAAGAAGAGTAAGATGAAGAAGGTGAGGAAACAATAGAAGAGAAAGAAGAATTACAAGAAAAGAAGAAAATGGAGAAAAAGAAGGAGGAGAAGGGGGTGTGGAAGAAGAAGTAGAAGAAGAAGAAGAAGATAAAGAAGAAGAAGAAGAAGGGGAAGATGATGATGATGAAGAAGAAGTAAAAGAGGAAGTAAAAGAAGAAGAAGAAGAGAAACATGGGGAAGATGAAGAAGAAGAAGAAGAAATGGAAGAAAAAGAAGAAGATGAATAAGAAGAAGAAGAAGAAGAAGAAGAAGGAGAAGAAGAGAAAGACTAGATGGATTATAAATTAAGGATTAGGAGTTAGGGATTCGGGCTTAGGGATTAGGTATTAAGGAGTGAGGGATATGGGATTAGGTGTTAGGGATTAAAGATTATATATTATAGATTAGAGATTAAAAATTAAGGATTAGGGATTATCTATTAGGGATTAGGGATTAGGATTTAATTATTAAGGCCTAGGGATCAAGGAGTAAGGATTAAGGTACAAATAATAAAGATAAAGGATTAAGGACTAGGGTTTAGGATGAAGGATTTGGGATGAATGGATTAATGATTAATTATTAGGATTAAGGATTAAGAGTTAAGAGATTATATACAAAGGATTAGAGATTAGAGATTTAAGATTTTTAATTATGAATTAGGAAATAGAGATTAGGGATAAAGGACATGAGATTAGTAGAAGAGGAAGAAGAAATAAATAAAGAAGAAGTAGAAGGAGAAGAAGAAGGTGAAGAAGAAGAAGAAAGAAATGTAGAAGAAGAAGAAGAAGAAAAAGAAATAGTAGAGGAAGAAGAAGAGGAAGAAGAAATGGAAGAAGAAGAACATAAAGAAGAAGAGGAAGAAGAAGAAGAGGAAAAGAGAAGAGGAGGAAGAAGAAGAAGAGGAAGAAGAGGAAGAAGAAAAACAAGAAGTGGAAGAAGAAGAAGAAGAAGAAGAAGTAAAGGAAGAAGAAGATGGAGAAGAAGAGGAAGATGAAAAAGAAAATGACTAAGAACAAGAAGAGAGAAAGAAAAAGATGAAGAAGAGGAGGATGAAGAATAAGAAGAAGAAGAAAAAGAAAAAGAAGAAGATGAATAATAAAAAGTAGAACAAGAATATGAAAAAGAAGAAGAAGGAGAAGAAGGAGAAGGAGAAGAAGTAAAAGAAGAAGAAGAATAAGAAATAGAACAGGATGATGAAGAAGAAGAGGAAGAGGAAGAGGAAGAAGAAGAAGATGATGATAATGAAGAAGAACAAGTAGAGGAAAAAGAAGAAGTAGTAATAGAATTAGAACAAAAGGAAGAAAAAAAGAAGAAGAGGAAGAAGAGGAGACTTAGAAGAAGAAGAAGAAAAAGAAGAAGAAAAAGAAGAAGTGGAAGAAGAAGAAGAAGAGGATGAAAAAGATGAAAAAGTAGAAGAAGAAGAAGAAGAAGAAGAAGAAGAAGAAGAAGAAGAGGAAGAGGAAGAATAAAGAAGAAAGAAGAAAGAATATAGAAGATAGAAGAAGGAAGAAAGAAGAAGGAAGAAGGAAGAAGGAAAGTGGAATGATGAAGGAAGAAGACCAAAGAAAGAAGAAAGAAGAAAGAAGAAAGAAGAAAAGAATGAAGAAGAAGAAGAAGAAGAAGTGGAAGAAGGAGAAGGAGAAGGAGGAGGAGGACATGGAGAAGGAGGAGGAGAAGGAGAAGTAGAAGGAGAAAGAAATGGAGAAGGAGAAGTAGAAGGAAAAAAGAATGAAAAAAAAGAAAGATAAGGAGAAGGGTAAGAAGAAGAAGAAGGATAGGGAGAACAAGAAGGACAAGGAGAAGAAGAAGAAGAAGAAGAAGAGGAAAAAAAGAAATAGAAGAAGAAGAAAAAGAAAAGAAACAAGAAGAACAAGAAAAGAATAAGGAGAAGAAGAAGAAGAAGAAGAGGAAGAAGAAGAAGAGGAGCAGAAAGAAGTAGAAGAAGAAGAAGAAGAAGAAGAAGAAGTGGAAGAACAAAAGAGGAAGAGTAAAAAGAAGACGAAGAAGAAGAGGAAGAAGTAAAAAAAAGAAGAAGAAGAAAAAGAGGAAGAAGAAGAAGTAAAAGAAGAAGAAATAGAAGAAAGGGAAAACGGAGAAGAAGAAGAGGAAGATGATAAAGCATAGGAGGAAAAAGGAGAAGAAGATGTGAAAGAAGAAGAAGAAGAGGAAGAATAAGGAGAGGAAGAAGAAGAGGAAGAAAAAAAAGAAAGAGAGGAAGAGAGATGGATTAGGGATTAGGGATTAGGGATTTGTGGTTAGGGATTAAGGATTAGGGTTAAGGAATGAGAGATTATGGATTAGATATTCTAGATTAAGGATTAAGGATTAGGGTTTAGAGATCGTGGATTAAGGATTATAGATTAGGAATTACAGAATAAGGATAAAATAATAAGTAATAGAGATTAAGAATTAGGTATTAGGGATGAAATGATTAATGATTAAGAATTAAAGATTAAGTACGGGATTAAGGGATTAATTACTATGGATTGTAGATTAAAGATTTAAGAATGAGGATATTAGATTAGGGATTTATCATTTAGATTAGTGATTCAGGATTCAGGATTAGAGGTTAGGGATTAATGATTATTTATTAGAGAGTAAACAATTATAATTAGAATTAGGGACCAGAGATTTGAGATTAAGGATTAGGGATTTGGGAATATAGATTATGGATGAGGGAGGGAGGGATTGGGGATTCGAGAGCAGGTGTTAGGGACTAGGGATTAGGGATTAGGGGAGAAAGGGATTAGGTATTAGGCATTAGAGATTAGGTATTAGGGATTATGGATTAGCAATTAGGGATTAGGGTATAAGGATTAAAGATTACAAATTATGGAGTAGGGAATTGGGAATAAATGATAGGGATGAGGGATTAAGGATGACAGATTAGGGACAAAAGATTAGGGATTAGGGATGAAGGGATTAATGATTAGGGATGAGGGATTAAGGATTAAGTATTATGGACTAATTTTTAAAGATTAAGTATTTAAGATTAAGGATTATGGATTAAGCAAAGGGATTAGGGATCAGGGTTAAGAGATTATGGATTAGAGATTAGTGATTAAGGATTTGGGAGTTAGGATTAGGTATTAGAGATTAGGGAGTAGGGAATAGAGATTAAAGAATTATGATTAGGATAAAGGATTAAGAATAATGGAGAAGTGGAAGGAGAAGCAAAAGAAGAAGGAGAAGGAGAAACACAAGGAGAAGGAGAAAGAGAAGAAGGAAAAGGAGAAGGAGAAGAAGAAGAAGAAGACGAAGGAGAAGAAGAAGAAATAAAAGAAGAAGAAGAAGAAGAAGGAGGAGGAGGAGAGGAAGAAGAAGAAGAAGAAGAAAAGAAGAAGGCGAAAAATTAGAAGAAGAAGAAGGGGAAGAATAAGAAGAGAAAGAAGAAGTAGAAGAAGAAGAAGAAGAAGAAGAAGAGGAAGATGATGAAAAAGAAGAAGAGGGACAAGAGGAAGAAGAGGAAGAAGAGGAATTAGAGATTAGTGATTAAGGATTACAAATTAGGTAATTGAGATTAAGGATTAAGGATTAGATATTAGTGATTAAGGATTTAGGATTCATGATTATGAATTAGAGATTAGGGATTAAGGATAAGAGATTAGGTAATTATAATTACGATTAAGTATTAGAGGTTATAGATTAATGATTAAGGATTAAGGATTAGAGATTAAAGATTAGGGATTAAGGATTAGGGATTATGGATTATAGATAAGGGATTTAAGGATTAAGGATTAAGTATTAGGAATAAGGTTTAAGGATTAGAGATTAAGGAATAAGAATTATGGATTAAGGATGAATTATGGATTAAGGATGAATTATGGATTAGGGTTTAAAGATTATGAAATAGATATTAGAGAGAGATGGATTAGGCATTATAGATGAGGAATTAAGAAATACGGATTAAGAATTACGAGGCACAACGAGAAATAGAAGAAGGTGAAGAAGAAGAAGAAGAGGAAGAAGACGAAGAAAAAGTAGAAGAAGAAAATGAAGTAGAAGAAGAAGAAAAAGAAGGAGAAGGAGAAGAAGAATAATAATAAAAGGAAGGAGAAGAAGAACAGGAGGAAGAGGAGGAAAAAGAAGTAAAAGAAGAAGAAGGAAAGGAACAAAAAGAATAAGAATAAGAAGATGAAATAGAAGAAGAAGAAAAAGAAGAAAAAAGAAAAGAGGATAAAGAGAAGAGGATGAAGGATTAGATATTAGCGATTAAGGATTAGGGATTATGGATTAAAGATGGATTAAAAATTAGGGATTAAGTATTACGATTTTGGGATTAAAGAATTGAGATTAGGGATTAGTGATTAGAGAGGCATGGATTATAGACTACAAATTTAGGGATAAGAGATTGAGGAAGGAGGGGTAAAGGAGTAGGGATTAGGGAATAGGCATTAAGGATTATCAAGAAGAAGGTGAAGAAGAAGAGGAGGAGATAGAAGAAGACCAACAACAACAAGGAGGAGAAGAAGAAGAAACAGAAGAAGAAAAAGAAGAAGTAGAAGAAGAAGAAGATGAACACAAAGAAGAAAAGGAAGAGGAAGAAGAAGAAGAAGAAGAAAAAGGAAGAAGAAGAAGAAGAAGAAAAAGAGGACGGGGAAGAAGAAATAGAAGAAGAAGAGGAAAAAGAAGAAGAAGAAGAAGAAGAAGAAGAATAAGATAGAGAAGAGTGAGAAGAGTAAGAAGAAGAAGTAGTAGAAGAAGAAGAGGAGGAGGAGGAACAAGAAAAAGAAGAAGAAGAAGCGGAGGAATAAGAATAAGAAGAAGAATAAGAAGAAGAAAAAGAAGAATGAGATGGAGAATAGTAAGAGGAAGAAGAAGAAGAAGAAGGTGAAGAAGTTGAAGAAGAAGAGAAAGGAAAAGAAGAAGAGGGAGAAGAATAAGAATAAGAAGAAGAGAGGAAGAAAAAGAAGATGAAGTAGAAGAAGATAAAGAGGAGGAAGAAGAAGAAGAAATAGAAGAAGAAGAAAAAGAAGGGGAAGAAGGAGAAGGAAGAGAAGAAGAAGAAGAAGAAGAAGGAGAAGAAATAGAAGAAGAAGAAGAAGGAGAAGGAGAAGAAGAAGAAGAAGAAGAAGAAGAATATATAGAGGAACAAGAAGAGGAAGAAGAAGAAGAAGAAGAAGAAAAAGAAGAAGAAGAAGAAAAAGAAGAAGAAGAAGAAGAGGAAGAGGAAAAAGAGGAAGAGGAAGAAGTGGAAGAAGAAAAAGAAGAAGAAAAGGAAGAAGAAGAAGAAGAAGAAAAAGATGAATAGGAAGTGCAAAAGAAGAACAAGAAGAAGAAGAAAAAGAAGATTAAGAAGAAGAAAAAGAAGATTAAGAAGAAGAAAAAGAAGATTAAGAAGAAGAAAAAGAAGAGGATGGTGAAGAAGAAAAAGAAGAAGAAGAAGAAGAAGAAGAAGAAAAAGAAGTAATAGAAGCAGAAGAAGGAGAAGAAGAAGAAGAAGAAGAACAAGTAGAGGAAGAAGACAAAGACGAAGAAGAAGAACAAGAACGAGAAAAGAAGAAGAAGAAGAAGAAGAAGAAGAAGAAGAGGAAGAGGAGGAATTAGAGATGTAGAAGTGGTAGAATAAGAAAAGAAGAAGAAGAAGAAGAGGATTAAGAAGAAGACGAGGAAGTTATAAGAGAAGAGGAAGACAAAGAAGTTGAAAATAACAAAGAAGAGGAAGAAGAGGAAGAAGAAAAAGAAGGAGATGACGAGGAGGAAGAAGTAGAAGAGGAAGCAGATTATGGATTAGTGGTTAGGGATTATGGATTAGGGATTAAGGAATGAAGGAGTAGGGATTATGCATCTTGGAATGCAGACTAAAGATTAGGGAGGGAGATATTAGGGATTTGGGATTTAGCAATTAAGGAATAATGATTATGGGTTAGGGATTAGAGATTATAGATTTATTAGGGAGGGATTAGAGATTTGTGATTAGGGAATATAGATTACGGGTAAGGGAGGGAGGGATTGGGGATTAGAGATTAGGTATTAGGGATTAAAGATTGGGGATTAGGGAGAGCGGGATTAGACTTTATGGATTATAGTTTAGGGCTTAAGGATTACAGATTAGGAAGAAGGAATTAGAGATTAGGGAAGAAATAAGGAAGAAGAAGTGCAAGAAGGAAGAACAAGCGAAAAAAGTTACAGAAGAAGAAGAAGAAGAGGAAGAAGGAGAGGAAGAATAAAAAAGAAATAAGAAAGAATAAAGAAGAAAGAAGATGAAAGAAAGAAGAGGGAGAAGAAAGAAAGAAGGTGGAAGGAAGAAGAAAGAAGGAAGAAGAAAGAAGAAAGAAGAAAGAAGAAATAAGAAATAAGAAAGAAGAAAGAAGAAGAAGAAAAAAACAAAGGAGGAGAAGAAGGAGGATGTAGAGAAGGAGTACAAAGAGAAGGAGAAGCAGATGGAGAAGGAGAAGGAGAAGGTGAAGGACAAGGACAAAGAGAATGAGAAAGATAAAGAGAAGGAGAAGTTGAAGAAGTAGAAAAAGTAGAAATAGAAGAAGAAGAAGAAGAAGAAGAAGAAGTCAAAGAAGAATTTAAGGAAGAAGAAGAAGAAAAAGAAGAAAAGTAAGATGAAGAAGATGAGAAAGAGGTAGAAGAGGAAAAAGAAGAGGAAGAATAATTATGTGAAAAGAAGAAAACGGAGAAGAAGAAGAAGAAGGAGAAGAAGAGGAGGAAGAAGTAAAAGATGGACAAGATGATGAAGAAGATGAAGAAGAAGAAGAAGAAGAAGAGGAAGATAATGAAGAAGAAGAAGAAGAAGAAGGAGAAGAAGTAAAAGAAGAAGAAGATGAAGAGTAAGATGAGGTAGATGAGGAGGAAGAAGAAGAAGAAGAGGAAGAAGAAGAAGAAGTAGAAGTAGAAGAAGAAGAAGTGGAAGAAGAAGTAAAGGAAGAAGAGGAAGAAGAGATGGATTAAGCATTAAGAATTAAGTATTAGGGGTTAGGGTTTATGGATTAGGGACTAAAGAGGGAGGGATATAGGATTGGCAGTTAAGGATTAATGATTAGGAATTACCAATAGAGATTAAAAATCGAGGATTAGGGATTATAAATTAGGGATTAGGAGTTAAGGTTTAATGATTAAGAATTAGCGATAATGGAGTATACGTTGAGGAATAAGTAGTAGGGATAAAAGATTAAGGATTAGGGATTAGGATTAAGGATTAAAGATGAAAGAATTAATGATTATGGATTAGGGATTAGGGATTAAGGATTAAGAGATAACTTGCTAAATATTGGAGATTAAGGGTTTAAGATTTGGGATTATAAATTAGGGAATAGAGATTAAGGGTATAAGTTTAGAGATTAGAGATTTATGTATTTGGGATTCAAATTTAGGGATTAGAGATTAGGGATCAAGTATTAGGGAATAGGGTTTAAAGATTAAGGATTAAAGATTATTGATTAGGGATTTGAAATTAAAAATTCTGGATTATGGATATTGATTAGGAATTAAGGTTTAGGGATTAGGTATTATGAATTATAGTTCAGGGATTACAAATTAGGGATTATAGATTAAGGACTAAGGATAAAGGATTATAGATCAAAGATGCATTAAGGATTAGGGAGTAGGGATTAAGGAATAAGGATAAGAGATTAGTGATTAGGGATTATAAATTTAAGGATAAGGGACTAGAGTGGCTTGGATTAAAGAGTAGGGATGAGGGAATACGGATTAAGGATTACAAAGAAGAAGGAGAAGAAGAAGAAGAGGAGGAGGAAGAAGAAGAAGAATAAGGAGGAGGAGAAGAAGAAGAAGATGATGATGATGATGATGATGATGACAAAGAAGAAGAAGAAGAATAAAAAGAAGAAGAGGAAGAAGAAGAAGAAGAAGAAGAAGAAAATGAGGAAGAAGAAGAAGAAGAAGAAGAAGAAGAAAATGAAAAAGAAGAGGAGGAAGAAGAAGAAGAAAAAGCAGAAGATGAAGGAGAAGAAGATGAAGAAGAAGAATGAGAAGGAGAAGAGTAAGAAGAAGAAGAAGAAGAAGGTGAAAAGATGAAGAAGAAGGAGAAGAAGAGGAAGATGAAGAGGAAAAAGAAGAAGAGGAAGAAGAAGAAGAAAAAGGAAGGTGGATAAGAAAAGAAGAAGAACAAGAAGATGAGAAGAAGAAAAAGATGATGAAGAAGAAGAAGAAGAGGACAAGGAAGAAGAAGAAGAAGAAGAAGAAGAAGAGGAACATAAGGAAGAAGAGGAAGAAGAAGAAGATGAAGATATGGAAGAAAAAGAAGAGGAAGAAGAAAAAGAAGAGGAAGAAGAAGAAGAAGTGGAAGAAGAAGTGGAAAAAGAAATAGATTACGAATCAACTGTTAGGGATTATGAATTAGCAATTGGGGATTATGGAATAAATGATTAGAGAATAGGTATCAAAGAATATGGATTAAAGATTAATGATGGAGGGATTAAGGTTTAGGAGTTAAGGATTTGTGAGTTAACAATTAGGGATTGAGGAGGAAGAGATTACGAAAGTGGGATTAGGGATTAAGGAATATGGATTATAGATTAAGGAGGAGAGATTGGGGATTAAAGATAAGGTATTAGGGATTACAGATTATGGATTAAGGATGTAGGGATTTGACATTAGCCATTATAGATTACGAATTATGGATTTAAGATTAAAGATTATGGATTAGTAACTAGGGATTTGTGTTTAGTGATTAAGGATTATGGATTAGATAGTAGGGATTAGGGATTAAGGAAGAAATAGAAGAAGAAGAAGTGAAAGAAGGAAGAAGCAGAAGAAAAGGATTAGGGATTATGGATTAGAGGTTAAGAATTAGTGATTAAGGATTAAGAATGGAGGGATATGGGATTAGGTATTAGGGATTAAAAACTAGGTATTAAAGATAACTAATTAGGGATTAAGTATTAAGATTTCAGGATTAAGGATTAGGGATTAAGGAGTAAGGATTAAGAAATAATTAATAGGGATAAGGGATTAAAGGCTATGGATTACAAATTAAGGTTATGAGGATGAAGGGATCAATGTTTAGGGATTAAGGATTAAGGATTAATGGATTAATTATTAAGGATTAGTAATTAGGGTTTTAGGTTTTGCGATTATGGATTAAGGAATAAGGATTAGGGATTAAGGATTAGAGATTTGTGATTATTGATTTTGGATTCAAGATTATAGATTAGAGATAAGGGATTAAGTGATTAGGATTAAGATTAGGGATTAGAAATATGGGATTAAGGATTAGGGATTACAAATTAAGGATTTGTAATAAGGGATTAGGATTATGGATTAAGGAGTATTGAATATAGAGTAGGGATTATAGGTTATGGATAAAGTATTAGCAATTAGAGTTTTAGGACTAGAGATTAAAAATTAGGGCTTTGAGATTATGGATTATAGATTAGAGATTAAGGATTAGGGATTAGGTATTAGAGATTAGGATTTAGGGTTTAGAGATCAAGGATTAATAATTAGGCATTATTTATTAAAGATGGATTAGGATTTATGGATTAAGGTTTAGGGATTAGGTAGAGATTAGAGATTACTGATTAGGGAGGCATGGATTTGAGATTACAATCTTAAGGATAAGAGATTAAGGAGTAGGGATTAGGGAAAAGGGATAAAGAATTATGAAGAAGAAGGAGAAGAAGAAGAGGAGGAGGAAGAAGAAGAACAAAGAGAAGAAGAAGAAAAAAAGAAGATGATGAAGAAGAAGAAGAAGAGGAAGACAAAGAAGAAAAGGAAGAAGAAGTAGAAAATAAGGAAGAAGAGAAGAAGAAGAAGAAGAAGAAAAAGAAGAAGATGATGAGGTTGAACAAGTAAAAGAAGAAGAAGAAGAGGAACAAGACAAAGAAGAAGAAAAATAAGAAGGAGAAGAGTAAAAAGAAGAAGAGGAAGAAAAAGAAGAAGAGGTGGAAGAGAAAAAAGAAAAGAAAGAAGAAGAAGAAGAAGAAGAGCAAGAAGAAGAAGAAGAAGAAAAAGAAGAATGAGAAGGAGAAGAGTAAGAGGAAGAAGAAGAAGAAAAAGGCCAAGAAGTTGAGGAAGAAGAAGAAGAAGAAGAGGAAGATGATGAGGAAAAAGAAGAAGAACAAGAAGAAGAAGAAGAGAAAGAAAAAGAAGAAGAAGAAGAAGTGAGGATGAAAAAGAAGAAGAAGAAGAAGAAAAAGATGAAGAGGAAGTAAAAGAAATAGAAGAAGATGAAGGAAAAGGAGGAGGAAGAAATAGAAGAGGAAGAAGAAGGGGAAGAAGAAAAAGAAGAAGAAGAAGAACCAGTAGAGGAAGAAGAAGTGGAAGAAGAAGAAGAAGAAGAAGAAGAAAAAGATGAAGAAGTAGAAAAAGAAGAAGAGGAAGAAGCAGAGATGCAGTACAAGTAGAGGAAGAAGAAGAAGAGAAAGAAGAAGAAGAAGAAAAAGAAGAAGTGGTAGAAGAAGAAGAAGATGATTAAGAAGAAGAAGAAGAAGAAGAGGAAGATGAGGAAGAAGAGGAAGAAGAAGAAGACGAAGACAAAGAAGAAGAACAACAAGAAGAAGAGGAAGAAAAGAAGAAGAAGGGGAGGGGGAATAAGAGATGGATTACGGATTAGTGATTAGGGATTAGGGATGAAGGAATGAAGGATTAGGGTTTATGTATCGAGAAATAAAGATTAAAAATAAGGGAGGGAGGGACTAAGGATTAGTGATTTGGGAGTTAGCAGTTATGGGTTACAACTTAGGGATTATGGTGTGTGTGTTAGGGATTAATGGTTAAGGAGTGAAGGATTAGAGATGGGTGATTAGGGAGTACAAATTATTGAATATGGAGGGAGGGATTGGGGATTAGAGATTAGGTATTAAGGATTACAGATTAGGGATTAATGAGGGAGGGATAAAGTATTAGGCATTGTAGTTTATGGATTAGGGACTATAGAGTAGAGATTTTTTATTAGTAATTAGGGATTAGGATTTAGAGATTAAGCATTATGGGTTAGGAAGTAGGGATTTGAAATTGGGGAAGAAGATGTGGAATAGGAAGCGAAAGCAGGAAGATAGAAGAAGAAGAAGGGGAAGAAGAAGAGGAAAAAGTAGTATAAGAAGAAGAAGAATAATAATAAAGAAGAAATAAAAACAGTAAAGTAGAAAGAAGGAAGAAAGAAGAAGGAAGAAGGAAGAAGGAAGGCAGAATGATTAAGGATTTGGATTCAGGATTAAGAGTTAAGAGATTATATACTTAGAATTAGAGAATATAGATTTAGGAAATAGAGATTAGGGATAAAGGACAAGAGATTAGTGATTAAGGATTTAGGATTATAGATCAGAGACTATGGATAAAGTACTAAGGATTAGAGCTTAAGGATTAAGGATTAGGAATTAGAAATTAAGGATTTTGGATTATAGATTATTGAATAGGGATTAAGCATTAGGGGTTATGGTTTAGGAATTAGAGTTTAGAATTAAGAGATTAGGGATTAGAGATTTAGGATCAACGATTAGGGATTATGGATTAAGGATGGAATAGGGATTAGAGATTGAGAAATAGAGATAAGGGATTAGTGATTAGGGATTACAAATTTAGCGACAAGAGACTAGGGAGGGTCGGATTAAAGAGTAAGGATAAGGGAATAAACATTAAGGATTATAAAGAAGAAGGAGAAGAAGAAGAAGAAGAAGAACAAGGAGAAGAAGAAGAGGATGATGATGATGAAGAAGAAGAAGAAAATAATAAGACGAAGAAGTAGAAGAAGAAGAGGTAGATGAAGAAGACGAGGAAGAAGAAATAGAAGAAGAAGAAAAAGAAGAAGAAGAAGAAGAAGAAGAAAAAGAAAAAGAAGAAGTGGAGGAGGAAGAAGAAGAAGAATTAGGATGAGAAGAGTAAGAAGAAGAAAAAGAAGAAGAAAAAGGTGAAGAAGTTGAAGAAGAAGAAGAACAAGAAGAACAGGAAGATGAAGCAAAAAAGAAGAAGAAGAAGAGGAATAAGAAGAAGAGAAAGATGAAGAAGAAAAAGAAGAAGAACAAGAAGAAGAGAGGAAGAAAAAGTTGAAGAAGGTGAAAAAGAAGAAGAAGAAGAAGAAAATAAATGAAGAAGAAGAAGAAGGAGAAGAAGAAGAAGAAGAATAAGGTGAAGAAGAAGAAGAAGAAGTAGAAGAGGAAGAAGAAGAAGGAGGAGGAGAAGAAGAAGAAAGGGAAGAAGAAAAAGAAGAAGAAGAGGAAGAAGAAGTGGAAGAAAAAGAAGAAGAAGAAGAAATAATAGTGGATGAAGAAGAGGAAGAAGAAGTGTTAGAAAAGGAAGAAGAAGAAGAAGAAGAAGAGCAAAAAGGAAGAAGAAGAGGAAGAACAGACATAGAAGAAGAAGAAGAAAAAAACAAGAAGTGGAAGAAGAAGAAGAAGAAGACGAAGAAGAAGCAGAAGAAGAAGAGGAGGAAGAAGAAAGGAAAAAAAGAGGAAGATGAAGAAGAAAAAGACTAAGAACAAGAAATAAGAAAGAAAAAGATAAAGAAGAGGAGGAAGAAGAAGAAGAAGTAGAAGTAGAAGAAGAAAAAGAAGAAGAAAAATAACAAAAAGAAGAAAAAGAAGAAGAAAAAGAAGAAGGACAAGAAGGAGAAGAAGGAGAAGGAGAAGAAGTAAATGAAGAAGAGGAAGAAAAAATAGTATAAGATGATGAAGAAGAAGAGGAAGAAGAAGAAGAAGAAGATGATGATGATGATGAAGAAGAACAAGTAGAGGAAGAAGAAGAGTAAGAAGAAAAGGAAGAAGAAAAAGAAGTAGAATAAGAAGAAAAGGAAGAAAAAAAGAAGTAGAGTAAGAAGAGGAGACATAGAAGAAGAAGAAGAAGAAGAAGAAAAAGAAGAAAAAGAAGAAGTTGAAGAAGAAGAAGAAGAAGAGATGGTAGAAGAAGAAGAAGAAGAGGAAGATGAGGAAGAAGAGGAAGAAGGAGAAGACAAATATAAGGAAGAAGAAGAAGAAGAGGATGAAGAAAAAGAAGAAGAGGAAGAAGAAGAAGAAGTAGGACATGTAGAAGTAGAAGAGACAGTTTAGAGATCAGAGGTTAGGGATTAACGATTAAGGAATGATAGATTAAGGTTTTGCTATGATGGAATACGAATTAAAGATAAAAGGGGAGGGATTAGGTGTTAGGGATTTGTTGTTAGGGATTAGAGAAGGGATTATGGAGGGAGGGATTACGGGTTAAGGATTAGTGAATACAAATTATGGATTAGGGAGGGAGAGATTTCGGATTAGAGATTCGGTGTTAGGGATTACATATTAGAAAGAGTAGGATTAAGTATTAGGCTTTATAGAGTAGAAATTAGGGATAAGAAATTAGAGATTATTAGATTAACAATTAGAGACTATGGTTTAATGATTAAGGATTATCATTAGGGAGTAAGGATTAGGGATTAGGAATTAGGAAAAAGGAGGAGAAAGAAGAATTGGGAAGAAGGAAGAAGGAAGACGAAGAAGGGGAGGGAGAAATGAGGAAAAAGTAGAAGAAGAAGAAGAAGAAGAAGAAGAGGAAGAGGAAGAATATGAAGAAAGAAGAAAGAATAAAAAGAAGAAGAAGAAGGAAGAAAGAAGTTTGAAGAAGGAAGAGGGAAAGTGGAACGAAGAAGGAAGAAGAGCGAAGAAAGAAGAAAGAAGAAAGTAGAAAGAAGAAAGAAGAAAGAAGAAGAGAAAGAAGAAGAAGCAGAAGAAGAAGAAGTAGAAGGAGAAGGAAAAGGAGGAGGAGGACATGGAAAAGGAGGAGGAGAAGGAGAAGTAAAAGGAGAAAGAGATGGAGAAGGAGAAGGAGAAAGAAAAAAGAAGGAAAAAAAGAAAGATAAGAGGAAGGGTAAGGAGAAGAAGAAGGACAAGGAGAAGAAGAAGAAGAAGAGGAAAAAGTAAAAGAAATAGAAGAAGAAGAAGAAGAAGAAGGAGAAGGGAAAGAGGAACAAGAAAAGAATTAGGAGAAAAAGAACAAGAAGAAGGGCAAGATGAAGAAGAGGAGGAAGAAGAAGTAGAAGAAGAAGAAGAAGAAGAAGAGGAAGAAGAAGAAGAGGAAGAAGAAGTAAAGAAGAAGAAGAAGAAGAAGAAGAAAAGGAGGAAGAAGAAGTAAAAGAAGAAGAAGAAGAAATAAAAGAAGGGGAAGATGGAGAAGAAGTGGAAGATGATAAAGAAGAGGAGAAAAAAGTTGAAGAACATGTCGCACATGATAAAGAAGAGGAGAAAAAAGTTGAAGAACATGAGGAAGAAGAAGAAGAAGAAGAAGAAGAAAAGGAAGAAGAAAAGGAAGAAAAAGAAGAAAGAGAGGAAGAAGAGATGGATTAGGGTTTAGGGATTAGGGGTTAGGGATTAAGGACTAGAGTTAAGGATTGAGGGATTATGGATTAGGTATTCATGATTAAGGATTAGGGATTAGGGTTTAGAGATCATGGATTAGGGATTATGGATTAGCAATTACAGAATAAGGATTATGGAATAAGTAATAGGGATTAAGAATTAAGGATTAGGGATGAAGTGATTAATGATAAAGGATTATGGATTAAGCACTTAGGATTAAGGGATTAATTAGTAAGGATTATAAATTTAAGATTTAAGAATAAGGATATAGATTAGGTATTCATTATTTTGGATTAGTGATTTAGGATTTGGGATTCAGGATTAGAGGTTAAGGATTAATGCTTATTTATTAGAGAATAACTAATTATAATTAGAATTAAGGACTAGAGATTTAAGATTAAAGATTAGGGATTTGGGAATATAGATTACGGATGAGGGAGGGAGGGATTACGGATTCGAGAGTAGTTATTTGGGACTAGGGATTAGGGATTAGGGAGGAAGGGATTAGGTATTAGGCATTAGAGATTAGGCATTAGGGATTATGGATTAGACATTAAGGATTAGGGTATAATGATTAAGGATTAAAAATTAAGGAAGGGATTTATGAATAAGTGATAAGGATGAGGGATTAAGGATGTCAGATTAGGGACTAAAGATTAGGGATTAGGGATGAAGGGATTAATGATTAGGGATGAGGGATTCAGGATTAAGGATTAATTATTAAAGATTAAGGATTTAAGATTAGAGATTATGAATTAGGCAAAAGTGATTAAGGATTAGGGTTAAGAGATTATGGATTAGAGATTAGTGATTAAGGATTTGGGAATTAGGATTAGGTATTAGAGATTAGGGAGTAGGGATTAGAGATTAAGGAATTATGATTGGGAGTGAAGATTAAGAATAATGGAGAAATAGAAGGAGAAGCAAAAGAATAAGAAGGAGAAAGACAAGGAGAAGGGGAAAGAGAAGAAGAAGGAGAAGGAGAAGCAGAAGAAGAAGACAAAGGAGGAGAAGAAGAAGAAATAAAAGAAGAACAAGGAGGAGAGAAGGAGGAGGAGAGGAAGAAGAAGAGAAAGAAAGGAACAAGAAAAGAAGATGGTGAAAATGAAGAAGAAGAAGAAGGGGAAAACAAGAAGAGAAAGAAGAAGAAGAAGAAGAACAGGAAGATGATGAAAAGAAGAAGAGGAAGAAGAGGAAGAAGAGGAATTAGAGATTAGTGATTAAAGAATACAAATTAGGTAATGGAGATTGGTGATTAAGGATTAAAGATTGGTGATTAAGGATTTGGGGTTTAGGATTACAAATTAGAGATTAGGGATTATGGAGAAGAGATTAAGCAATTATAATTAGGATTAAGTATTAGAGATTATAGATTTAAGATTAAGGATTAAGGATTACAGATTAGGAATTAGGGATTAAGGATTAGGGATTATGGATTATAGATAAACGATTTTGGAATTAGCGATTAGGGTTTAAGAATTAGAGATTAAGGATTAAGAATTAAGAATTATGGATTAGGGTTTAGTGATTAGGGTATATATATTAGAGAGAGATGGATTAGACATTATAAATTATGAATTAGGGAATAAGGATAAAGAATTACGAAATACAACGAGAAGAAGAAGATGATGAAGAAGAAGAAGAAGACGAAGAAAAAGCAGAAGAAGAAGACAAAAAAGAAAAAGAAGAAGAAGAAGAAGAAGGAGAAGGAGAAGAAGAAGAAGAGGAATAAGAGGAAGGAGAAGAAGAATAGGAGGAAGAGAAGAAGAAAAAAAGAAGAAAAAAAAGAAGAAGAAGAAGGAAAGGAACAAGAAGAATAAGAATAAGAAGAAGAAATAGAAGAAGAAGAAAAAGAAGAAAAAAGAAAAGAGGATGAAGGAGAAGAAGAAGAAGAAGAAGAAGAAGAAGTAGACAAAGAAGATGAAGGAGAAAAGAAAGTAGAAGTAGAAGAAGAATAAGAGGAAAAACAAGTGGAAAAAGTAGAAGAAGAGGAAGAAGAAGAAAAAGAAGAAGAACAAAATGAAGAAGTGAAGAGGTTGAAGAAGAGGAGGAAGAAGAAGTAGAAGAAGATTAAGAAGAAGAAGAAGAAAAGGAAGAAGAAGAATGAGAGTGAGAAGGAGGACATGGAGAAGGAGGAGAAGGAGAAGGAGAGCGAGAATGTGAAGGAGAAGGATACGGAGAAGGATACAGAGAAGTAAAAGGAGAAGGAGATGGAGAAGGAGAAGGAGAAGGAGACAGAGAGATGGAGAAGGAGAAGGAGAAGGAGACAGAGAAAGAGGAGGAGGAGAAGAAGAAGAAGAAGAAGTAGAAAAAAAGAAGAAGAAATAGATGATGAAGAAGAAGTAGAAGTAGAAGGATAAGAAGAAGAGGAAGGAGAAATAGAGGAAGAAAAAAACAAGAAGAAGAAGATGAAGAAGAAGAAGAAAAATAAAGAGATAAAGAAGGTGAAAACAAGAAGAAGGAGATAAAGAAGTAGAAGAAAGGGATGAAGAATAGAGGAAGGAGGAGGAGAAGAAGAAGAAAAAGAAGAAGAAGAAGAAGAATAAGAAAAGAAGAAGAAGAAGAAGAAGAAGAAGAATTAGATGGAGAAGAAGAAGAAGAAGAAGAGGAAGAAGAAGATGAAAAAGAAGAAGTGGAGGAAGAAGAGGAAATAAAAAAAACAAAAAGAAGAAGACGAAGATGAGAAAAAAGAAGAGGAACAAAAACAAGAGGAGGAAGAAGAGGAAGACAAAGAGGAATAAGAGATAGACTAAGGAGTAGTGATTAGTGTTTAGGGAATAGGAAGAAGAAGAAGAAGAAGTTGAACAAGTAGAACAAGTAGAATAAGAATAGGAAATAGAAGAAGAAGAAGAAGAAAAAAAAGAGGGAGAAGAAGAGAAGATGAAGCCAAATAAGAAGAAAAGGTAGAAGAAGATGAAGATGAAGAAGAAGAAGAAGAAAAAGAAGAAGTAGTAGTAAAAGAATTACAAGAAGAGGAGGAAGGAGAAGTGGAAAAAGAAGGGGAAGAAGAAGAAGAAGTAGAAGAAAAGAAGAAGAAGAAGAAATAGGAGAAGAAATAGAAGAAAAAATGAAGAAGAAGAAGAAGAAAAAGGAGAAGAAGAAGAATAAAAAAAGAAGATGAAGTAGAAGAAGTTGAAGAAGGATGAGGAAGAAGAGGAAGATGAAGAAGAATAAAATGAACATGAAGAAGAAAAAGAAGAAGAAGAAGAAGAAAAGAAGAAGATGAAGAAGAAGAAGAAGAAGAAGATGAAGAAGAAGAAGAAGAGGAAGAAGAAGAAGAAGAAGAGTTGGAGGAAGAAGAAGAAGAACAAAAAGAAGAAGAGGAAGATGACAAAGAAGAGGAAGATGACAAAGAAGAGGAAGAAGAAGATGAGGAAGAAGAAGATGAGGAAGAAGAAGAGCAAGAACGAGAGGAAGGAAAAGAAGAAGACGAAGAGGAAGAAAAGTCGCATTACGGATAAGCGATTAGGGGTTAGGGATTAAGGATAATAAAAATAATAATAATAATAATAATAATAATAATAATAATAATAATAATAAGTAAAAGAAGAAGGGTAGGAAGTAGAAGAAACAGTAGGAGAAGAAGGAGTAGAAGAAGAAGAAGAAGAAGAAGAAGACGAAGAAGAATAAGAAGAGGAATAAGAAGAAGAAGTTGAAGAGGAAGAAGAAGAAGAAGAAGAAGAAGAGAAGATGAAGAAGAAGCAGAAGAAGAAGTGGAGGAAGAAGAAGAAGATGATGAAGACGAAGGGGAAGTTGAGGGAGAAGAAGAAGAAAAAGGAAAGGTTGATGAGAAAGAAGAAGAAGAAAAAGAAGTGGAAGAAGAAGAGGAAGAAGAAGAAGAAGAAGGGGAAGAAAGATGGATTCGGGATTAGTGATTATGGGTTAGGGATTAGGGATTAGGTGTTAGGGATTGAGGATTAGGCATTAGGGATTAAGGATTAGGGGTTAAAAAATATGATTAGCAATTAAGGATTAGGGTTTAGAGATGAAGGGTAAGGGATTAAAGAGTAGTGATTAAGGAATAAGTAATAGGGATTAGGGATTAAGCGACTAATTACTAAAGATATTAGGTTCAGTATTATGGATTAGGGATTACAAATTAGGTAATAAGGATTAAGGATTAAATACTAAAGATTATGGATTTGGGATTAGGATTAACGATTATAGATTATAGATTAGGGGTTAAAGATTAGAGATTAAGTATTTGCAATTAGGGTTTATGGATTTGAGATTTGGGATTTTAGATTAAGGATTAAGAATTATGGATTAAGGGTGGATTAAGGATTTGGGAGGGATGGATAAGGAATTATTGTTTAGAAATTAGGGAAAAAGAATTAACGATTACGAAGGAGACCAAGAAGAAGAAGATGATGAACAAGAAGAAGAAGAAGAAGAATAAGACGAAGACGAAGAAGTTGAAAAAGAAGATGAAGATGGAAAAGAAGAAGAAGAAGAAGAAGAAGAAGAAGGAGAAGGAGAGGAGAAGAAGAAGGAGAAGGAGAAGAAGTAGGTAGTAGTAGTAGTAGAAGAAGAAGAAGCAGAAGAACAAGAAACAGAAGACGAAGAAGAGCAGGAGGATGAAGAAGAGGAAAAAGAAGAAGAAGTAGAAGAAGAGGAAGAAGAAGAATAAGAATAAGAAGAAGAAAAAGAAGAAGAAGAAGAAGAAGAAGAAGAAGAAGAAGAAGAAGAAAAAGGACAAGGGGATGAAGGAGAAGAAAGAAGTAGAGTAAAAAGAAGAGGAAAATTTAGAAGAAGAAGAAGAAGAAGAAGAAGAAGAACAAAAAGAAGAAGAGGACGAAGACGGAGAAGAAGGTGAAGATGTAGAAGAAGAAAAGGAAGTAGAACAAGGAGAACAAGGAGAAGCAGAAGAAAAACAAATAGAGGAAGAAGAATAAGAAGAAGAAGTAGTAGTATCAGTAGAAGAAAAAGAAGAGGAAGGAGAAGAAAAGGATAAGAAGAACAAGAAATGAAGAAGAAGGTGGAAAAGAAGCAGAAGAATGTGGTGAAGAGTAAAGGAAGAAGAGGAAGAAGAAGAAGAAGAAGAAGAAGGAGAGGAAGAAAAAGAAGAAGAAGGAGAAGAAGAAGAAGAAGAAGAAATTGATGAAGAAGAAGAAAAAGAAGAAGAAGAAGAAGAAGAATGAGAAGATGAAGAAGAAGATAAAGAGGAAGAAGAGGAAGAAGAAAAAGAAGATGAAGAGAACAAAAGAAGCAGAGGAAGATGAGGAAGAAGAGGAATAAGACGAAGAACAAGAGGAAGAAAAAGAATAGGAAGAGGAAGAAGAAATTGATACAGATTAGCGTTTAGGAGTTAGGATTAAGTAGAATAGGAAGAAGAAGAAGAAGTTGAAGAAGAAGAACAACAACAACAAGTAGAAGAATAGGAGGAATAAGAAGAACAAGAAGAAGAAAAAGAGGGAGAAGGAGAAGAAGAAGGAGAAGATGAAGAAGAAGAAGAAGAAGAGGAGGAGGAAGAAGAAGAAGAAGAAGAATAAAAAGTAGAAGAAGAAGAGTTCAAAGAAGGGAAAGAAGGAGAAGAGGAAAAAGAGGAAGAAGAAGAAAAAGAAGGAGAAGAAAAAGAAGAAAGGATGAAGAAGAAGTAGAAGAAGGAGAAGAAGAAGAATAAGTAGGATAAGAGGAATAAGAAGAAGAAAAAGAAGAAGATGAGGAAGAAGAAGAAAAAGAGGAAGACGCGGGAGAAGAGGAAGAAGAAGAGAACAAGAGAAAGAAGGAGAAGAAGAAGAGAAAGAAGAAGAAGAAGAAGAAGAAGAAGAAGGTGGAGGAGGAGGAGGAGGAGAGGAGGAGGAAAAGAAAAAGAAGAAGAAGAAGAAGAAGAAGAAGAAGAAGATGAAGAAGAAGAAGAAGAGGGAGAAGAAGAAGAAGAAGACGAAGAAGAAGAAGAGGGAGAAGAAGAAAAAGAGGTCGAATAAGAAGAAGAAGGAGAAAAAGAAGAAGAAGAAGAAGAAGAAGAAGAAGATGAAGAAGAAGAAGAAGAAGAAGGAGAAGAAGAAGAAGAAGAAGAAGAAGGAGAAGAAGAAGAAGGAGAAGTAGAAGAAGGAGAAGAAGAAGAAGAAGAAGAAGAAGAAGGGGGAGAAGAAGATGGAGAAGAAGAAGAAGAGAAGAAGAAGAAGAGATGAAGGAGAAGGAGAAGAAGGAGAAGAAGAAGAAGGAAAAGAAGAAGAAAGAGAAGAAAGAGAAGGAGAAGAAGGAGAAGAAGAAGAAGTAGAAGAAGAAGAAGGAGAAGAATAAGAAAAAGGAGGAGAAGAAGAGAAGGAGAGAAGAGGAGGAGGAGAAGAAGAAGAAGAAGAAGAAGAAGAAGAAGAAGAAAAGAAGAAGAAGAATAAGAAGAAGAAGAAGAAGAAGAAGAAGAAGAAGAAGAAGAAGAAGAAGAGAGAAGAAGAAGAAGAGAAGAAGAAGAAGAAGAAGAAGAAGAAGAGAGAAGATGAAGAAGAAGAAGAAGAAGAAGACGAAGAAGAAGAAGAAGAAGACGAAGAAGAAGAAGAAGAAGAAGAAGAAGAAATAGAAATTAGGGATTAAAGATTTAGGATTACGAATTAAGGATAGATTAGGGATTAGGGATTAAGGATTAAGAATTAGGAATTAGAGATTAGAGAACAAGGAGAAGGAAGAAAGAAGAAGAAGGAAGAAAGAAAGTTAAGAGAAAGAAGGAAGAAGTTAGAAGGAAGAAGACGAAGAAGAAAAATTAGGAGAAAGAAGAAGAAAAAGAAGAGGAGGAAGAAAAAGAAGAGGAAGAAGAAAGGGAAGAATAAAGAAGAAATAACAAAGAAGAACAAAGAAAGAAGATGAAAGAAAGAAGAGAAGAAGGAAGGTGGAAGGAAGAATTAGGAAGAAAGAAGGAAAAAGAAAGAAGAAACAAGAAAGAAGAAACAAGAAAGAAGAATGAAGAGGAAGAAGAAGAAGAAGAACGAGAAAGAGAATGATATGGAGAAAGATGAGGAGGAGGAGAAGCATAACATGAACAAGAAGGAGATGGAGAAGGAGAAAGAGATGGAGAAGGTGATGGAGAGGGAGAAGGAGAAGGAGAAGGAGAAGGAGAAGGAGAAAGACAAGGAGAAGAAGGAGAAGATGATGGAAAAGAAGAAGAAGAAGAAGAAACAGAGGTAGTAGTAATAGTAGTAAAAGAAGAATTTGATGATGATGATGATGATGATAAGGAATAAGAAGAGGAAGAAGAAGATTAAAAAAAGCAAAAGAAACAAAAAAAGAAGAAGAGAAAATGGAAGAAGAAGAAGAAGAAGAAGTAGTAGTAGAAGAAGAAGAGGAAGAAGAAGAAGTAGACGAAGAAGAAGAACAAGAACAAGAACAAGAACAGAAAGAAAAAAGAAGAAGAGGAAGAAGAAGAGGAAGGAGAAGAAGAAGAAGAAGAAGAAGAAGAAGAAGAAGAAAAAATAAGAAGAAGAGGAAGAAAAAGAAGATGAAGATGGAGAACAAGAAGATGAAGAAGAAATGGAAGATGAGGAAGGAAAAGAACAAGTATTAAGGATTATGGATTAGAGATTATGGATTAGAGATTAAGGATTTGAGATTATGAGTTATGGATTAAGGATTAGGGATTAGGTATTAAGGATTAAAGTTTAAGGATTAGTAATTAAGGATTAAAGATTAGAGATTATAGATTAAGTATGGATTAGTGATTAGTGATCAGGGATTAAGAAATAAAGCTTAGGGATTAGTAACAAGGGATTATAAATTTATGGATAAGAGATAAGGGAGAGAGGGATTAAGTTGTAGGGACTAAGGAATATGGATTTAAAATATTGGAGGAGAAGAAGAAGAAGGAAGAAGAGGAAAAAGAAGAACAAGGAGGAGAAGAAGAAGAAGAAAAAGAAGATGAAGATGAACAAGAAGAAGAAAAGGAGAAGAAGAAGAAGAAGAAGAAGAATAAGACAATGAAGAAGAGAAAGATTAAAAAGAAGAAGGAAATGAGGATGTAGAAGAAGAAGAAGAATAAGGAGGGAGATGATGAAGATGATGAAAAACAAGAGGAAGAAGAATAAGAAGAAGAAGTAGAATGAGAAGGAGAAGAGTAAGAAGAAGAAGAAGAAGAAGAGGAAGAAGAAGAGGAAGAATAAGAAGTAGAACAAGAAGAAGAAGAAGAAGAGGAAGAAGAGGTAAAATAGCAAGAGTAAGAATTAGAGATGTAGAAGAAGAAGAAGTAGAGATGTAGAAGAAGAAGAAGTAGTAGATGAAGAAGAAGAAGAGGAAGAAGAAAAAAGAAGTAAAGAAGAAGAAGAAGAAAATGAAGAGAAGAAAGAAGGGGAAAAAGAAGAGGAAGACAATGAGGAAGAGGAAGAAGAAGAAGATGAAGATAAGAAAGAAGAAGAAGAAGAGGAGGAAGAAGAAGAAGATGAAGAAGAGGAAGAAGAAGAAGTAGAAGAGAAAGAGGAAAAAGAAATAGATTAGGGATTAGAGGTTAGAGATTAGGAATTAAGGATTAGAGATTAGTGATTAGGAATTATGGAATGAAAGATTAGGGATTAGGCATCAGGGAATATGGATTAAAGATTTTTGAGGAAAGGTTAGGGAATTAGGTATTAAAGATTCAGGTTTTGGGATTAGGTATTAGGAGTGAGGGATTATGGATTAAAGAGAGGGAGATTAAGGATTAGAGATTAGGGAATATGGATTACGTATTAAAGAGGAAGGGATAAGGGTTTAAAGATTAGGTATTAGGGATTTGGGAGAAAAAAATTAGATATTAGGCATTATAGATTAGGGATTAGGGATTAAAGATTAAAGATTTTAGTTTTGCAATTAGGGATTAGGATTTAAGGATTAATGATTAAGGATTATGGATTAAGTTGGGATTAAGGATTAAAGATTAATAAGAATGGGAGGAAGAAGAAGTGGATGAAGGAAGAAGTAGAAGAAGAGGAAAAAGAAATGGATTAAGGGTTAAGAATTAGGGATTAAGGATTAAGAATGGAGAGATATTATATTAGGTGTTAGAGATTATGGATTAAAGATTAAAAATTAGGAATTAGGGAGTAGGGATTAAGGTTTAAGAATTAAGGATTAAGTGATAAAGAGTAGGGATTTAGGAATAAGTAATAGGGATAAAGGGTTAATGACTAGGGATTAAAGATTAGAGTTAAGGATTAAGGACAAAGGGATCAATAATTAAGGATTAGAAATTGAGTAAGGATTAAGGGATTAATTTTTATGGATTGGAAATTACTATTTTAGAATTTGGGATTACAGATTAGAGAATAAGGATTGGGGATTAAGCATTATAGATTAGTGATTATGGATTAAGAATTCAAGATTATGGATTAGAGATTAGTGATTGCAAATTAGAGATTAAGTGATTAGGATGAAGATTATTATTTAGAGATAAGTGATTAAGTTTTATGGATTAGGGATTAAAGATTAAGGATAAGGGATTAGAGATTATGGATTCGATAATATGGAATATAGATTATGGATTAGAGATTAGGTATTAGGGATTAGGGTTTAAGGATTAGGGATTAGGTATTAGAAATTAGGTATTTAGCATTATGGATTATAAATTAAGGATTACCAATTAGGTATTAGAGATTAGGGTTTTTTGTTTAGAGATTAAGGATTAGAGATTAGGGATTAAGGATTAGAGATTAAGAATGGAATAGGAATTAGGGATTAACCTTCAAGGATTAGGTAATAGGGCATCGGGATTAGTGATTATGGAAGCATGTTTTAGAGATTATAAATTTATAGAATAATAGATTAAGGAGTAGGGATTAGTGAATAAGGATAAAGATTATGAGGAAGAAAGGAGAAAAAAGAAGAAGAGGAGGAGGAAGAAGAAGAAGAAGAAGAACATGGTGGTGAAGAAGAAAAAAAGAAAAACAACAACAGGAAGAAGAAGTGGAAGACGAGGAAGAAGAGGAGGAAGAAGAAAAAGGAGAAGAAAATAAGGAAGTAGAAGAAGAACAAGAAGAAGAAAAAGAAGAAGAAGAGGAGGAGAAGAAGAAGAGGAAAAAGAGGAAGAAGAAGAAGAAGATGAAGAAGAAGAAGAATGAGATGAAGAAGAGTGAGAAGAGCACGAAGAAGAAGAAGAAGAAGAGGAAGAAGAAGAAGAGAGAGGAGGAAGAAGATGAAAAAGAAGAACAAGAACAAGAAGAGGAAGAGGAAGAAGAAGAAGAGGAAGAATGAGAAAGAGATGAGTAAGAGCAGGAAGAAGAAGAAGAAGGGGAAGAAGTTGAAAAAGAAGAAGCAGAAGATGAAGAAGAAGTAGAAGAAGAAGAAGAAGAGGAATATGATGAGGAAGAAGAAGAAGAAGAAGAAGAAGAAAAAGAAGAAGTATAAGAAGAAGATAAGACAGAAAAAGAAGAAGAAGAAGAGAGGAAGAAAAGATGAAGAAAAAGAAGAAGAAGAGGAAGAAGAAGAAGAAATAAAAGAAGAAGAGAGAGGAGGGGAAGAATGAGGAGGCAGAGGAGAAGAAGAAGAAGAAGAAGAAAAAGAAGAAGAAGAAATAAAAGAGGAAGAAGAAGGAGAAGAAGAAGAAGAAGAAAGAGAGGAAAAAGTTGAAGAAGAATAGGAAGAAGAAGAACAAGAAAAGAGGAAGAAAGAAAAAAAGAAGAAACAAAAGAAGAAGAAATAGACGAAGAAGAGGAAGAAGAAGAACAAGAAAAGAAGGAGAAAAAGAAGAAGGGGAAAATGAAGAAGAGAAAGAAGTAGAAGAAGAAGAAAAAGTAGTAGTAGAAGAAGAAGAAGAGGTAGAAGAAGAAGAAGAAGAAGAAGATGAAGAAGTGATATGTTTTTGTTTAGTGATTTGGGGTTAAGGATTAGAGGTTAGTGATTAGGGGTTTAAGATCTAGGATTAGAGATTAGAGACTAAAAATTAAGATTATTGATTAAGCATTTATAATTAGGATTACATACTATGGATTAGAGATTAAAAATGGAGGGATTAAGAATTTGGGAACACAGATTATGGATTAGGGAGGGAGGGATTGGGGATTAGAGATTAGGTATTAGGGATTAAGGATTAGGGAAGGTGGGATTTGATATTAGGCATTAAGGATTAGAGATTAAGGACTTGTGACTATGGATTAGTAATTAGGGATTAAGGTGTAGGGATTAAGGTGTAGGGATTAAGGATTACAAATTTAGGAGTAGGGATTAGAAAATAAGTAGTAGGGATTAGAGATTAAGGATTATGGACTAGGAACTAAGGTTAAGGAATAGGAATAAAGGGATTAATTATTAAGAAATATAGATTAAGGATTAAGAAATTAATTAGTAAAGATTAAGGATTTGAGATTAAGGATTTTGGATTAGGAAAAAAGAATTAGAGATTAAGGTTTAGGGATTAAGGATTTCAAAAGTAGGATTACGTATTAGAGATTAAGGATTAGAGATTAAGGGATTATGATTGGGATTAGGGATTAGGCATTAGGGAAGAAAGAGAAGGAGAAGGAGAAGAAGAAGAAGAAGATGATGATAAAGGAGAAGAAGAAGAAATAAAAGAAGAAAAAGAAGGAGAAGAAGAAGAAGAAAAGAAGAAGAGGAAGAAAAACAACAACAAAAGAAGAAGGAGAAAAAAGAATAAGAATAAGAAGGGGAAAAACAAGAAGATAAAGAAGAAGTAGAAGAAGAATAAGAGGAAGAAGAGAAAGATGAAGAAGAAAAAGAAGAGGAAGAACAAGAACAAGAAGAAGATGAGGAGGAAGTGGAAGAAGAAGAAGAAGATGAGGAAGAAGAAAAGAGGAAAGAAATAAGGAGAAGAAGAAGATGAAGAAGAAGAAGAAGGGGAAGAAGAGATGGATTAGTGATTAGGGATTATAGTTATGGATTAGAGATAAGATGTTAGGGATCAAGGATTGGGAATTATGGATTAACCATTAAGGATTAGGGTTTAAGGGTTATGGATAAAGGATTAAGGAGTATGGACTAATGAATAAATAGTAGGGATGAGTAATTAAAGATTAGAGATAAGGGATTAAAGATTATGGGATTAATGATTAAGGACTAGGCACTAAAGATTAAGGATTAAGGGATTAATTACTTAGGATTATGGATTAGGTATTAAGGATTAAGAAATTGAGATTAGTAATTAAGAATTAGAGATTAGTTATCAGGGATTCAAGATTAGGGACTAGGGATTAGGGATTAGGGACTAAAGATTAAGAGATTATAATTATGATTAACTATTATAGTTTGGCGAATAATGATTAGGGATAGATATTAAGGATTAGAGATTATGGATTATAAATCAAGGTTTAAGGATTATCAATTAGGTGTTAGGGATTAAGGATAAGGGATTAGAGATTATGGATTAGAGATTAGGGATTAAGGATTAAGAATTATGGATTAAGGGTTGATTAGGGATTAGGGAGGGATGGATTAAGCACTATAGATTAAGGATTAGGGACTAGAGATTAAGGAGGGATGAATTAAGGAGTAGGGATTTCAGAGTAAGGATTAAGGATTACAAAAAAGAATGAGAAGGAGAAGAACGTTTAGAAGAAGAAGAAAAAGAAGAAGAACAAGGAGAAGAAGAAGGAGAAGTAGTAAGAGAAAGAGAAGGAGGGCAAGAAGAAGGAGAATAAGAAGATGGAGAAGGAGAAGGAAAATGAGAAGAAGGAGAATGATAAGGAGAAGGAGAAGGAGAGGAGGAAGGAGAAGGGGATGAGAAGAATAATAATAAGAATAAGAATAAGAAGAAAAAGAAGAAGAAAAAGAGGAGGAAGAAGAAGAAGAAGAAATAGAAGAAGAAGAAGAAGAAGGAAAAGAGGAATAAGAAGAGGTAGAAAAATAACAAGAAAAGAAGAAGGAGAAAAATAAGAAGAAAGTGATGAACAAGAAGAGGAATGAGAAGAAGAAGAAGAAGAAGAAAAGGAAGAAGAAAAGAAGAGGAAGAGGAAGAAGAAGAAGAAGAAGAAGAGGAAGAGGAAGAAGATGATGATGAAGAAGAAGAAGAAGAAGGTGAAGGAGAAGAAGAAGAAGAATAAATAGAGGAAGAAGAAGAAGAGTCAGAAGAAGAGCAAGAAGAAGAACAAGAACAAGAAGAAGAATAAGAATAAGAATAAGAAGAAGAGAAAGAAGAGAAAGAAGTGGAAAAAGAGCAAGAGGAAGAAATAAAGATGTAGAAGAAGTTGTAGATGAAGAAGAGGAAGCAGAATAAAAAAAGAAGAAGTGGAAAAACAAGATGAAGTAAAGCAAGAGAAAGAAGAGGGAGAAGAAGAAGAGGTAGGAAAGAAAGAAGTTGAAGAAGAAGAAGATGAAGATAAGCAAGAAGAAGAAGAAGAAGAAGAGGAAAAAGAGACAGATTAGCTATCACTGGTTAGGGATTAAGAATTAGAGATTAGGGACGAGGAATTGTGAAATGAAGGATTAGGGACTAGGCTTCAGGGAATATGGATTAAAGATTAATGAGGGAGAGCTTAGGGATTAAGAATTAGGGATTTATGAGTAAAATATTAGCGATTAAGGTTTACGAATTAGCCGTTAAGGATTAAGGATTAGGGATTAAGGAGGGAGTGATTAGGGATAAGGGAGTAGGGAATATCGATTACATATTAATGAGGGAGGGATTGAGGATTCGAGATTAGGTATTAAGGATTACGAGTTAATGATTAGGGGGAGGGATTAGGTATTAGGAATCATAGATTAGGGATTAGGGATTAAAGATTTAACATTAAAGATTATGGATTAGTAAATAGGGATTAAGGTTTAGAGAATAAGGATTATGGATTAGGGAGTAGGGATTATGGATTAAGGATTAGGAAGAAGAGGAGCAAGAAAAAGTGGAAGAAGGAAGAAGGAAGAAGTAGAAGAAGAGGAAGATGAAAAATATTAGGGGTTAAGAATTAATGATTAAGGATCAAGAATAAAAGGATATGATATTTGGTATTAAGGATTAAGGATTATGGATTAGGGATTAAAAATTAGTGATTAGGGATTATCAGTAATGGATTAAAGATTAAGGATTAAGAATAAAGGAGTTGGGATTAAGGAATAAGTAATAAGGATAAGGGATTAATGATTAGGGATTTGGGATTAGGGTTAAGGATTAGGGATGAAGAGATTAATGATTAGGGATTAGGGATTAAGGATTAAGGATTATGGGATAAATTTTTAAGGATTGGAGATTAGGGTTTTGGGATTTAGGATTACATATTAGAGAATAACGATTAAGGATTAAGTATTATAGATTAGTGATTATGGATTAGGGATTCAAGATTATGGATTAGAGATTACAGATTCAGGATTAAAGATTAAGTGATTAGGATTAAGATTATAGATTAAGGATAAGGGATTAAGCTTTATAGATTAGGAATTAAGGATTATGGATAAGGTATAGAGATTATGGATTATGGAATGTGGAATATAGATTATGGATTAGAGATTAGAGATTAGGATTAGGGTTTAAGGATTAGGGATTAAGGATTACAAATTAGGGATATAGGATAATAGATTATAGAATAGGGATTAGGGGTTAGGTATTAGAGATTAGGGTTTATGGTTTAGTGATAAAGGATTAGAGATTACGCATTAAGGATTAAGGATTATTGATTAAGGATGGATTAAGAATTAAGGATTAGGGTTTAAGGATAAGGTAATAAGGATTAAGGATTAGTGATTAAGGAGATGTGGATTAGAGATTACAAATTTAGGGATTAGATATTAGGGAGGGAGAGATTAATGAGTAGGGATTAGGAAATAAAGATTAAAGATTACGAAGAAGAAGGAAAAAAATAAAGGGAGGAAGAAGAAGAAGAAGAAGATGAAGAATGCGATGAAGAAGAAGAAGAAGAACAAGAACAACAACAACAACAAATACAAGAAGAGGAAGATGAAGAAGAAGAGGAAGAAGAAGAAGAAGAAGAAAATAAGGAAGAAGAAAAAGAAGAAAAAGAAGAAGAAGAGAAGGGTGAAGAAGAAGAAGAGGAGGAAGAAGAAGAAGGTGAAGAATGAGATGGAGAAAAGTGAGAAGAGTAAGAAGAAAAGTAGAAGAAAAAGATGAAGAAGAGGAGGAAGAAGAAGAGAAGAACAAGAAGAAGAAGAGGAACAAGAAGAGGTAGTAGTAGAAGAAGAAGAAGAATGAGAAGGAGAAGAGTAAGTCGAGGAAGAAGAAGAAGAAGATGGTGAAGAATTTTAAGAAGAAGAAGAAGAAGAAGAAGAGGAAGATGATGAGGAAAAAGAAGAAGAAGAAGAAGAGGAAGACTAAGAAGAAGAAGACGAAGAAGAAGAAGAAGAAGAAGAGAGGAAGAAAAGGATGAAGAAAAAGAAGAAGAAGAAGAAGAAGAAGAAGAAAAAGAAATAAAATAGGAGGAGAAGAAAGAGGTAGAGGAGGAGAAGAAGAAGAACAACAAATAGAAGAAGAAGGAGAAGGAGAAGGAGAAGGAGAAGAAGAAGAAGAAGAAGAAGAAGAAGAAGAAAAAGAGTAGAAAGTGGAAGAAGAAGAGGAAGAAGAAGAACAAGAAAAGATGAATAGGGTTAAAAAGAAGAAATGGATGAAGAAGAAGAAAAAGAGGAAGAAGAGGAAGAAGAAGAGGAAGAAAAAGAACAAGAAAAGAAGAAGGAGACAAAGAAGAAGAAGAAGAAGAAGAAAAGGAAGAAAAAGAAGTAGAAGAAGAAAAATAAGAAGAAGAAGAAGAAGAGGAAGAAAAAGAGGAAGCAAAAGAACAAGAAAAAGAAGAAGAGGAACAAGAAGAAGAAGAGGAAGAAGAAGAATAAGAAGAGGAAGAAGAGATAGATTTGGGATTAGCGATTTGGAATTAAGGATTAGAGATTATTGATTAGGGATTCAAGATTCAGGATCAGAGATTAGAGATTAGGGATTAAGATTATAGATTAAGTAATTATAATTTGGATTATGGACTTGGGAATAGGGATTAAAAAGGGAGGGATTAGGAATTTAGGAATATAGATTATGGATTAGGGAGGGAAGGATTGGGGATTAGAGATTAGGTATTAAGGTTTAGGGATTAGGGAGGGAGGGATTCAATATTAGGCATTAGAGATTAGAGATTAAGGAGTTAAGATTATGGATTAGTAATTAGGGAATAGGGATTAAGGATTACAAATTAAGGATTAGGGATTAGACAATAAGTGAAAGGGATGAGGGATTAAGGATTATGGATTATAGATAGGGGATTAAGAATTAGAGATGAAGGGATTAATGATCAAGGATTATGGATTAAGGATTAAGGGATTAATTATTAAAGATAAAGGATTTAGGATTACGGATTATGGATTAGAAAAAAGGAATTAGGGATTAAGGTTTACAGATTAGGGATTTCAACAGTCAGATTAGGTATAAGAGATTATCGATCAGAGATGAAGGGATTATGATTGGGACTTAGGATTAAGGATTATGGAGAAGTAAAAGGAGAAGTCGTAGAAGGAGGAGAAGGAGAAAGACAAGGAGAAGGAGAAAGAAAAGAAGAAAGAGATGGAGAAGAAGAAGAAGAAGAAGAATGAAAAGAAGAAGAAGAAGGAGAAGAAGAAGAACAGAAGAAGCGAAAGAAGAAGAGGAAGAAGAAGAACAAGAAAAGAAGAAGAAGGAGAAAAATAAGAAGAAGAAGGGGAAGAACAAGAAGAGAAAAGAAGAAGAAGTAGAAGAAGAAGAAGAAGAAGAAGAGGAAGATGAAGAAGAAGAAGTGGAGGAAGAAGAAGAACAAGAAAAAGAAGAGGAAGATGAGGAAGAAGAGGAAGAAGAAGATAATGAGGAAGAAGAAGAAGTGAAAGGAGAAAAAGAAGAAGAGGAAGAAGAAGTGGAAGAAGAAGAAGAAGAAAGTGAGAAGAGATGGATTAAGGATTAGTGATTAGGGGTTAAGGTTTAGAGATAAGGTGTTAGGGATTAAGGATTAGGGATTATAGATTAACAATTAAGCATTATGGCTTAAGGATAATGGATAACGGATTAAAGGGTAGGTATTATTGAATAAGTAATAGGATTAAGGATTAAAGATTAGAGATTAGGGATTAAGGATTAAGGATTAAGAGATTAATTATTAAGGATTAGGCATTAAAGATTAAGGATTAAGGGATAAATTACTAAGTATTATGAATTAGGTATTAAGAATTAAGAATTACGGATTAGGAAATTGAGATTAGGAAGCAAGGATTAGAGATTAGTTATTAAGGATTCGGGATTCAGGATTAGGGATTAGAGATTACAGATTATGGACTAAAGATTAAGCGATTATAATTGGGATTTTCGATTATAGATTAGGGAATATGGATTAGGGGATTAGATATTAAGGATTAGAGATTATGAATTATAGATTAAGGATTAAGACTTAAGGATTAGGTATTAGGGATTATGGTTTAGGGATTATTTATTAGGGATTAAGGATTAGTAATTATGGATTAAGGTTGGTTAGGGATTAGGGAGTGATGGATTAAGCACTAGAGAATACGGACTAGGGATTAGAGATTAGCGGGGACAAATTAAGGAGTAGAGATTGGGGAATAAGGATTACGAAGAAGAACAATAAGAAGGACAAAGTGTAGAAGAAGAAGAAGAAGGACAAGGAGAAGAAGAAGTAGAAGTAATAGAAGAAGGAGGAGGACAAGAACAAGAAGAATGAGAAGGAGCAGGAAAATGAGAAGGAGATGGAGAAGTATAAGGAGAAGGAGAAGGATAAGGACAAGGAGAAGGAGAAGGAAATGGAGAAAGATAATAAGAAGGTAAAGGAGAAGAGGAAGGAGAAGGTGGATGAGAAGAAGTAGAAGAAGAATAAGAAGAAGAAGAAGAAGAAGAAGAAGAAAAAGAAGAAGAAAAAGAGTAGGAAGAAGAAAAAAAAAGAAATAGAAGAAGGAGAAGAAGAAGAAGAAGAAGAAGAAGAAAAACAGAAGAATAAGAAGAAAAAGAAGAAGAAAGGAAGAAGAAGAGTAACAAGAATAACAAGAAAAGAAAAAAAGAAAAAGAAGAAGAAGAAAGTGATGAAGAAGAAGAGGAAGAAGCAGAAGAAGAGGAAGAAGAAGAAGAAGAAGAAGAAAAAGAAGAAAAAGAAGAAGAAGAAGAAATTGAAGAAGAAGAAGAAGAAGAGGAAGAAGAAGAGGAA
Organism: Vanilla planifolia; assembly: GCA_023846275.1. Lineage (NCBI taxonomy): Eukaryota > Viridiplantae > Streptophyta > Magnoliopsida > Asparagales > Orchidaceae > Vanilla > Vanilla planifolia. Next base: position 184,212 of record JAIUJO010000084.1, on the reverse strand, counting down.
CAAGAAAATGATGAAGAAGAATAAAAGTAGGAAGATATGAAGAAGAAAAGGAAGAAGAGGAGATGAGTAGGAAGTAGAAGAAGAAGAGGAAGAAGATAAAGAAGAAGAAGACGAGGAAGAAGAAGAAGAAAGGACAGAATAAGAAGAAGAAGAAGAGGAGGAAGAAGAATAAAAGGAAGAGGAAGAAGAGATGGATTAGGGATTAGTGATTATGGGTTAAGGATTAGAGAGACGAAGAAGAAGAAGAAGAGGAAGAAGAAGAAGAAGAAGAAGAAGAGTAAGAAGCAAAAAAAGAAGTTGAAGAGCAAAAAGAAGAAGAAAAAGAAGTGGAAGAAGAAGAGGAAGAAGAAGAAGACAAAGAAGAATAAGAAGTGGAATAAGAAGAAGAAGAAGAAAAGGAAGAAGAAGAAGAGGTAGAAAAAGAAGAAGATGATGATGAAGAGGAAGAAGAAGAGGAGGAAGAAGAAGAGGAGGAAGAAGAAGAGTAATAAGAAGAAGAGAAAGATAAGGAGGATGAGGAAGAAAAAGAAGAAGTAGAAGACTAGAAAGAAGAAGATGAGAAAGAAGAAGAAGAAGAAAAAGAAGAAGGGAAGGAAGATAAAGAAGAAGGGGAAGAAAAGATGTATATGATATTAGGGGTTAGGGATTAGGTGTTTGGGATTAAGGATTAAGGATTAGGGATTAGAGATTATGGATTAGTAATTAAGGAGTAAGATTTTGAGATTAAGGATAAGGGATTAATGTGTAAGAATTAAAGAATAAGTAATAGAGATTAGGGATTAGGGATTATAGATTAAGAGATTAATTATTAGGGATTTTAGGTTAGTTTTTAATGATTTGGGATTAGAAATTAGGTAATTAAGATTAGGGATTAAGGATGAGAGATTAGTGATTAAATATTTGAGATTCAGGATTAGGAATTAGAGATTAAGGATTAGGGAGAGATTAAGAAATTATAATTATGATTAAGGATTAAGAATTATAGATCAAGGATTAAGGATTAAAGATTAAGGAGTAGGGATTAGGGATTAGAGATTATAAAAGAGGGATTAAGGATTTGGGATTAAGTATTAAGGATTAAGGATTAGAGATTAGGGATTAAGGACTAAAAATTATGAATTAAGGATGGATTAATGATCAAGGTTTGGGTATTAAGGATTAGGGATTAAGAAGAGATGGATTAAGAATTATAGATTAGCGATTATAGAATAAGGATTAAGGATTACAACGAAGAACGAGAAGAAGTCGTAGAAGAAGAAGAAGAGGAAGAAGATGAAGAAGTAGAAGAAGAAGAAGATGAGGAAAAGATGATGAAGAAGAAGAAAGAGAAGGAGAAGGAGAAGAGGAAGAAGAAGAAGAGGAAGAAGAAGGAGAAGATGAAGAAGAAAAAATAGAAGAAAAAGAAGTAGAAGAACAAGAAACAGAAGAGGAAGAAGAACAGAATGAAGAAGAAGAGAAAAAGAAGAAGAAGATGAAGAAGAAGAAGAAGAGGAACAAGAATAATAAGAATAAAAAGAAGAAAATGATAAAGAAGAAGAAGAAGAAGTAAAAGGAGAAAAGGATGAAGGAGAAGAAGCTGTAGTAGAAGAAGAAGAAGATGAAGGAGAAGAAGAAGAAGAAGAAGAAGACAAAAAAGAAATGGAAAAAGTAGAACAAGAAGAAGAAGAGGAGGAAGAAGAAAAAGAAAAAGAAGAAGAAGAAGAAGAAGAAGAAGAAGAAAAAGAAAAAGAAAGAGAAGTAGAAGAAGATGAGGAAGAAGAAGGAGAAGAAGGCGAAGAAGGAGAAGAAGAAAAGGAAGAAGAAGAAGTAGAAGGAGAAGGAGGACTTGGAGTAGGCAGAGAAGGAGACTGGGAACGAGAACAAGAGGGAGGAGGAGAAGGATAAAGAGAAGGAAATACAGAAGGAGAAGGTGAACAAGAAGGAGAAGGGGAAGGAGAAGGAAAAGAAGGAGAAGGGGAAGGAGAAGGAAAAGAAGGAGGAGAAGAAGAAGATGAAGAAGAAGAAGAAGAAGAAAAAGAATAATAAGAAATAAAAGAAGAGGAAGAAGAAGAAGAAGAAGAAGAAAAGAAGCTGAAAAAAGAGAAGTAATAGAAGAAGGAGAAAATGATGCTGATGAAAGGGACGAAGAACAAGTGGAAGGCGATGAAGAAAAAGAAGACGAAGAAGAAAATGGAGAAGATGAAGAAAAAGAAGAAGAAAAAAAGAAGAAGAAGAAGTAGAAGATGAGGAAGAAGAAGAGGAAGAAGAAGAAGAACAACAAAAAGGATAAGAGGAAGATGTGGAAGAAGAGGAACAAGAAGAAGTAGAAGATTAGGAAGAAGAAGAAGAAGAAGAAGAAGAGGAAGAAGAAGAAGATGATGAAGAGAAAGAAGAGATGGATTAGGGATTAGCAATGAGGGTTAGGGGTTTGAGAGAAGAAGAACAAGAAGAAGAATAAGAAGAAGAAGAAGAAGAAGAAAAAGAAGAAGAGAAAGAGGAAGAAGAAGAAGAAAAAGAGGGAGAAGAAGTAGTAGAAGAAGAAAAAGAAGATGAAGAGGAATAAGAAGAAGAAGAAGAAGAAGAAGAAAAAGAATGAGAGCAAGAGGAAAAAGAAGAAGAAGAGCAAGAGGAAGAAGAAGAAGAACAAGAAGAAGAAGAAGAGGAAGAGGAGGAAGAGGAAAAAGAAAAAGAAGAAGAAGATGAGAAAGAAGAAGAAGAGGATGAGGAAGAAGAAAAAAAAGTGAAGAAAGATGGATTAGCGATTAGGGATTAGGGTTTAGGTGCTAGAGATTAAGGATTACAAATTAGGGATTAAGGATTAAGCATTAGAGATTATGGATTAGCAATTAAGGATTAGGGTTTGGAGATGAAGGATAAGGGATTAAGGAGTAGGGATTAAGGAATGAGTAATAAGTATTAGGAACTAAAGATTAGGGAATAGGGATTAAGGGATTAATGATTATGGATTATAAATTAGGGTTTATGGATTAATGGATTAGTTTCTAAGGATTGTAGGTTAGGCATTAAGGATTATGAATTACAAATTAGGTAATTGAGATTAGGGATTACGGATTAGAGATTAGTGATTAGTGATTTTGCATTTAGGATTAAGAATTAAAGATAAGGATTAGGACAAGAGTTTAAGTTATTATAATTAGGATTAAAGATTAAAGATTAAAGATTACAGATTAAGGATTAAGGATTTAGGATTAGTGATTAAGAATTATAGATTAAGGATTGGGGATTAGGTTATAGATTAAGGATTAAGGATTAAGGATCAGAGATTAAGTATTATGGATTTGCATTTAGGGATTGGAGATTATGGATTGAAGATAAGAGATTAAGGATTAGGAATTATGGATTAAGGATGGATTAATGATTAGAGTCGAGGATTAGTGATTAGGGATTAGAAAGGGATCGCTTAGGCATTATAGATCAGGAATTCGGGAATAAGGATTAAGGATTATGAAGAAGAATGAGAAGAAGAAGAAGAAGAAGAAGAAGGCAAAGAAGATGAAGAAGAAAAAGAAAAAGAAGAAGGAGAAGAAGAATAATAAGAAGTAGAAGAAGTAGAAGAAAAAAAGAAGAAGAAGAAGGAGAAGAAGAAAAGAAAAAATAAGAAAAAGAATAGGAATATGAACAGGAAGATGAAGAAGAGGGAAAAGAAGAAGAAGAACAATTAGACGAACAAGAAGACTAAGAATAAAAATAATAATAAGAAGAAGAAGTAGAAGACAACATGAATGAGAAGAACAAGAAGAAAAATAAGAAGAAGAAGAAGAGGTAAAAGAAGCAAAAAGAGTAGATGAAGAAGCAGAAGAGGAGGAAGAATAAGTATAAGAAGGAGAACGACAAAAAGAAGAAGAGAAGAAGTAGAAGAAGAAGATGAAGAAGGAGAAGAAGACGATGAAGTAGAAGAAGAAAAGGAAATAGAAGAAGGAGAATGTGAAGGTGGACGTGGAGAAGGTGGAGAAGGAGAAGGAGAATAAGAATAAGAAGGAGAAGGATAAGGAGAAGTAGAGAGAGAAGTAGAAAGGGATGGAGAAGGAGAACCAGAACGAGATGGAGAGGGAAAAGGAGAAGGAGAACAAGACGAATTAGTAGTACAAGAAGTAGAAGAAGAAGAATAAGAAAAAGAAATAGAAGAAGAAGAACAACAACAACAACAACAAGAACAAGAACAAGAAGACGAAATAGAAGTAGAAGAAGAAGAAGAAGAGGAAGAAGAAGAAGAAGAAGAACACGAAGAAAAAGAAGAAAAAGAAGGAGAGCAAGAAGAAGAGCAAAAAAAGAAGAAAAACGAGAAAAAGAAGTAGAAGAAGGGGATGAAGAAGAAGAGGAGGAAGAAGAAGAAGAAGAAGAAAATAAAGAAGTAGAAGAAAAAGAAGAGGAAGAAGAAGAAATGAAGAAGAAGAAGAAGAAGTGCAAGAAGAAGGAGAAGAAGTAGAAGAAGAGGAACAAAAAGAAGAATAAAAAGAAGAATAAGAGGAAGATGAGGAAGAAGACAAAGAAGAAGAAGAAGAAGAAGTAGAAGAAGATGAAGGGCATGTGGAAGAAGAAGGAAAACACGAAGAGGAAGAAGACATGGATTAAATATTAGTGATTAATGGATGGAGATTATTGAGAAGATGAAGAAGAAGAAGAAGAATAATATGAAGAAGTAGTTTAAGAAGAACAAGAAGAAGAAGAAGAAGAAGAAGAAGAAGAGGAAGAAGAAGAAGAAGAAGAAGAAAAGGGAGAAGAAGAAGGAGAAGAAGAAGAAGAAGAAGAAGAAGAAGAAGAGGAAGAGGAAGAAGAAGAACAAGATGATGATGTTGAAGAAGAAGAAGAAGAAATGGAAGAAGACGAAGAAGGAGAAGAGGAAAAAGATGAAGAAAAGGAACAAAAAGAGGTGGAAAAGGTAGAAGATGAAGAAGAAGAAAAAGAAGGAGAAGAACAAGAAGAAGAAGCAGAAGATGGAGAAGAAGAAAAAAAAGAAGAAGAGGAAGAAGAAGAAAAAGAAGAAGAAGAAGAAGAAAAGAGGAAGAAGAAGAAAAAGAAGAAGAAGAGGAAGAAGAATAAGAATATGAAGAAGAAGAATAGAAAGAAAAGGAAGAAGTGCAAGAAGAAGGAGATGAAGAGGAGGAAGAAGAAAAAGAAAAAGAAGAATAATAATAAGAATAAGAATAAGAATAAGAAGAAGAAGAAGAAGAAGAAGACGAAGCAGGGGAAGAAGAAGAAGAAGAAGAACAACAACAATTAATAAAAGAAAAAGAAGAAGAAGAAGAAAAAGAAGAAGAAGAAGAAGTTGAAGAAGAAGAGAAGGAGAAGAAGTAGAAGAAGGAGAGGAGCAACAAGAAGAACAAGTTGAAGAAAAGAAGTGGAAGGAGAAGAAGAAGAAGAAGAGGGAGGAGAATAGAAGAAGGAAGAAGAAGAAGAAGTAGTAGTAGAAGAAGAAGAAGAAGAAGAAGACGAAGAAGAAGACAATGGAGAAGCAGAAGAGGAAGAAGATGCAGAAGAAGAAGAAGAAGAGGAAGAAGAAGGAGAAGAAGAAGAAGATGAGGAAGACAAAGAAGAGAAGAAGAAGGAGAAGAAGATGAAGTAAAAGAAGTAGAAGAAAAAGAGGAACAAGAAGAAGAAGAAGAAGAAGAAGAGGTAGAAGAAGAACAAGAACAAGAAGAAGAAGAAGAATAGGAAGAAGAAGAAGAAGAAAAAGAAGAGGTAGAAGAAGAATAAGAACAATAAGAAGAAGAAGAATAAGAAGAAGAAGAAGAAGAAGAAGAAGAAAAAGAAGATGATGAGCTAAAAGAAGAGGAAGACGAAGAAGAGGAAGTAGATGAAGAAGAAGAACAAGATGATGATGAAGGGCAAGAGGAAAAAGAAGATGTCGTAGTAGCAAAAGAAGAAGAGGGAGAAGAAGTAATAGAAGAAAAAGAGTAAAATGAAGAAGAGGAAGAAGATGAAGAAGATGAGGAAGAGGGGAGAAGAAGAAGAAGAAGAAGAAGAAGAAGAAGTTGAACAAGAACAGGAAGAAGATGAAGAAGAGGAAGAAGATTAAGTCAAAGAAGAGGAAGGAGAAGAGAAGAAGAAGAAGAGGAAGAACAAGAGAAAGAGGATGAAGATGAAGAAGAAGAATAAGAAGAAGAAGAAAATAAAGAGGAAGAAGAAAAAGAAAAAGGAGAAGAATAAAAGAAGAATAAGAAGAAGAAGAGGAAGAAGAAGAAAAAGAAGAACAATTAGAAGAAGAGGAAGAAGAAAATGAAGAAGAAGAAGAAGAAGTTAAAGAAGAAGAAGAGGAAGATGAAGAAGAAGAAGAATGAGAGAAGAAAGAGGAAGAAGAAGACGAAGAAGTAGAAGAAGAAGAAAAAGAAGAAGAGGAAGAAGAAGAAGAAGAGGAAGAAGAAGAAAAAAAAGAAGGAAAAGAAGAAAAAGAAGAATAAGAGGAAGAAGGAGAGAGGAAAAAGAAGAAATAGTAGACGAAGAAGAAGAGGAGGAGGAGGAAGAAGAAGTAGTAGTAGTAGAAGAACAAGAATAAGAGGAATAAGAAGAAGGAGAAGAAGAAGAACAAGAAAAAGATGATGATGAAGAAGAAGAAGAAGAAGAGGAAGATGAGGAGGAAGAGGAAGAAGAAGATGAAAAGGATGAGGAAGAAGAGGAAAAAGTAAAAGAGGAGGAAGAAGAAATGGTAGAAAAAAAAGAAAAAAAATATAAGAATAAGAAGAAAAAGAGGAAGAAGAGGAAGAAGTAGAGGAAG